>SJYO01018169.1:49298162-49662218 GCA_006410555.1 Capra ibex | reverse complement strand
ATACCGTCTTTCACTTCTCCTTGATTTTTCGGAGAACTACTTTCACTTTCTCCTCTCACTTTTTCAACCGAATTTCGAGTTGTAAGTCTTTTGCTTCTAGTACCGTAGACCAGGGTAGTGAAGTACCCTTTACCTACCCCTTTGTCACCTTTGTCACAGTCTGAAATAAAACCCCCCAAGGTTTTAGTGACGTCTACCACTGACGTCGGTACTTTAATTTTCTGCGAATGAGGAACCTTCCTTTCAAAACTGGTCGGATTTATCGTATAAGTTTTCGTCTCTGTAATGAAACGGTTGTTTCCAGGCAGATCAGTTCCGATACCAAAAAGGTCACTAGTACATACCTACACTCAACCTGACACTTTTCGACTCGTGGCTTCTTAACTACGAAAACTTGACACTACAACCTCTTCTGAGACCTCTCAGGGAACCTGACGTTCCTTTAGGTTGGTCAGGTAAGACTTCCTCTAGTCGGGACCCTAAAGAAACCTTCCTTACTACGATTTCGACTTTGAGGTCATGAAACCGGTGGAGTGCACTTCTCAACTGAGTAACCTTTTCTGAGACTACGACCCTCCCTAACCCCTGTCCTCCGCTTCCACTGCTGGTTCCTACTCTACCGACCTACCGTAGTGACTGAGATATCTGCACTCAGACTCAATTGAGGCCCTCAACCACTACCTGTCCCTCCGGACCGTACGACGCTAAGTACCCCAGCGTTTCTCAGCCTGTGCTGACTCGCTGACTTGACTTGACTCACTGACTCGACTTGACAACTCAAAACTCTCAACATGTATAGGACCTGTGTATAGAGTGCCTACACACTAAATCTTTTTAAAAGAGGGTCCGACACTAAACAGAATAAAAGAAACACCACAGGAAGTCTTTCGTTTGTAAAAATTAAAACTACTTCAGCTCAAAAGGAAAAATACATAATACGGAAACTACAACATAGATTCTTGAGAAATAGATTGAGTCCTAGTATTTCTAAAAGAAAAAAATTTTTAAATAGTAAAATCTAAAATGTAAATCCAGATACTTTGAAAACTCAAATAAAGATATTTACCGTACTTCATATCTATTTCCGAGCCAAAAATAAGTCAAGTCAAGTAAGCGAGTCAGCAAAGGCTGAGAAACACTGAGGTACTTGGTGTCGTGCGGTCCGGAGGGACAGGTAGTGGTTGAGGACCTCAAATAAGTTTGAGTACAGGTAACTCAGTCACTACGGTAGGTTGGTAGAGTAGTAGACAGAAGGGGAAGAGGAGGGCGAAAGTTAGAAACGGTCGTAGTCCCAGAAAAGTTTACTCAGTCGAGAAGCGTAGTCCACCGGTTTTATAACCTCAAAGTCGAAGGTGTAGTCAGGAAGGTTACTTACAAGTCCTGACTAAAGAAAATCCTATCTGACCAGCCTAGAGGAACGTCAGGTCCCCTGAGAATTCTCAGAAGAGGTTGTCGTGTAAGTTTGTGGTGTCAAAAATAATAACCTCATGTTAACGAAATGTTTCAACACAATCAAAGTCAACATATTGCTTTACGTAGTCGATATACATATGTACATAGGGGAAGGGGAACCTGGCGAGAGGGAGGGGCGGAGGGTGGGTGACTCCAGTAGTGTCTCGTGGTTCGACTCGAAGGACATGATATGGTGTCGAAGGGGGATCCATAGATAAAATGTGTACCCACCTTCTGGTTTATCTGTAGAGAGGTCTTCTCTACATGCCGACAGGTTCTTCGTGTACTTTTCTACGAGTTGTAGTGATTAATAATCTCTTTACGTTCCAAGTCAGAAAAAGTACACTTACGGATTCACAAAATCTTGGTATATAGTTTTTTCAAAAAGAAAGACGTTAATGGAAACGTAGAAGAAGTTTTTAGTCAACCGGTATATACACACCTAGACACAGACATATAGACACCGAGGTATCCAGACACATAGACAAACAAGACATCATGAGGTGACGGAACTAATGACTTAATGCATAATACTTAATTTAACCCATCACATGCAGGAAGTTAAAACAAGAAGAAAAAGTCTTACTACCCCCGTTTAAACTTCACCTCAGTAATTTACAACTCTCCGAACTTTTATTTCAATATTTTTCCGTCCGAAATTACTACACTACAACTTCACCATCTCGTCCGGTCAATCTCGTACAAAGTCAAGATGAAGGAAGCAAACCTTGGCAGACAAGACAATCGGAGGCCAACAGAGTGAGTATCACAATCTAAATGTAACTTATGGAACTTTTGTTTACCCGAAGGGACCACCGAGTCTACCATTTCTTAGGAGGACATTACGTCCTCTGGACCCAAACTAGAGACCCAACCCTTCTAGGGGACCTCTTCCCCTACCGTTGGGTGAGGTCATAAGAACGGACCTCTTAAGGTACCTATCTCCTCGGACCACTCGACGTCAGGTACCCCAGTGTTTCTTAGTCTGTACTGACTCACTGATTGTGAAAGTGAAATTTTATTTGTACTTAGTTATTAGAAACTCGATATAAAATATCGGAATGCTACAACAATTAAGTGTCAATTATCATACATAGGATACTTATGATTTAATTAGCACTTAATTGAATAATTGATGATACAATTTTTTAACATGACCTTTCTCTTCTTAGGGATATCAATACTTGAGTTTTTGGGATAGAAAAGAGAAAAAGTCAACTCTTCTTTCACTTACGAAACCTATGCTTACTTTGTCATAGACTACGTAAACTTCAGAATTTCAAGAAAAAGGGAGTAGATTCCTTTCATCTATCTTAAATAGGACTACATTAGTACCCGTCTCTCTTTTGTCCGCCATTCTTATGAATCGTAACCTTCTAGTTTATGTCTGTAAAACTACTAACCTTTGTAGGAAAATTTAGAATTTTACATCAGTTGAGTATACTATAAGTCTGTCTGGGGGTCGGACAGACCGTAATTAACATAATGACCTTTAGTCACATAACAGAACGTCTTTTTTTAACAAGTTATTTATAAACCTTTGAACTTAAATTTAGGTTCAAATTACTTCTACGAAACCTTTATTCAGTTATATTCGGTCTGCAGTAATTCGTAGACAATGTACGAACCGTTGAGAAAAGAGGAAACCAAAACTATTTAGATAAAGAATAGACCAACAGAAGGATAAAGGAGTAGAAAGACCCCTCGTTTCAGTTGTTTTCGGAATGTCTTCTCTATTACGAACTCATTCGGAACTTCTTACTCAAGTTAAAGTGGTCCATATCCTCTTCTCTTTTTCATAAACGTAACCTTCGTCCCTATAATCCAATTCAGAGTCTTGTGGACGGTAAGGGTGGTTGGAACAAGTAAGGTTTCTCGCTCGGTAAGGTCCAGTCTCCAGTGGTTTGGTCGCGGACATCCGGTCTAAACGGACAGAAATTCTTCGAAATAACCTGGTATCAGTACGAGAAACAAGTGAACAACAGATACTGACGAAAACACGACGTCGTCGTATCTATTCATCGAAGTCGTCTCTACTATACCGGGTTCTCGACTTTTAACATGACAGACCGGGAAGTTATCTTTTTCACTCGACTGGAGACGAGAACCGTCAAGGAACCCTTATTTGTCACGACCAGACACAGTGTACGGAGATTCTTCGGACAACACAACCCTACCTCTTCGGTCCACCGTAACAAAAGGTAGATGACTTAAGACACAGGGTAAATGGTTCAATCTACAAAAGAAAGTAATAGAGTAAAGTAAGAGTGTTAGGTTACGTCATCCCGGACACTAATAGAAATAAAGAATGGACTCCAGATCTCTCTACTACCTTGAGAGACTCTAGTGTGAACATTTCCAGAAGTGAACGTAGTATAAGGAAGGATCTTCATAAAATTACCACCGGATATTTATACATGCATGCATGTGTACGCACTTACATACTCTCTCACGTGCGGTCTGTTTTGATGTAGTATGTCTTCCTCCTCAACTTTCTGTGTCGCTTCTATTTTTAGTCATGGGTCATTGAGATTCTATGACCTATGGTTCCTCTCCGGGTCGGAACCTATTCGTAGTCTTTTCTATTTGATTTCGGGTACTATGTCTCACTTTCCTTCCTCTCTCTCTACAAGCATTGACCCTTCTCGTTACCTTAGGGACACACCCTCGAGTCCCACAACTTTATTGGGTCAATAGTCACGACATAATTTAGGACTCATTAACAGATTAGATGGTTGACAAAGGAAGAAAGGTTGATAATGACTTATATAACTAGGACGAAAACTCTGAGGAAAGCACCTAAAGGATCCAAGAACCTTCCTCTCCGAACGTCTATTTGGAAGTAGGGGTCTTCATTAAATTTCCCTCTAAAATCAATGGAATTTCTACTGTATTTTGTAAACGTTCGCATGACTTCAGATAAGGGGTCCGGGGGACCCCTTGGACAGTAGTCCGAACATAGAAGAGATAAGACTATATAGAGTCTATTAAAGATGAGAGATATCGGGGAGACATTGATAAAAAGTAAGTCGGAAGAAAAGAACGGACCAGATAACTTTATCTGAACAGTAAAAAGAGAACCGAAATCATAACAGTTTCAGTTAAGTAAGGATTATGAAAGGAGTCTCCATGTATGAACTCACGTATTGAGTAGTACGTGTTGACAAGGAATTTTAGGAAGTCATCTACAAGTCACGCATATCTCACTGTAATTGAGGAACTATACGATATATGTGGTTCTAGTTCACTTCAGTGAGTCAGCACAGACTGAGAAACGCTGGGGTACCTGACATCGGATGGTACGAGGAGGTAGGTACCCTAAAAGGTCCGTTCTCATGACCTCACCCAACGGTGAAGGAAGAGGTCTCATAGAAGGGTTGGGTCCCTAGCTTGGACCCAGAGGACGTAACATCCGTCTGCGAAATGGTAGACTCGGTGTTCCCTTCAGGACCCATATACGTGTCATCAGATATAGAGAGTTTCAGAAAATTTCAGATATAGAAAGTCTAGAGTAAAAGACGGTGAAGGAAAAAAAACGTTGTTGGGATCTGTAAAGGATGTTCACTAGTTAACTATTAACGGATATTCCTTGTATAGTGGAGGACAGTTGGGTGTTGATTGAACAGTATAGAGAATAGGTCATACTGAAGAGTCGAATTGACTGTCGAAGAAACACTTGAAGAAACACTTCAGAAGGTACAAAGGAGGAAATTGTTCGAAGAAGGGTCGTGGTTTGTGAATGATCCGAGATCACTCTATCACCACTTGTCTACTCCTTGAATAGAAGAATCTCTGTTTACTCCTTTGTTAATGTTATCTTTAATTAGTCACGAGACTGTTCCTATATGTTCCATCTCGGTTTAGATGAACCCCTAAATCCCTTCCGATTAGAAATACTGGTTGGATCTGTCGTATAATTTTTCGTCTCTATAATGAAACGGTTGTTTCCCGGTAGATCAGTTCCGATACCAAAAAGGTCACCAGTACATACCTACACTCTCAACCTGATACTTCTTTCGACTCACGACTTCTTAACTACGAAAACTTGACACAACACCCTCTTCTGAGAACTCTCAGGGAACCTGACGTTCCTCTAGGTTGGTTAGGTAGGATTTCCTCTGGTCAGAACCCACAAGTAACCTTCCTGACTACGACTCCAACTTTGAGGTCATGAAACCGGTGGAGTACACTTCTCAACTGAGTAACCTTTTCTGAGACTACGACCCTCCCTCACCCCCGTCCTCCTCTTCCCCTGCTGTCTCCTACTCTACCGATCTACCGTAGTGGCTGAGCTACGTGTACTCAAACTCACTTGAGACCCTCAACCACTACCCGTCCCTCCGGACCACACGACGCTAAGTACCCCAACATCTCTCAGCCTGTACTGACCCACTGACTTGACTTACCTTGACTTGACTTAGACATGAACCCCTTAATCCCTTCCGAAAGACCTCCTCCACTGTAGATTTCACTCTGTATTCCCATTTTTCTTAACGTTACCTTACTCATTCCTCTACCAAGAGGACGTACCCAAGCTAGGTACCCCACCCTTCTTGGGGACCTCCTCCCGTACCGTTGGGTGAGATTATAAGAACGGACCTTTTAGGGTGCCTGTCTCCTCGGACCACCCGATGTCAGGTATCCCAGCGTTTCTCAACCTGTGTTGACTTCGTTAAGTCGTGTGTACGTATGTACGTTCATCTCTTTTCCGTCCACCACCTATCGTCTTTTCCTCTTCTTTCTTACACTTTCCAGATTGTCGTTCTCCTGAACCTTTTTTCTACAAACACACACGTCGACCCCGACCACTGATAGCCGTCATTTTATCCGCCGTCTTCGGTTTATTATCTCCTCAAACCGGTACACAAATAGGTGGGGTCTAAAAACCTGTAACAATACACCGTCAGTAATACAATTACGACCTAAGTATTATTACCACTTTTTCTCTTCGTCTCAGATGGGAGTGAGTCGAACGTAAGATCCATCCTTCTGTTTACCCATCGTTGTTTTTCCTGTTCAACATACTCTCTACTCTAGTCTTAGGTAAATCTTTCTCACTCGTCTTGATCGTATGCACGGACTTTTGGTCACAAGACCCGTGGTTCCTTACCGTACACGTCTACGGACCTCTCCTTGCTCCTGACTTACTAGTCAGACCCTTCGACTTTCTGTGGTTCCTTCTGAGCAAAACTCTTTCCCATCAACTTTGTCTTCTCCATCCAACCCTGACCCAGTGATTCCCAGAACGTCTGAAAACATTTACATAACGAATAGGATTCTGTACCCTTCGGTAAGTTCTTTAACGAAAGCTCTCATCTAGGGTTTTAAACTTTGGACTGAGGAAGAAGTGTGGTAAGTATTTTTAGTTTAGGTCCGCCTAACATCTAGATTTATTTTGCCCGTTTATTATATAGTCGATCTTCTACTAGACCTTTTGTAGGAATACCTGAACTTCTATTCGTTTGTAAAGAGTCGTCCTTAGTTTTTCGTGACCGGTATTTCCTTTACTAACTATTTAACGTGTCACGATTTCAATTCTCGTAGAAAAAAATTAAAATTCTCCATTTTGTAACTTTTCCTTTGGGTACTACCTTTTACCATAAATATTATGTGCATTGACTGTTTCCCAAGTATAAGTCTTAGATACTTCTCGTAGTCAGTTAGTCATTCCTTTTGTGTCTGTTGAATTGTCTCTTTACCTGTTTAGAACTTACCCCTAAAGTGTCTTCTTATAGGTTTCCAGCTATTTGTATACTTTTACACAAGTTTGTGTTATTATTAGTCCCTTTATGACTAAGAATGACGACAGTGACTTCAAGTTATTAAAAAGAATTCGTTTGTGGAGAGTCACAAAACATATGGTCCCGAGACTACCAAAACTATTGAAACAAAATGTCGAACTAATAACGAAAAATCCCTCTCCCAAAAAGACTCAAGGAGTGACTCGGTAAGAACTTCATGAATAGAGGAATATTTCCACACCTTTAATTCCGTCCTGTCCTGTCTTTTTGTAGATGAAAACGAAATAACTGATACGGTTTCGGAAACTGACACACCTAGTGTTATTTGACACCTTTTAAGAAGCTCTTTACCCTTATGGTTTGGTGGACTGGACGGAGGACTCTTTAAACATACGTCCAGTTCTTCGTTGTCAATCAACGAAATAGCTGATACGGTTTCGGAAACTGACACACCTAGCGTTATTTGACACCTTTTAAGAAGTTCTCTACCCTTATGGTTTGGTGGACTGGACGGAGGACCCTTTAAACATACGTCCAGTTCTTCGTTGTCAATCTTGACCTGTACCTTGCTGACTAAGGTTTAACCCTTTCCTCATGCAGTTCCGACATATAACAGTGGGACCAATAAATTGAATATAGGTCTCATGTAGTACTCTTTGCGACCTGACTGACTTCGTGTTCGATCTTAGTTCTAGCGGCCCTCTTTATAGTTATTGGAGTCTATACGTCCACCGTGGTACGAATACCGTCTTTCATTTCTTCTCGATTTTTCGGAGAACTACTTTCACTTTCTCCTCTCACTTTTTCAACCGAATTTTGAGTCGTAAGTCTTTTGATTCTAGTACCGTAGACCAGGATAGTGAAGTACGGTTTATCTACCCCTTTGTCACCGATTGAAATGAAAAAACCTGAGGTTTTAGTGATGTCTACCATTGACGTCGGTACTTTAATCTTCTGCGAAAGAGGGACCTTCTTTTCGATACTGGTTGGATCTGTCGTATAATTTCTCGTCTCTGTAAAGGAACGGTTGTTTCGAAGTAGATCAGTTTCGATACCAAAGAGGTCATCAGTACATACCTACACTTTTAACCTGATATTTCTTTCGACTCGTACCTTCTTAACTATGAAAACTTGACACCACAACCTCTTCTGAGAACTCTCAGGGAACCTGACGTTCCTCTAGGTTGGTCAGGTAAGATTTCCTCTAGTCAGGACCCACAAGTAACCTTCCTGACTACAACTTCGACTTTGAGATTATGAAACCGGTGGACTACGTTTCTTGACTGAGTAACCTTTTCTGGGAATACGGCCCTTTCTAACTTCCGACCTCCTCTTCCCCTGTTGTCTCCTACTCTACCAACCTACGGTAATGGTTGCGCTACCTGCACTCAAACTTATCCGAGGCCTTCAACCACTACCTGTCCCTCCGGACCGCACGACGTCAGGTACCCCACCGTTTCTCAGTCTGTACTGACTCGCTGACTTAACTGACTGACATATAGAACTGGGTTGAGTTTATCGACTCGTGACCATATCGCTTCTAACTCAAACCCATCTGAACCACTATCTTAGAATTGTAGATAACCTTATTGTACCCAAGGGACCACCGAGTCTATCATTTCGCAGACAGATGTTACGTCCTCTGGACCCAAGCTCGGGACCCAACCCTTCTAGGGGACCTCTTCCTTTACCGTTAGGTAAGGTCATGATAACGGCCCTTTTAGGGTACCTGTCTCCTCGGACCATCCGATGTCAGATACCCCAGCGTTTCTCAACCTGTGCTGACTCGTTGAAGTGAAGACAAGAGGATCACGCAGTGAGTAATTGTACGTCATTTTCAGTGAATCTCCGTACCTAGGTACGGACTATCTAAGATAGCCAGTAAATCTTTAATGAAGTATGTTAAGAAATTGTTCACTTTTATAAAGTTTCATAAAAAGGATAAAATCCAAGGTCGTAGAGGAATCCTTCTTCTCATCTTTTAGTCGGTCACATGTTACAAAACACGGGTCACTCTACTTTCGACATTATGTACCTCTTACCGATCAAGTAAAAAGTCATGTAACTTTGAGAAGTGTACTCTCGTAGTATCTCACATAAATTACACAAACGATTGTTAGGGGACGTTTAACCTTAAAGGAGTTTTTCTTTTATACACTATTTTGACTTGTCGTCAAACCTAATAAAAACGTTATCTTAAGGTTTATTGGAAAAACTACTGGTGTATTGATTGGGTTTGTATTATTACTCGTATGTACACTCACGATTTAATACAAAAAGAGACACGAAGCTTTACTATGGTATAAGGACACGGACGTCAATGGAAACGGGACCCATAAAGGTGACAGTTGTCTCCTTTAATATCGATGGACTTCGTTTGTGACTGGAGATAGGAGAGGTCCTACTGAGAACGTCTTCTCTTCCTGAGACACCACTAGTAGAGATAGCGTCTACATACATACTTTTTACTTATCCAGGGGAGTGAGGACTGGGCAGCAGAGATTTGTGACACCATTCGTGTCACCATTAAAAGAGACACCACTAGTGACGTAGTAAAACTTCAAATAGAATGTAAAACTTTTCGTAGAGGATCTACGGAAAAAACTTATTGTTACATAAATTATGAACAAACTATGGTGGTAGTCAAATTCCCTTTACTTTGTCAAGATACACCTCTTTATACTAATATAACAATTGATGCAATGGTCCTCGGGACATATGATATACCATGTCTTTAATATAAATTTTTGTCCTGTAAATTTACCTACGATATCATTATTTTGGACGGGTCGGGTTCTTTTCCAACCATATACTTAGTTCTCTATTAAACATAATTCAGTGTCATTGATAATAATTAACTCCCTGAGGAAAGATACAGACTTCCTAACACCTGTGAAAAATAAATGCAATAAATATTGGACGCAATGTAAGGGACATTTCATCCATAGGTCTACTTTTTGGACCTAGAATTTCTTTCGTTTATCAAAAGGGTCGTGAATTATCTCGTCTAAGTTTAGACGTAGAGAGATCACCGGGTTTCAAAAGACAGAACGGAGATTACGGTACATTTTAACATTTCACACCATATTTGTAAGTGTGGTATTTTCCACAAAGTCTCCCCTTAAACCTTCTTCTATAGTCTAAAATTTACACAGATAGGAAACTTAGTCTTTAGAGTTCAGCACCCTCAATAGGATTTCTTTATTAGTTCGTTCTTAAAGTTTTATTATTTTTACACCGTCATCTGTCACTGTCATACAAACGTCATGTAATATATCACATTTTGCACGGTTCTACTAACTCTTGTCTGAGCTAGATCTAACGGTTCCAAGTTTACGATCGAGGAGGTGAAGGACGGAGCACTTGAACTTGTTCAATGAAGAGGTACGAAGTGAAAGAAATAAACACTTTGTCACTACTATAACGGATATCATATACCTACAAAACCGGTAATCTAATCGATTATATACCCCTCATAAATGTCACTACATACAGTGTATCGTTCACAAGTCATTCACTGTTAAAGTTTCTAAAAGTCACGTGACAACAAAATATTATCTTATAATCTATCTCGGTTTTATCCATAGTCACTCTCCCATTCATGAAAACAGATGTAACGTTATTAAACATTGGTAACTTTCTTACTTATAGGTATAAGTCACTATATCTTCTACAGGTATAGTACAACAACTGACTTTCTTCAACATTTCATAGTACAAATTGTAATATAACAGATACCTTTGACACTATCTTCTTTCCTTCGTTCCTTTCTTTCTCCTTTTTATCTGCCTACTATCTTATGTAATTTTTTTCTGTTACTTGTTTGGAGTCTTACTACTAGAAGTTTTATAATTATTATCAATAGAGACCTATAACCTTCAATTTCCCTAGAGACGATAGGAAATTTAAAAAAGGAGACAACAAACTCAAAAGATACTTTTTGTACAGAATCTTACGTCTTTTTGAGTTTTGTTCGTCTTCTTCTTAATTATCCTTGTATCTTTATTTTCTAATTTATTAGTAAGACAGGTTCAAATTAAAAAATTATACCCTTCGTAAATGTATTAGAAGTTTTACAAAATAGTGCAATGGTACACAATGTATAATATTACAAATAAAGAAATGAGAACCGTGTAGACGGATTTTATAAATCTGGTTATTATTTTATAGTCCCCTGTTTAAAATTTTACCTTATATCTTACGAATTCTCCACATTGAAATCATCATACAAATTGTATACAAAGTCACCCATTCTTTATCGACCACTAATGTAAAAACCGGTAGAATTCTTTGACTTCATGATATTATCTCACCAGACATAGTACCGACTATAAAAATTTGTTCGTCAGATTGATATATGTAAGTTTCAACGGAAAGTCTGATGAGTCTAAACTGTCATCATCTTGATATTTATAAGTCTATCAGAGTGTCAAAATACAACCCCTACGAACACCCGGGACTCCGATGTAGAATATTTACGGTATCCAATACATTTTTTTTTTTTAATGGACTTTCATATTCGGTAGTTTTCGATGAATGTTTACTTAGACGGTGGATTGTATCGTCTCATCTATGTGTGTCAAACGACTACCTTCTTTTAAACCCTTAGTTCGGTTGTTTATGACAGATCTTCTTACACAATAAAACTGCATTCGAAGAACATCATGTTATGAGTATTTTACTTCTGCGAAAGTTTTTTTCCCGTCAAGAAACTTTATTCGGTAGGGTAAAAATCCTGTTTCGACAAAATCTATGTATTCAAAAACACATGATTAAAGACTGACATTTATTACACATCACTACAAAGTATAATACTGTCCCTCTTATTTTACAAAAGTCATAAGATCAGTCTAGAAAATCTGTGTACGCATAAAATTTAAGAAAGTATATTTCATTTTTGTGATCTTGATAATTCTGTATCATTGTAAGGTGTGTATTTGATCTAAATGTACATAATCATCTTGATACTCCGTACGAAGAAGTAAAATCATTTTATAAAGAGAGTAAAAATCTCATTGCTTTTAATACATTTTAGACACCAACTGTACTAATGTTTTTTCATTCATGACACACTATTTAAATTTTTATTGAAGAAAGTAAAAAGACAGGTTAATGTACTAAAATAATCACAGAATAAGATAAGTTACTCACATTGACACGTCTTTTTTATACTTTACATCGAATATTAAAGGGGGGTTAAGACATGTAGTAGATGGATAATTTCAGGTATAAACAGTACTACAATAAAAATATCATAGATAAGAAGTATTTTAGTTACCGGAGACTCTCTTCGGACGACCTAATAAAAATTTCGTAAGAACACAAGAAATGACATACTCCAATGAAAGTGTCGAAGACGAATCTTAGAGGACGATGTACGTCGGGTCCTCTACGTTCGTGTACGACTACTTGGTTATACCTTAAAAAATAGTTCGTTCAACGACACCTTACCTGGGTCGGAAGGTTTAGGAATACGAATTCACCCGGTATGTTGACCACTCTTTTTTTTTTTTTTCGTTCAGGGTCGTTCCTTCGATCACCTTACCCTTCCGTTACACTCTTGTGTGGCTCATCCTTCCTAAATTGAGATTCAAGTCTATGGTTCTTCCTGAAAGACCTCTTGAATTATTAACCTGACTCAGGTTCACATTAATCTGTACAAAACCCGTCTGTCTTCCCCTTCTCTTACGGTCCGTTTATCTTAACGAACCCTTCCGTCTTCCCGGTTTCTCCCTCGCACTATGCAAACCCCCTCCCTGAGATTCATGACTATAGAGGACTTACATCATCTACAAACCTTAATTCCTCCTTTCTAACTAACCGCTATTCCGTCCAGTATTACTCTAGTACTTTTCGGAATACTAGCCACGATACGGATACACGACAAACACGAAGTTCGATCCCAACGGAAGTTCGACTTAGACCGATTGTCTGTACAAACAAAGTCGGTCGTCACGAAACGAAACGAAACAAAAAAGGGAATGGTTTATCGAGAATCGCCTACTTCGGTTGAATAAGATCAATTTTCCTAAGGTCAGTCACTGACACCTTACTTATCTTAATCGTCGAGTGGTAAAACTTTGCATTCGTTAAGTCCGTATAGGACTTCACTGTCCACCTCCCCTTCGAAAGTTCCTTCCACACTCTCAGTCGTCGGGTCAGTCGTCGGTTTACCCTTTGAGGACCACCAAGTCTCTCTCCTTTATCTCTGTTCAATTATGTTTCTTTAACCGGTTCCCTGAGGGGACAACCAGGTCACCGATTCTGAGGAACGAGGGTTACGTCCCCCAGGTCCAAGTCAGGGACAAGTCCCTTGACAATTATCTAGGATGTACGGCACTACCCTGATTCTGGGTCACGTCGGCTTATTTATTTATATTTTTTATTTTAATCGGCTTTTTCAAATGTTCTCGACTCTTTTCCTTTTCTTCTTCCTTCCTCTGCCCTCTTCGCATTTCCTTCTACCCAATCCCAATCATGGGGCTCCAGACTCTATCACACACACCCGACGACACGCCACGAGTTGCGACCCTGCGTCGAGACAGCGAGGACGGTCACGATGGCGTCGTGACGCGAGGTCCGGCGACGTCCTCTGCAGAGGTCTTTGGTCAGTATACCTCTTGTAGGAGGAGGAGGGAAGGTCAGAGAAAGGAATGACGGAGGGTATCCTGATGGACCTTCCTCGTCCGTTCCCCAGAACCTTACCGCCGAACGTCTGGGGGTGGGATGTTATAGACCGTGTTACCTTCACCCCTTTACCCCCGACTCTTGTCTACCTATTAATAATTATCACCCTTCCCGAGTTCAAGGGGAAAGACTGGGAGATTGACCACCGTCACAGTGACGTTCCATGTCTCAGTCTGTTAAAACGGAAGGCAATACTACGTTTCTTTTACGCGGTTCTTTATTGACATCCCACATGAACCAGTGGTTGAAGTTTTGTTTTGTCTTGCTGGAACTGAGACAGTTACTTTTAAGTTAATTATTCAATTCCCTTTTCTCTCATCTCGGTCTAATCCTAATTTTGCGACCTCTGTCTGAGAGTCTTCGAGACTCCTGACAAAGAAGGGGGACCATCTTCAGTTTCCGTGTCAGTCAATGCAAAAACTCTGTCTCCTAGTATGTAGTTTTACTGTCTCACTACCAGAAGGACTACAAGGGGTTTCTACGTATCAGGTCCATTCGTGTATGTTTCACTCGCCATTCAGTGATGTTCGGGAATGTCTCAACTCTTTCCGATGATTAGAAGATTCTGTAAATGCGGTCTTCTTTCCCCCTTTGTACCTAGACATACCTAATCGACCGTGAGGGTAGAAACTCCGTTAGACCAATTACACATACCTTACGTCTCCGTGTACCATGCGACCCCCTCTCCCAACCCTGTTTCTTAAAATACGAATTTAAAAGAACAGGACGGAATTTTATATTTAAAATAGAGTAGTTTAAATTAGTTCGGATATCTCGATTCGAGGTCAAGTCTCATATGTGTCACTCTCCACTTTCATTAGACCTCGTTTGGGGGTCCTACACCCTGGAAGAAATCCTGTCCGCTGGGTGAAGGAAGTTTTACTGCCAACGTACCCCCTTTTCTTTCTTTCTTTTTGATTTCACTGACCAGATCTATTATTCGAATTTTTTTCTTTATTGTCTATTGGTTAATGTTACTCTCCTAGAATTCACCTATGAGTGAACTTGTAGAGTAGGGGTGGGGAGTGGAAATCTGGGACATGAATTTGATGATCCCTAAACACTTATAGGTGACTCATAATACACTACAATTCATTAATGAGAATCAAAACACTCTACACTATGACAGTACAGTAATGCATTTATTTACAGGAAAATGTTAAAGTGTGACTTCTTAAATTCTCATTTTATACTAGAGATACTAAACAAAATTTTAAGAATTCGTTTCTTACACCTGACGTATCTACTTGTTCAATTTTTTTATTACCAACAACTTTAGTCCACTAAACCCTAAACGTATAAAACTCATTAAAAGTATTATTTTAAAAGTTTTTAATCTAAGAAGATTTACTCGAATTGACTACCCCTCTTTTCAATTTTGATCGAGCTCCCTCTGTACAAACCCCTCAAAACTCTACCCCCGTCGAACTCACAAAAAGACACACGAGTCCGCTTCTCCCTTCTTCGACTATCTCGTTCCTGACGCCCCCTAACCTACGTTCCTCTATATCCGTCCTGATTCATTTTTTTTTTTTTTTTCTATTCTTACCCACTTTCTCATTCTGTTTTGATCAAACCCGTTCCTTCCACTTTACTTTGTCAGGGGAGGAATTGCCATCCAGAGGGCAAAGAGACACTCTCTCCATTTCTAGCATGCAACTCTTACTCCTCAATTGACCGTCGTATCTTTGAACTCTTGACATACCTTCTGAACTTTATGGACTACCCACATTTTCCTCTGTCTCAACTCGTTCTAATTTATTTTGTGGTGTCTACAGATCAAAAGGGGTTTCCTCTAAAGGGTCCCTTTTACAACGTAATATGACTTTAGGAATTTTACAGGAGTATAGGGTACGGTAGGAGAGTCAACGAAATAAGACTTATTATTTGGTGCACACAAGTCTCTTCTGTGCAATAGGATTTTACTGCAATTAGGTACGATCAAACTATAGGAATATTCGCTAAGAACTGTCTTAGTCGATTTTTCTTATGTGTCCGAATGTTTGTAAAGGACACCTATACTGATGTATTAGCGTTCGTTAACAAAGTACTGGAAATTTGTAACCAGTTTTACAAATTATGAGAGACTGTCAATATTTACATATCTTTCACTTTTTATATCATTTCGATTATAAGTAGATCATGCGACATTAAATTTTGCACCTCTGTACCTTTTACGATTTGTAGTGATTATAGTCTTTTTACGTTTAGTTTTAGTGTCACTTTATAGTGGAGTACTGACCGTTTTACCGATAGTAGTCTTTCAGACGTTTATTATCTATGACAACTTCCTACATCCCTTTTACCTCACGAACACGTGACAACCACCCTTATCGGTGATTGATACCTTTCAGGGGGCTTTTGATTTTCATCTTGACGACATACTAGGTCGTCAAGGCGACGACCCATATATAGACTTCTTTTACCTTTGTCATTAAGCTTCTCTTCGTACGTAGGGTCATAAGTATCGAAACAAACATTTTCGGTTCTATACCTTCGTCGGATTCACGGGTAGTTCTCTACGCACCTATTTCTTCTACACTCTATATACATATATTACCTTATGACCCGAAGTGTCCACCGAGTCCCTATTTCTTAGGCGGACGGTTACGTCCTCTACGTCCAAACTAGGGACCCAGCCCTTCTAGAGAGACCTCACCCTTTACCGTTGGGTGAGGTCATAAGAACGGACCTTTTAGGGTATCTGTCTCCTCCGACCAACTCGATGGCAGGTACCCCAGTGTTTCTCAGCCTGTTCCGACTCGTGTGGTGGTGTTGTTTACCTTATAATGAGTCGGTATTTTTTCTTACTTTAGGACGGTAAACGTTGTTGTACCTACCTAATCTCTCATAATGTGAATTACTTTATTCAGTCTCTTTCTGTTATAGGACTATGGTGAATGTACACCTTAGATTTTTTACTTGTGTGTGTATTGTTTTGTCTACGTGTCTATGTCACCCCCTTCCTACCCCTCCTCGCTCTACCTCGGTGTGTGTCGACACATACTCTATTTATTCGTTGTTCCTTTACGACATGTCGTGTCCCTTGTATCGGAAATAAAACACTATTAAAATTTACCTCATATTAGATTTTTACAACTTAGTGACACAACATGTCGTCTTTGATTATATTATAACATTTGGGTGACATGAAGTTAATTTTTTATTTATTTATTTTGTACCTTTATTAACTCTTATTTCGTAAAGTAAATCTTTTAAATAATTCTCATCAAATTCGTAACACACGGAAAAAGGACAGGATATTGAATTTTAAGTCTCACTTGTCAAAAAATACGGAACTGTTTAACAGTATGAGGACTCAAACCTAGTCCGTGGATGTAAAATAGTAAATGTAAAAGTTACAGTACTTTGTAGAGACTCACAAGGAAATTGCACTTGAAAACACGGTCGTAGTATAGGATGCCCTATAGGAAAGGTGATGTCAGCAAAAGGAGTAAATACAGTCCGTTCAAGTGAAAGTGATTCGTCAACACCGACGTGTAGGGTCCAGAGACCTCTCGCTTCCACAGTTGTAGGGGTTCCCAGATACCAGAAAATCAACATAGGTTTCTTTCAAGGTCGCAATAGTGACAGACGTGAAAGTAGATCATCGGTCAGAGGAGAAAACCAATAAAACAAGTCACAGGGCACCCAAACAAATAATGACCCTCTGTTCCTCCGTTGTGTTAACGTACAAAACGACCGAGAGTCACCGGACTTTTTGTCTACGTACCACTGGTCGATGGTCGTCTGAACTTTTCTTCACTGTTCTACTGCACGTAGACAATAAATACATCACTTCAAACATGAAGTATGATATAAGTCGATTATAAGGTACTTCTGAATATAAACTTTTCACAACCCTTTTTGCATGTAACAAATTAATTTTACAGTATTGACTTTAAGTTTCGCTCATGACGGATAAAACGTGGCTTAAGTTCAGTACGTATATTTGAGACAGGACGAAGGTAAAATTATTTATTACGGTATGGATCTAAATTTAGAGTAAATTTCAGTGTAATAAAAAGAGAATACCTTTTGGTAAATTTTACGAGATGGACCAAAGAGTAATAAATGGAACTATCATGTTCTAAATATCATGTCGAAAACACTCGTCATAAACTACGTAAACTTACTACAGGAACAACCAGATATTTATAATTGAAAATTTTTACTTCTCAGATTTTTTATGAGGACGTTTATTAACACCTGTTCTCAGTGTGACTTAGGAAAGATACTGTCAGACTAAAGTCCTCGGCGTAACGATAAACCATCCTGAGAATAATTTGGTTTTAATACGTAAATTTAGAAGATTGCAAGAACGAGAAAACGTCAATGATGTAACACGATTGATCAGTCAATTGAACGTAGACAATCTCATGTATAGACTAACTTTTGAACTTTTTAAGTTTCATGAATATTAAAAATATTCTCCTTGAATTAAAATGTAACATATAACATTAAAAAATGTACACAGCGACTGAATCTTTTCTTTATAAAACCGAATTTTTCATAATCAAAATACTACAGTGATAGTCCATATAGCACTTCATTAAGTCTAGTTTTATGACATACCTATATGTATTCCTTGAAGAAAAATTAACACACTAAAACCATTTAGTTTAAGCTAACATGCGGAGGTGAAGACAAATATCTAAGTTTTCCGTCCACTGTAGACCTAGGAATCTTCAGTAAAGTTATGGACGAATAAAAATAGGTTTGTATAGTGTACGACGGGCTAGTTGACTGCTGAGTCTTTTTAATCTCTCCATACTATATAACTTTTCATCATAGGAATTTATTGACCGAAGTAGACTATTTTACAATCTGAATCGTATATCATCAATCATAAACTACGTGTCGCCATACGACTTCGGTCGAAGACAACAGACCGTGAATTTAGGATAATTATGGGGGGTCGAAAAGATAAACGACTAATAGACTCCGTCCATTAAATCGGAAAAAAGGAATTGAAGGAGTTGAAAGATCATACATATTATTTTAGGTGTAATATATACACCCTTTTAGTATCACTTTTATTTTATGTCAGCACAAATACTTTCTTAAGATTTTTTTTCGAGATGTGTGTATGTTTCCTAACGATAACAAGCTAATATGTACACCATACATAATGTACTTCATATTATTAAACCAAGGAGTTTTGAGTTATCTCGTTTTCTGTAATTCTAAGTCTTTTTCCAGAATAGGCCCTTCGAATAACCGTGACCCAAGAAAAAAATTCATTATTTTCCATACAGGCTTAGATCTATAGAAAATTCCTAAAACAAAACGAAAATTACTGGGTGTAAAATGAGTCAAAAATCTCAGAATTTCGACCCTCTGTAAGATCTAGGAGCAAAAGGAAGACGGGAAATACTGAGGTAGTAGTAAAGTAAAAATCTAAGAGAGAGATGTAATAGGGAGAGTAGGGGTCAGGAGACTGAACCCGAATCAAGTCTGATAACCTCTAGATAACCGAAGGGAATTAGGATCGGATCGGACCGGAGGTTAAGCAAGAGGTATAAGATCGGTCTTCTTAGGAAAAGGTATACTCTATCTATTTCAAAGGACGTACAGTACTTCCTGGGAAGTACTCGTCCGGGGCGACTAGAGTGAGAGGAGCTGAAGGAAAGGCAGTCGAGTGTCACAGGAGTCTCCGCCGTGCGAGGGAGTGTGTGGGTGCGGAAACGTCATGACGAGAAGGTGTCACTTACAAGATGAAGGAAGACGAGGCGGGAGGGGTAGCATAATCTTCAGTAGTAACAGTCATAGAAATACATCATGAACAGATTACCGAGAGTCGAATACTAAAAAGACAGAAAGCACGATCTAATACTCTGGGTCTTCCCGTTCTTGTGCGACGCATAACGAGAGACCTCGAAGTCCTCGACTGGAGCATAGACAACAACGAATCAGCGATACAGCACAGGTTGAGAAACACTGGGGTACCTGACATCGGGTGGTCCCAGGAGACAGGGACCCTAAAAGGACCGTTCTTATAACCTCACAAAACAGTAAAGGAGGAGGTTCCCCTAGAAGAGTCGGGTCCCTAATTTGGACGCAGAGGACGTGATCGTCCGTCTAAGAAATGACGACTCTCTGATCCCTTCGGGTCGGATCATAGACCAAATCATAATTTAATCATATTACCAAGAAATATGAAAATAAATTTGTTCTGGATCCTAGTCCTTCTTATAATTGAAATAATATATCTACCATTAAACTGATTGGTTTTGTATTTTATTCATCTAATACAAATAGGACCGAATCGTTACCGTCTGTGATAGGTGACTTATTTCAACCCTTTGGAAAATGATATTGAAATCTTGTTCTATAAGTCAAAACGAATTGTGTCTATCATAAAAGACACTCATTTCACATTTTTTTCAAACGAAAATTAATGATTCCATGCGAATATTTATTTTTAATTTATTTTACTTTTTACAATTGTTTAAAATAATAAATAGAGATCAACCTCTTAGTTTGTTCATAATCTAAAAACAAAAAACTACGACATACGGGTCGGGTTTCGATACATAATAAATGTCCATTCTGGAATAAATCTATGTATTAACTTTCACCTTCATAATATAGGAGGAACAGAGGAAGTCAATGAAGGAAGGAGTAACATCGGGAGGTGAACTGAGACGTGAATTTTTCATCTTTTATAGGTAATATAATTTTGCGGTTTTCCTTCGAATTGTAACTAAGACACAGTCAGAAGAACGACCCAGTGACAATTGTCTCCTTTAATATTAATGTACTTCGTTTGACTTTTTTTAATCGTTTTTTTATTTAATATAATGAATGTAAAAAAGATGAGTGTTCATATAATCTAATTCATGTGTATAAAACCCGTGAATACAATCTGTAATATATATATATATGTGAATAGTAACGATAAGACACAACGGGGTAAAATACTCATTGTGTCGAGATGTCACGGAATACACAAACACCTTATTTAGTTGATATATATTAAACATGGAGGATTTAAGGACGTACCACAATTTATTATTATGGTGTAAAGGGTTGTCATTCATATATGGTGTGTACTCTCCCACGTGTCAACACTGTCCTCAAACGTCTTATAGTGACCTCTTATCTCTCCCTTAAACTTTTTCCGGACTTCGGCCTAGAAGAGAAAAATGACATTTTTTACTTTTAGGGAAAGCTAAGGATCAATCTCCGTTACATTGTCTCTGTACATGAGTAGGGCAAAACCTTCTCGTGCTAAGATAAAGCACGGGACCACAACACGGACTCCTGAACGTGTAGAAGGGTTTAGTAAATCCTTGGCGAGAAATATCTAAGGTGTATTATGTGTAATTTGAATTTTTCCTTTAAGATTCAAGGAAAGGTGGGGTGGGGGAGTACCTCTAGATAAAGATCCGAATGACCGTGGTATGAAGATTGGTCGATCCACCTCGGCTCTCCCGGGGGAAGGAAAGCAGTGGAGAAACGGTTTGTGTTATAAACCGTGAGCCTGTACCGTGAATAGTTGATTCGTATTTCGGTCAATCAGAATTAGTTCTTTGATTTATCAACAGTCTCACTCAACCTGTGTTGACTTCACTGAATCGTCGTCGTCGTCTCTCACTTTTACTTGGGTCTACTTATCTGAGAAAACTTCTCCTAAATCTAGTTTACAATGAATTATCATAAATCCTTTCTTTGACTATTAGAGACCAGAGTCTTAATCTTTTACTTTTAACTGATTGTCCTTTATTGGAGTTGTACTTAACTTGTTTTTTAGTTAGATGGTGTAGTATTTTTACGAAAAAAAAAGTCACATAAGATAACATAAAGGTTAAAAGTTCGATTAAACAAGGTCCCTTCGTAGTTTCCATGATTGCGGACAAACAAAAAAAAATTCGACCTTCTACTATAGAATCGATTGTTCTACATGGAATGTTTTTAGTGTCTAAAACATGTATCGTAGTGAAGTTTATTAACCGAAATATAACTCAAAAGTCAAGAACCTAAATATCCATTCGTCACCTAGATAAAAACACCCCAGTTAAATCATGTATTATTAAATTTTCAAAAATTCTTGAATGGTTTCTCTAACAATGAGTTATCTTTCCTTACCGTATTAAAGATATTTCTATGATAATCAGATCGTCTTTTTAATCTAGTTCCTAGACTTAAAGTCTTTTACACAAAAATTGGTTAAAAAAACATCTATTTGTCATATTTATTTGTCTAACTGTATATAAGTGCAATATTTTTGTATTCCGTCGATGATGAATAATTGTGATCGAGACTCACACTGTTTATAATCGTGTCACTGATTCTACATGAAGATAAAATGTATCTTTTTATAACTTTGAGTTTTTTAATTTCAATATCTCCTTCCTTAAAATTGTCCTGATAACATGAGACTTCAGGAAAGTTAAAGATCATACGACTTCGATTGTACGAATTTTTTACATTTTTGTATACTTAACATGGGTCGTGTCTTTTTAAGGATTTTAACACGGGTACTACATAATAAAAATAGTAAGAAAATATCTGAAAGGAAAACGAAGGAAGGTAGGAAGATAGGGCAAAAGAAAATAAATTGGGAGTGACACCCTCCGGTTCAATGGATTGAGTGAAGTATAATGTAAAGTAGAAACAAATGTTCGTCCTCGGGAAAAAATAAGAAGACAAATTTCGGGTGGGGGGATGAAGATGGGTGAGAGTACTATCCAAACGTGAGTTATATAAAGTAACTATTATATGTATATTTATGGTCTATGGTACGTTTTCTAAACCACAAGTAACACAAACCACAAGTAACACAAACCAGAATAAATTTTAAATGTATTTACCACTAAACTATTTGTATAAAGGCAAGGAATACAAAAACAGGTGTTTTGATCTAAAATATCGATAGATATACAACGAAATACAAGTAAAAGGAATGATAACCTATTCACGATGTATTATTAGATAAACTGAACAGGTAAGGGTCTCACCACCTGAAACTGACGAAGATCGACAGACGACGGTGTTTCTTTACCTCACTATATATACACAGGACCCTACCCTAGTGACGCCATTTGTATCGGTCCAGAGTGTTCATGACGGTCTAACGAATCGTCCAACTGAGACATCATATATAAGAATTTACGTCACGTAGACTCAAGGACGAAGGGTATATGAACTATTGTAAACTAAAATAGATAATTTTAGAAAACAAACGGCACCCCTCCTCTTATTTCGTAAAGAGACTAACGATCATTTTAGGTCGATAAGAAGATATAGATGACGAAGTATATGACTGGTGAAGGGGGGGGGGGTTTAAAAGATATTTCACCACACCTTAGGTTAAAATTTTGAGACTTTCAAAAAACAAAAAAAAAGGAGTCGAAACCAATGTTATTTCTCTTTTTAACATCCACTGTCACTATGGGTGACTTTCGAACCTCTCTATTAAAACAACCAAATAATGAAACTCTTAAAATTCAAGAAAAACGAAAAGAGTCTTTTCAGTCCATCATCTTCCTATCTCTCATAAGTGTTCTCGTGTAACTCGTTCTTTGCAACATATATACTATCACTTAAGAATAAATTCGAATTTAGATATTTCTGAAGTAAAAGAAACAATAGTATTATTGTTAAGACAAAAAGTCATAAAAGATTTTTATACTCGAACGATTTATCTTAAAAGTCTTACGACCGTTATCTATTTATTTTGTCTATAATTTAATTGATAAAGATAGTAATTTAGTGAACAAAACCAATGATATATGTATCCACGGATTTTAAGTTTATGTTGTATATGAACTAGTTCACTGGGTATGTCTGAGTTCAGAATCACTTTTTACTTTACGGATGTAGGATGATAGTATAACTAATCTACCAATCTACACAAAATGTGACAAATTCCACTTTTAAATGGACTTAGAATATGGAAGTCGAAATAAAAGTTCAATTTCTACGTTATACAATCTTCATTTTACATTACTTAGTATGAAAGCAAGTCAAGTCAAGTCAGTGAGTCAACACAGGCTGAGAAACTTAGCCTAGGTACTTAGCGTCGTGCGGTCCGGAGGGACAGGTAGTGGTTGAGGGCCTCAAGTGTCTAAGTGCAAGTAGCTCAGCCACTATGGTAGGTGGGTAGAGTAGGAGACAGCAGGGGAAGAGGAGGACGGGGGTTAGGGAGGGTCGTAGTCTCAGAAAAGGTTACTCAGTTGAGAAGAGTACTTCACCGGTTTTATAACCTCAAAGTCGAAATCGTAGTAAGGAAGGTTTCTTTAGGATCCTGACTAGAGGGAGTCTTACCTGACCAACCTAGAGGAACGTCAGGTTCCCTGAGAGTTCTCAGAGGAGGTTGTGGTGTCAAGTTTTCGCAGTTAAGAAACCACGAGTCGAAAGAAGTGTCAGGTTGAGAGTGTAGGTATGTACTGGTGACCTTTTTGTTATCGGAACTGATATGCCTGGAATCAGTCGTTTCATTACAGAGACGAAAACTCATACGATAGATCCAACCAGTATTGAAAAGAAGGTTCCTCACTCGCAGAAAATTAAAGTACCGACGTCAGTGGTAGACGTCACTAAAACCTCGGGGGTTTTTATTTCAGACTGTGACAAAGGTGACAAAGGGGTAGATAAAGGGTACTTCACTACCCTGGTCTACGGTACTAGAAGCAAAAGACTTACAACTCGAAATTCGGTTGAAAAAGTAAGAGGAGAAAGTGAAAGTAGTTCTCCGAAAAATCAAGGAGAAGTGAAAGACGGTATTCCCACCACAGTAGACGTATAGACTCCAATAACTATAAAGAGGGCCGTTAGAACTAAGGTCGAACACAAAGAAGGTCAGGTCGAAAAGAGTACCTACATGACACGTATCTTCAATTTTTCGTCCCACTGTTATATGTCGGAACTGCATTAGGAAAAGGATAAACCTTGGTCCGACAACAAGGTACAGGTCAAGATTGAAGACGAAGGACTGGACGTATGTCTAAAGAGTTCTCCGTCCAGTCCACCAGACCATAAGGGTAGAGAAAGTCTTAAAAGATGTCAAATAACACTAGGTGTGTCAGTTTCCGAAACCGTATCAGTCATTTCGTCTTTATCTACAAAAAGACCTTGAGAAAACGAAAAAGGTACTAGGTCGCCTACAACCGTTAAACTAGAGACCAAGGAGACGGAAAAGATTTTGGTCGACTTGTAGTCCTTCAAGTGTCAAGTGCAAAACGACTTCGGACCGAACCTCTTAAAACTCGTAATGAAATGATCGTATGTCATTTAGAAATTCTTAGTATTTATGTTTTCTTTCATTGTAAGAATAATAGATCACGTATCTAAAAAATTTGACCTATAAATATATATAAAATTTTTTCTTAGCTACATTAGTATATGGACAAGTTTATAACTTTATTATGAGATAAAATAAGTTTTAATTCGTGATTTTCATTTTTTACATCATAGAACTATTTCAAGATACATTTATTCGAATGTTTAGAAGTCAAGTCAAGTCAAGTCAACGAGTCAGTACAGGCTGAGAAACACTGGGGTACATAGCGTCGTGCGGTCCGGAGGGACAGGTAGTGGTTGAGGACCTCAAGTGAGTCTAAGTGCAGGTAGCTCAGTCACTACGGTAGGTCGGTAGAGTAGGAGCCAGCAGAGGGAGAGGAGGACGGGGGTCAGGGAGGGTCGTAGTCTCAGAAAAGGCTCCTCAGTTGAGAAGCGTACTCCACCGGTTTCATGACCTCAAAGTCGAAATCGTAGTAAGGAAGGTTTCTTTAGGGTCCTGAGTAGAGAAAGTCTGTTTAGTATCAAAGACTTTTTGATTCACTTTCCAATGTCCAGGATTTCAAAGGTAAAATAAATATATAGAACGTCCACCAAATTTGTCAACTAGGAGGAATCAATAGTTTCAATTAAAGGACTCTCATAAGTGTTAAGATTTGAACGAAGAACCTCTTCCGTTACCGTGGGCTGAGGTCATGAGAACGGACCTTTTAGGGTACCTACCTCCTCGGACCACCCGACGTCAGGTACCCTAGCGACTCTCAGCCTGTGCTGTCCCGCTAAAGTGAAAGTGCAAAGTGAAAGGACGTAACCTCTTCCTTTACCGTTGGGTGAGGTCATAAGAACGGACCTCTTAGGGTCCCTGGCCCCTCGGACCGCCCGACGGTAGATACCCCAGCGTGTCTTAGCCTGTGTTGACTTCACTGAATCGTCGTCGTCGTTTGAACGAAGAATGAACAGGGTGGTTTTCACCATTAAGAATTATGACTTCGTCTATATACTAAAACGAGGTAGTAGGAGGTCGAAGTAATTACGAAATTCGAAACGTTCCTTATCTATATAAATTAAAAATTATAAAAACATGAGAAAGGATACAATTACCTTACTTATTGATATATACACCATATTGACTATACACCATATTTGTGACTTCTCAATAACCCGAAACAAATAAAAAAGAGGTATCCTTTCGATAAATTTAGACTTCTAAATTGACTGAAACATGCAAAAAAAAATTACAAGATGTTTCTATTTGGGTATCTAAACGAGAACCCCCTGTAAAAAGACCATTTCTACACATGGGGTCCTCTTCGAGAACACTCATAAAGAAATGAGACATAAAAATATAGAGACTACATTAATGGATTTAAAACAAATATTTAAAATCACGTATCTAAAAATTGACCTATAAATATATATAAAATTTTTTCTTAACTATATTAGTATATGGACAATGTTTATAATAAAGTTTCATATAGTGGATTCATATTTTCTACTCTGATGTTTTAACAATCGTCTTTTGTACTCTTTTTTTACAAATCCTGGGTCCTAATCCACTTCTTAAGAATCTGTACTGTGTCTTACGAACTAGGTAAAAATGTACAACCACTTAACCTGAAGTAATTTAATTTTGGAAAACACAACGTTTTAAATGACAATTCTCTTCCGTGGTGTCCTATCCTGTTCTATAAACATTTAAGGTACAGGTTGTTTCTGAACATAAGTCTTATATATGTCTTAGGTCAACTTTTTATCCGTATTCTGAACTTACCTGAGAATAGTTCCATAAAAGAGGGAATGACGTCATTCGTTACTTGAGTCGAAACGAAGTAGTTCAATAAACTCACCAATAAAACCCGTTCGTTCTTAAACTATTATGGTAGGATGACTTTGAAAATAATTATCTAATTTCCATAATGATATAAAGGATATAAAATTCAGGAGTTGATTGAAATAGACTTGAAATCAAAGTTTAATTGACATGTAATAAATTACTGATACAAAATTTTTGTTAAAAATTATGTCATAAAAGGATGTACAATTGTAGTCATATTTACTTAAATTTATTCGGACGATAAATTGTAATAATACGTGTATTTAAACTCTACATAAAATTACTTAAAATATACATATGTAATGTATTTATTACTATCGATAGTATTATTAAAAATTTGATAAAATAACTACATATCAACTAAATGTTACGACATAATTAAAGATGACATGTCGTCTTACTAAGTTAATATGTACATGTATATATATATGTGTGTGTAAGAAAAAGTATAAGAAGAAAGTAATGCCAAAGAATTTCCTACAACTTATATCAAGGGACATGATATATGTCACCCTGGAACAACAAATAGGTAATTTATATGTTATCAAACGTAGTCGATTGGGGTTTGAGGGTAAGGGAGGGAAGGGGTGGGGAAGAGGGAGAACCGTTGGTGTTCAGACACTAGGTACAGTTACCTCAAACAAAGACAAAACATCTATTCAAGTAAACACAGTATAAAATCTAAGGTCTATATTCACTATCGTATACTACAAAAAGAAAGAGACAGACTGAAAGAAGGAAGCATACTATTAGAGATCCAGGTAGGTACAACAACGTTTACCGTAGTAAAGTAAAAAATACGGACTCATTATAAGGTAACATATATACATGGTGGAGAAGAGTTTACGAACAAAATTTATCCCCACTATGTTAAACATACCTTTATGCTTTTCGGAGCTTATCGGTTTCGTTAGAACTCTTTCTTCTTACCTTGACCTCCTTAGTTGGACGGACTGAGGTCCGAGATGATGTTTCGGTGTCAGTAGTTCTATCATACCATGACCGTGTTTCTGTCTTTATATCTAGTTACCTTGTTTTATCTTTCGGGTCTCTATTTAGGTGTGTGTATACCTGTGGAATAGAAACTGTTTCCTCCGTTCTTATATGTTACCTCATTTCTGTTAGAGAAATTGTTCACCACGACCCTTTTGACCAGTTGGTGAACATTTTCTTACTTTGATCTTGTGAAAGATTGTGGCGTGTGTTTTTATTTGAGTTTTACCTAATTTCTAGATTTGTATTCTGGTCTTTGATATTTTGAGGATCTTCTCTTGTATCCGTTTTGTGAGAGGTTGTATGTAGATACTGGGTGGAGGGTCTTATAACCTTTATTTTCGTTTTTATTTGTTTACCCTGGATTAATTTGAATTTACGAAGACATGTTGTTTCCTTTGATATTCGTTCCACTTTTCTGTCGGAAGTCTTACCCTCTTTTATTATCGTTTACTTCGTAGACTGTTTGTTGATTAGAGTTTTTATATGTTCGTTGAGGATATCGAGTTAAGGTCTTTTTATTTGCTGGGTTAGTTTTTTACCCGGTTTCTTGATTTGTCTGTAAAGAGGTTTCTTCTGTATGTCTACCGATTGTTTGTGTACTTTTCTACGAGTTGTAGTGAGTAATAGTCTCTTTACGTTTAGTTTTGGTGTTACTCCATGACAAAGTGCGGTCAGTCTTACCGAAGCTAGGTTTTCAGATGTTCGTTATTTACGACCTCTCCCACACCTCTTTTCCCTTGGGAGAATGTGACAACCACCCTTACGTTTGATCATGTCGGTGATACCTCTTGTCACACCTCTAAGGAATTTTTTCACCTTTATCTTGACGGAATACTGGGTCGTTAGGGTGACGACCCGTATGTGTGGCTTCTTCGGTCTTAACTTTCTCCGTGTACATGGGGTCACAAGTAGTGTCGTGACAAATATTATCGGTCCTGTACCTTCGTTGGATCTACAGGTAGTCGTCTACTTACCTATTCCTTCGACACCATGTATACGTGTTACCTTATAATGAGTCGGTAATTTTTCTTATGTAAACTTAGTCAAGATTACTCCACCTACTTTGACCTCGGCTAATATGTCTCACTTCATTCGGTCTTTCTTTTTGTGGTTATGTCATATGATTACGTATATATACCTTAAATCTTTCTACCATTGCTATTGGAACATACGCTCTGTCGTTTTCTCTGTGTCTACATATCATTGTCAGAAAACCTGAGACACCCTCTCCCGCTCGCACCCTACTAAACCCTCTTACCGTAACTTTGTACATATTATAGTATATACTTCGCTCAGCGGTCGGGTCCAAGCTACGTCCTATGACCTACGAACCCCGACCACGTGACCCTGTTGGGTCTCCCTACCATACCCCTCCCTCCTCCCTCCCCCCAAGTCCTACCCCTTGTGCACATATGGACACCACCTATGTACAACTACATACCGTTTTGGTTATGTTATAACATAGGTTAATTTTATTTAAATATAAATTTTTTTATTTATCCCCACTATTACAGTGTCCGGTAGAAAGAATAAAAATAAAAACTCATCTAATAGGTTTAGAAAAAGGTACTTCATATTATGACAAAAAAAAAAGTTAGTATATGAAAAATTCTTCTTTAACTTCTCCCTCATTAAATCAAAACTTTAATTATTTACCCCTCACTTATTACATCTGGTTCTCTTTACCTATCTACCCTTTTATAACCTTTCAAATATAATGACCTTATTTCTCTCTCCTCTCCTTTTAATGTCAAACGTGTTATCTTCGGACTGAAAGACTCGAAAGGTCTACTGAGTCACCATTTCTTAGACGGATATTGCATGCATCCGCCACGTGTCCTCTGAAACCAAGGTAGGGACCCAACCCCTCTAGGGGACCTCATCCTTTACCGTTAGGTGAGGTGGTAAGAATGGACCTTTTAAAGTACCTGTCTCCTCGGACCTTCCGATATCAGACACCCTGGTGTTTCCCGACGTGTTCTGACTCGTTCGTTCGGGCTAAAAGATCACTTGATTATCTCAAGTACTTTCTTTTATGTACGAAAACATAGAACTAAAGAAACAAGGTAATAAGAATGTTTCTTTTTCGACTCTTAAATTTACAAAACAAATTTAAAATTTTATCATTATATCTTAGGTCCGTTTTTGATTGTTTTCCAAGACGGCGGTCATTTACGTTATTTTTACTCATAAACCCAAAAATGTGTTCTAGCAACAAAGAGAATGTCCTTTTTACATATCTTGCTTTATTCGTATAAGCATAAGCTATATTTGGAAGAGAAAAGGTCGTACACCCATATGTCAGTAGTATGGGACCTTCTCTTGTCATAAAGTTTCATTCACAAAACTTTACATCAACACATTATGTGTTCCAAAGTACTTGAATATTTTATAATAAATCTTTTCCTTACTACTCTTATACTCCCCGATAGTTTTAACAGATTTGTGTTAAGTAGAGTACTGTCTTGATAAACAATACTTCTTGTCAGTCGAAATGTTCTAGGTCCAATAGATAGTACCAATCTTTTTAGGTCGGATACATTTGAAGATACGGAATGAGAACAGTCGACATATTAAATTTATTACTTTGATTTTTCCACAAAACTTTTAATATCATTTTAAGTCATAAAATCAAATTATAAGTTTTAATATTTTCTTATAAAGTTTTTATTTTACGGAGATAATAACTTAAATTTACATCGTCGTAAGAAAAAGTCTAGTGACAAATGGTTTACTTGTCTTGAAATCGTAATAAACTAAAAATTAGTAAGGATACAAAAAGTAGTTAACTGAATCGTAGAACCACCCCATCTTTCTCGTTTCTGAAGTCTCAGTTTTGTTATTTAAAAATCAACACTACTGGACACATGTACTTTGACTCGTTCCGGATGGTGAGAAGACTCGAAAGAAACAGATCTTTTACTCCAACTTTACTTGTTCGGAATTCTAAAGAAAGTGGAGTCGTCACGACAACCGTAACGATAGGAATCGAAGAAGTGTGTCGTTTCGATTACTAACGAAATTATGAGAGTCACCTTTACTCTGTTTACGCGTACATGTGGGAGGGTAGTAAAGTAAGTAACAAACGGACGGGAGAAAGGTGGAAGAGATAAGACAGACAAATAACATGACGTGGGAAACTTTGTCACGGAATCTCACACTTGAGTCATATGTAATCGACAATCGGTAGTCCGTTCCACCTTAAGTTCTAAATTTCACAAACCATTTGTTCACAGACCTTATCACTTTTGAAAATACTTAGAAATAGACATTTCATTATAGTAGTTTTATGTATTTTGTATCAGTGTCCCCACGTCTGTCTTTAATCACATACGGAAAAATGGACAACTACGACAATATTTCCCTAAGAAAAAAGGAAATGTACAGATAAAATATTCTATTATATAAAATTGAATAGAAACATTTAAGCACTGTCTAATTCCTCTTACATGTAGATTAGTGAGTATAAAACTACAATATTAGAATTGAAAAAAAAATAAGAAGTATGGCGTATTTTGTCTTTCTTCATTGTTAAATTACTACACATTTTATACTAATATAATTTAATAAAATTTTTAAAGGTTGTCCTATAGATAATAATCCTTGAAGTTTTAAACTGTGGAAGAAATTTTTCCTAGTCTTAGTAAGAAACCTTTTTTACCGTATTGTTCCTAATCTGATAAAGAGTTGAAAGAAGTATCACCCATTTTCTAATGTAGTGTAATGTCTTTCAATTTGGTAGTTATTATTCCCATTCATATTTTTAACTATATTTATATATCTTTTAAAGACCACAATAGTTACACAATAAAATATAGGAATACAAACCTTACAAAAATTTAAAATACGTACATTGAAAGATTGTGAGTGATTATAAAACAAAGTCTTCCCTAGTTAAAGGAAAAGGGAAAAATAGTACATGACATTTTCCCTTATATTATAGTACATGACATTTTCTCCTTAAAGGAAAAGGGAAAAATAGTCCATGACACCTACATGTTACTTAAACCTCTGTTATCTAGACTCAAACTTCGGTGTAAGAATAGTTATCTACGTGGTTATACCTATTTAGTGATTTTATGATACGATTGACTTTTTTCGTTCCGTCCACGTTTTCTGATGTACAACATCCTAAGATAAATATATTTTAAGATTTCATTCGTTTGGGACGATAGAGTAATACTAAAATTAAATACATAGAAATTATTGGTCACTACAACTCGTAGAAAAGTACACGAAATACACTAAAATATATAAATATATGTATATATACATATATATACATATAAATATATACGACGACGACGACGACGACGATTCAACGAAGTCAGTACAGGCTGAGAACGCTGGGGTATCTGCCGTCGGGTGGTCCGAGGGGGCAGGGACCCTAAGAGATCCGTTCTTGTGACCTCACCCAACGGTAAAGGAAGGGGTTACGTACTTTCACTTTTCACTTTCACTTCAGTGAGTCAGTACAGGCTGAGAAGCGCTGGGGTACCTGACGTCGGGTGGTCCGAGGAGGTAGGTACCCTAAAAGGTCCGTTCTCATGACCTCACCCTACGGTAACGGAAGAGGCTAAATATATGTATTTATATATTTTTTATTATTTATATATTTATATAAATAAATGTATATTTTATATTTTTATAAAATATATTTATTATTTATATATTATAATATATGTACATATACATATATGTTTATATATATGTATATATACATGTATATATATGAATCCTATATAGGATTCATATAAAGTAATACACGTAAAAATACTTTTTAGATAAGTTTATAAACGGGTAAATTTTTTAAACCAACAAACGGAAAAATCAGAACTTAACATTATTAAGAGAAATATCAGACTGGTGTTCAGAGTCGAAACGGAACGAGAAAGTAAAAGAATTGTCGTAGAAAGTCACTTGTTTTAAAGTTCATTGAAAAAAAAATTGAAAAATATAATATAATACCATATCGGTTAAGTGTTACTACACTATCAAAGTCCACTTGTCACTTCCCTGAGTCGGTGTTCATATACACATAGGTGAGAGGGTGATTGAGGAGAAGATAGGTCCGACGGTGTATTGTAACTCAAGGGACACGAGGTACATATGTCATCCAGAGTTCCTTATTAAAATTAAAACTATCTTAAGAGAGGTAAGGTTGGAAATGAGAGAGTCATATCAACATATTAAGTAATCGAGTCATAAGTCACTAAAATATTGACATTTCTATACATACAATAAATGTGATTTTAATGCAACACACTAGAAAGATGAGTAGGAAATATGTGTTGAAAAAAAGAAACCCCAAAATTCAAACGAAATAAAGTCACATGCATATTTGGAGTCTAAGAGACACTTAATGGATTTAGAAAAAAAATATATAAACTTGTAAATTTTTTAGTACTGACTCACAACTTATAACGGTTTACGAAAAGACTTAAATATAGCGAAAGTGAACTGTCTAAAAGAGAGGACCCCGGAAGACTGGCCGAGACCGTCAATAGAGTCCTAGGAGGACAAACAGAGAACTCAACTAAGGGGCTAAAAGACCTAAGACTAGGTGTAGTAAGAAGTAAATGAATAAACGAAAACACTTCGTATGGGTGGTCATTAAAGAACTTTTTCTAACACACTCTACATTTCAGAACCTCTTTATTTTGTAGAATTTTACTGAAGTCAGACAATTTACAATTTAATCGACCCGTTTGTTAAGACTCAACCTTTACTAAGGGGGGTAAAAAATTCCACAAGTTCCCATATCGACAACTTTTCACCAATTTCGGTAAAATTAAAGACAAAGAAATATATTCCAGTTAAAGGGGTAGAGGTTTGGAAATTTTTACAAGAACATAAATTTAGACCACCCCGAAAAATTAGACTTTTGAGTCCGAAACTAAGAACCTTTTATAAGTGCCTAATGAGACAAATACTTAAAAGGGGAAAGGTACTAGAAAAATTCCTTACGTAAAGGATAAAAGAGACATAAACGTAATTAAAGACCCTTACAAAGATTTAAAATAGGAAGTAAGAAACATAATCTCGAAGAAAATAAAAAAACGTCCCCTCCCGTCAAAATTAACCGACCAACTAAACTAACAAAAAAAACAAACAAAACGATTATATGAAAATTACAGATTCTTGGGGAAAATAAGAGGATTACAGTGACGGAGAAAAATATTGTAAATATTGTAAAACACTAACTTTAAAATCATCAAGGTGAATTGGAAGACTCCCGAAGGGACCACTGGGTCCACCATTTCTTAGACGGACGTTAAGTCCTCTGACCCCAAGTTAGGGACACAGTCTTTCTAGGTGGACCTCTTCCCTTACCGTTGGGTGTAGTCATAAGAACGGACCTCTTAAGGTGTCTGTCTCCTCGGACCGTCCGAACTCCGAAGGGACCACCAAGTCTGTCGTCCGAACTCCGAAGGGATCACCAAGTCTGTCATTTCTTGGAAGGACGTTACGTCCTCTGGGCCCAAACTAGGGACCCAGTCTTTCTAGGGCACCTCTTCCCTTAGCGTTGGGTGAGATCACAAGGAAGGACCTCTCCAGGTACCCGGCGTTTCTCAACCTGTGGTGACTCGCTGATAGTTGAGAGACTCTTAAAATTATCAAAATTTTTCTAAAGAAAATTTTAGAAAAAAATTATTTTAGAAAAAAAAAACATATTTTAGAAAGACATGAAGGACATATCAAAGAGAAAGGAGGTCAAAAAAAAATTTTCACTCAGGGACAAAAGTACAATTTCCCAAAGGAGTATACAGGTCACTACCATCCACCCAACACACAAGTTTACGTCTCTTGCGACTAACCTCCTACGTCGCGTACCGACCTAAACAGGGAAAGTGACACCCTCCTCACCGATCCAGGAAGGAAACCCTTCAGAGGGATACAATCATAGAAATCCAGAACGAATTTAACGATCTCTTATACTATCGGTACATCCGTTTCTGTCTACCTCAAAAGTCACAAGTGAAACAGTCTTAAGTAAATAAATAGGATAGGACAAAAAGTAATGATGGGGATGGGACCAAATTCAGATCTATGGGACAAAAGGAAAAATCTCTTAATAGGAAGTTCTCACCTCTTTTCTATCAGTAGACTTTAGTTCGTCGGTCTCTACTAGAGATCTCGAAATTGGTGGAGAGTCTGTCTGAACGTTCGGTAGCGGTACCAAAACGGGGTGAAAGTGGAGGTAAAGATCGTCATGCACCGCCCAAGACGGGACGTCCAACGAACAGACAAAGGACTACCTCCGAACTCTATGTCGAAAGAATCTGTAGCAAGTAAAACAATGGAAACAGAGGAGAGAGTGAGACAAACATTCTAGTACGTAAAAGATTTACCGGGAGTTACAGTAAAATTCACACTCAAGTTCTTTCTCACTTTCATAGGCACAGACTAGGTGGTAAAATGATCCGTCTGACGATCAAGTAAGAACGTTGAGAATGAAAAGTCAGAGAAGTAAACAAAAATTCGAAGTCTTTTGATTTTAAAGTAAAGGTCCTGAAGGTCAAGTAAGAAAAATCCATAGTAACAACAAGTCAACGAGTCAACACAGGCTGAGCCGCTGCGGCACTTGATGTCGTGTGGTCAAAAGGGAAAAATACATATGTTCATAGGATAGAGAGACTCTTTTAATTACTGTGAATTTTAATCATGGAATCATATTTACATTAAGCAATAAAGGTGACGAAGGAAATGAATGGCAGACAGCAATTAGGACGTAGTAGCTATGGGAGAGAGGTAAGAGAAGACAAGAACCCTTTTTGGACCTTCATGTCGAGTGCCTTCCAGAAGTAGGTCTTTCAAAGTGTATTCTAAGACTCTCGTCTCTATGAGGGTACCTGTTCCTTCTGTCGACTCTTCCGCCGCCAGTGGACACCTCCTAGTCCTTAACTCCAGTGTGAACCACGGCCCGTCGACTCTAGTGACCACCGGAGACCGGAGGTCCCAAGGAGGGGTGTACCGGATGATGACGAGACTAGTAGGAGGTACAGAAGGAGTACTGCGTACGTGAAGGTCTCAAGGTGTTTCACCGAAAGACGAGAAACGAAATATATAATATGTTGGTTTTCATACGAAATAAATAGGTGTCTGGTGGTAAAATTACACCCATGTAAAGGTACTTTTATTGAGACGTGACCACTGAAAGTCAATCTGAACGTAGTACTACTTTCAAAAAAACAAACAAACAAACAAAAATAAAAGTAAAAAGTCACCCTGACTCTAGTCCTTTTCGAACTTTGTTTCTACTCTACACCATTTCGTGTACACCTCAAAAGTTGTAACATTACAAGTTTCTATGGGTTTGTATGATATCGAGATTTATACTAGCTAGGGGTCGACGAAACACCTTTATTTTATAGTTATCGACTCCATAACTTAAAGGGTCCGTGGAAATAGGTAATAGCTTAGTCAGTTCACAGAAAGAGGAAAGTGTCGAGGAAAGACTTACAAAGGGAAGAAAGTATCCTCTTGTTCTTCGTCTGGTGGTGGTGAGGAAAAAGGGAGGGTTAAATCCTCAGACTTCACGAAAGTCGTAGGAAATTTAGTTGAAGTCCCTTTACTACCTGGCAAGTAAAGGATCCTGCAAATTTATGGATTTTAATCTACAAAGGTTTAATTACTTTCCAACGTCTTACCTAATAGGGAAGGTAAAAGGTTTGTCCCGTAAAGTTTTACCTTATTTTAAGTTAATATAAATTCTAAGTATCTAAACAAAGATACATAGCTCATTATATGTGTGTGTTTTTCAATTTTCAATTATTGTTCTTGCATTATTTTCCGTAGTCAGGGGGGAGGGTGAAGGGGACGAGATAGACTGAGTGGTCTCCGTTGTAAATTAGTAAGGATGAAACTTAAGAGGATCAATAGAAAGATGTCGATTTATGATATGGACACGACGATTAAAAATAAAGAGGTGTGATAATAAAAAAGACGTCCTATCTAATTATAAGTCGAGTCTAAGAATAAATAAAAATAATGTAGAATCAAACCCGACGATACTGTTTTTATGGTGACTACCTCACCGAATTTATCGTCGTTAAATAAAGACTGTCAAAACCTCCGACCCTTCAGATCCTGGTCCCACCGTTGCACCGTCCAATACCAGTCCCAGGAGAAAGACCAAACGTCTATCGACAGAAGACCAATATAGTAGTGTACCGGTTCTCGTCTCTTTCGAGACTAAAGGACCGAGTCTCCCATTTCGTAGACGACTGCTACGTCCGCTGGACCCAAGTTAGGGACCCAGCCCTTCTAGGGGACCTCTTCCTTTACCGTTGGGTGAGGTCATGAGAACGGACTTTTTAGGGTACCTACCTCTTCAGACCATCCGATGTCAGGTACCCCAGCGTTTCTCAGCCTGTGCTGAGTGATATTTCCGTCATTAGAGTAAGTACTCATAAGGTAGGAGTACTCAATTAATAGAGGGCTTCTCGGGTGAAAGTTTATGTAACCCCTAAATGTGAAGTTTGTATGCTTAAATTCCTTCCCACTGTGTCTATAAATCAGGTTCCGTATCATAATGAAACTAATAAAACGGAGAGAAAAAAGGGGTTAAAAGTAAAAAACTTTCAGAATTATTAGTCTGTAATTTGAATCACTGGGTTAGGAGATATACAGTATCGAAAATAGATGATAAAGGACATGAACAAAAGGATACATGAACCACTCAAGGAACTGATTGAAAAGATAAGTTCAAAAATTTTTACAAGAAGACAAAAAGGGATCGTAGAAGAACAAAACTCCTGTGTCAAAAAGAGTTTAAAGACTCATAATCAATCTAGAAAAGTTATTCGTTAAAACTTCAAGAGAAGACGTAAGACTTACTCGACCAAAAAAAGATATTATTTTAGTTTGATAGACGGATAAATAAAACTAGAAAATGACAGAACAACGTACGAAAGAGTTCATAAACCACTAAGAACCAACGGACCACCGTTATATCTATGTAAAATAAAGGAAAGGGAGTGGGAGTCAGACTGGGACGTAAATAGAAGTATAAGGAAATATTTTGACTTTTCCTACTCCGAAGGACCTTCAAAAACCATGTAAACCTTCTTAGACAAACAAACGTTTGATACAACATTTCACATACTCACGGAAAAGACAAGTAAATGCGAGTAAGGTCACCTCAGATCGAGAGGTATGGAATTGGACTCTGGACCCTATAAAGTAAAGTTAAAAAAAGTTGAAAACTAAAACAATTCATTTTATTCTAAATGTATGCACAGGGGTCTCTCCATTTTCAGAGGTAGAAAAGAAATTAGTTCTGGTGGTATCGTCGTCAAAGTAACGACACAAAAGGAAATATAAATAAGGAAAGTGTAGGAAATTTTTGGAATAACATAAAAAAGGAATGGGTCAATAAATAACATGAAGAGTATATTAAGAAAAATATTCTATTTAATATATATCAAATAATTCGTCTTTTTATTAAATCAATAGAGAAGTAGATCGAATATCAAGTTTTTATTATTAGATTATTCTATTTTTAAGTGGAAGAACTACTTAAAATCAAACTGTTTAAAATTTTAAAATGGATACAGAAGTTAAATTTACAGGAAATAGTAAAGTACAAGATGTAGATATTATTTGTATTTCTTAAAGTTGATTTTACAGAGTCATGATTATTGAAGACTTTTGACTTTCATGAATTTCTCAGAGACAATAAACTATTCGGTCTCTTGTCACACAAACTATTAAACGATCACGAAACAGGATGTGTTTTCCAATAGAAGGAAAATTACGTTACGTAACCCGAGTCCCGTCTCACAAAGTCACACAACGTCCGTCCCAACGGTCTAATTTATGTCCTACGGGTTTATTGAAACTTACAGTCAATTTGTTACCGAAAAACACACACACACTGGGTAAACAGAACACAATTAGGACCAACCTCCACTACCTTCTTCCGTATCTTCTTATCAAGGGTAGTTTTATGTGATTGACCACTTATTACTGTGCGCCGTACAAACATAAAAGAAGTTTAAACGATACATTTCAAAATACACAGAGAAAATACATTTGTATCTCGTCTGGCTCCACCATCGTTTTCCTGTCTTATTCCTTTCTCATAACAGTTCTTTGACAGTACTTTTGTTAATGTAGGAATACTTACTTATTATACGATAAAGACCTACAATTTCTAAAGAATAAAAATAATGTCCTTTATACTTTTTTACTTCGTGTTGTTCTTCTTCGAGACATTATGAAATTAGAATCTAGTGGCACTAAAGATTACCGTAGAAAGTCTTTAATATTATAAGTTTTGTTTACTAATATATGTTCTCCTTCCTTATTACTTGTTTGATCATCTAAACTTTTATAAATTGACGGAGATACAGTTCTTTTTAAACGTATAAACAAATACTATGAATATGGGAATGATAATGTTTAAAAATCTTTTTATTCATTTCTGTCCCTTCAAAAATTTTTATTTATATAAGACAACTTAATCTATGAATTCATCGATAGATTTATCGATTTGTAAAATCGATTCATCGATTGTAGAGTCTTTGAACGACAGTAGGCCCTGTCCAGGACGCACTTGGCCCCGTCCGACAATAGATAATACAATTCTGTGGATTTTATCTTTCGTGTTCCGGTTCGTTGAGACTCCGACCGCCGCGGTGTCATAGAAGGACAGAAAAATTGTTTACGCAAATTTTGACTTTGAAGGTTCACGGTAAACTCGACTAATTGTTCGTAGAACTACATATACATAAGACTGTCAGTAAGTCAAGGATTTCTAAAGTATAAAAGAGAAGAATAACGTAAGAATTGAGAACCCAATAAACCCTCACAAAAAAATTATAGAACCAAAACGGTAGAGAATAACAACTAAATATTAAATTAATGGAACAATCTCTTGAAACACACTATTTGAAACTCTCAATACTTAAGAATATAAAGTATACTTAATGTCTTCTTACACATCAGAAATATATGAGGGAAATTTTATACGTAATGAATAAACGTAAAAATAACTCCATATCAACTAAAGGAAAAAAGTAAACAAAAATGTTTATAATCAAAACACGAAATATTTACAGAAGAAATTTATAAGGATAAGTTACCCATGACCAAAGAGAATATAGTCCGAAAAATAAACAATTTAAGAAAATTTAGAAATAATTAAGTAGTCAAAGAATATCCTTAGATAATTTTAGATAAAAAGGAGAACAATAAGATAACTCAAAATGAAATAAAACTCTTTATTACTCTATAATGAAGAAAGAATAGGAAGTATTTTATACTTTTAGAATTAAGTTTGACGACACAATAGGAACTGACGGTTTTGAAACGTGTAAATATAGTTATACTTGGTACAATGTATGGTTTCACTTATACTTACTACTTGACAAGTATAAGTGGTAAAATGAAAGAAAAAATTTCTTTCCTCGATAAACAGTTGATAAAAGAGTTATTTCAACCCTTCTTTTTATTCTTATTTTCTATACAGAAAAAGTGTAAACTGAAGTCAAAACTCGAAAATTTTAATTTAGATGGTCTAGTATAAGGTCCAATTATACTTTTTAATGTTGATTAAGGTCCATCTCGTAAAGAGTTTTTCTTCCGTACTAAGGAACATTTCCATGGGTGATCCTGAAGAATCAAGTGGTAGGTTCTAACCTTGTTTTATGGGCTTCCCAACTATGCCATTTGACCTTATCACAATTTCCTCTGACAGGTTGTAAGGTGACCGACAACAACTTTTCGGACTTACTAAGGTCTACTAAGGTTCTCTTGAGACGAAACTGTGAGTCTTTCTCCGCAAACTTGTGACTGGCTATACGGGACCCGTTCCGTCTACGACCTTCAATACTATTTCTCTTTCTTCAATTTTCTGTCGGAATTTCTAAGTTGGGTTACTGACGACAGGAATTCCCTTACTAAGGTCCTGTTCTCACAAAGTCACCAGTCGTGTTTCGTTAAGAGCCTTTACAAAGATTACATCGACCCTCTCTACGGGGGTCGAAGGTAAGGGTAGGGGTGACGAGAGTTTACCATCTGTAAACCTCCCAGAGCAAGTGATGGGTGTCGGAGACCAGATTCACACACCCTCCCCCTCCAAACCTCTTGGAATCTGTGGATAGACTCGTATCGTCTCGTTTGTCACGAGCGACCAACCGACCCCGTAAGTAAAATATTGTGTGACTAAAACGAAAAATTTTTAGTGAATAGAAGTTTGTATATATACTTCCGTTTAATACATAAATTCGTTGACTGAGTTATATAGGCTATTCAAACATCTTCGGTGTAAGTCTGGTCTGTAAAAAAAAGTTGTAATGAAAATTTACTTATCGAGATATTTGTAACCCCCGTACCGTTCACTTTCAGACAACGGTCTTACCCAGAGTTTATAACTATTATCGGTGGTAGTAGACGGAATTCATGACACCTTCATTTACCAATATGTCATCATGATGATTATCATAAACATTATCATTTACACCATATGAGGACCATCTTCCCTTTCTCTGTGGGAGAAGATTGGATTCACACATTTCATAGATCCCTAAACGACACAAGACATACCTAGAAGGTGGACCACTGTCTTAACTTTGTTAATACTTGTTTATTAACCTCGATTTAGACACGTCCGTAAAAGGGTACCTCTGGTAGTAGAATACAACAAAAAAAAAAGGAATGAATGGAATCGTATATAAAAATCTACGACACAACTATAATCATCGATGAGTATCCATTACTTACTTAGTACTCTACTTTCTAAAAACAAAATGACTACAAAAGAAAGACTTGAGAATCTATTTTTACTCACTAAAGAATCCCTTTATGTCAAATGGGTTTAACTATTGTTCATCTCTGTCTTTTACAGTTGGTACTATGGTTCTTACGGGTGAAGGAACCGAAAGTATCCTACCCAGGTTATCATGAAGAGACTACTTTGAAAGGAAATCCTTTTTACTTACCGTTGTATGAGACAGGGTCGTAAAACAGGTAAGATAATACATTGAATATGTAATGACCTATAAATTAAACTATTATTTAATTTTAATATTACCTCATTAGTACCTAGTTCGTATGTTTTTACCTCGACCCACCGGCTACTCCTGGTCCAGAGTCTCTTCAGAGACGTGGTGACTCTTGGACTTGAAAGAAACTCGATACGGTCTGAGTTCTTGTAGTGGTCGACATAAGTTTTGTTGTGGACAGTCGACTTTGGAATACCAGAGTTCAAGAGGGGAACATTGATACGTTGGTAAACCCTGGGGGTGGTTAGGAGTGAATTATTCGTGGGAATGAACGGTCGAGGTTAATTTTAAGAACTATTGGTGAGTTCATTGAAATTCACAAACCAAAAACGGAAATATTCGGAGGGAGTAAAACATCAGGTCGTTTTGTGTTAAGTCCATCAAGAACTCAGCCACAGAGGTCCCACCTCAGGATTGTCTGGGGTCTATTTACGGAAAAATAGAATCAACCCAGAGAAAGATCTTACCACCAGTTGTCTAATATACAGACAAAGAGATTTATATAATCGATAAGCTTTCGTCTCGAGTATATCAACAGTAGAAACGTAAGAGTCATAAAAGTATCAAATCGTCTGTTCCATTTACAAGTTATTTACAGACTATTCGGAGAGTCATTCTCCTTGTACCTTTGTGAAATCGAAAAGTAAGACTTAAGGATAATTTTATTGTTTTATCTATTTATCCATGAGGGAGTTTGTTGTAAGATTTGATTCTTTTTATAATTGGTATATAGACTTAGAACCTCAAAATTTTTTAGATGTAGTTACCTAGTCTAATTCCCGAGTAAATCGAGTCTAAGGAACAAGGATTTCAAATTCGAAAGTCGAAGAAGTAACGTTTGAAACTCACCTAGGAAGTCTTTAAGAAAAGATTGTTAAGTTTAAACAATGGCCAGTGTCTAATACAACTTATTGTCTTCAACGTTTCGGATTCTTTTCTCGTATTATGACAATTTTCATGGACCTTATTTAAGCAGAAAAATTTGGGTATTAATGGTAATTTTATTGTTTTTATGGTAGAAACTGTGTCTTCTACTGTCACAGTTTTCAGATCTATATCACCGGAATAGTGCCTACGTTACACTCTTTACAAGTCACTAGAACTATAGATCGGTCATTATTGTAAAATACGTACCTCGAGGTAGTTAAGGGAATTAGACTCTGAGATTGTCTCTATAATGTTCAATTCATAAAATAATAATGTTATTTTAACTTTCGTACTATTATCGTTTTAGTTTCAGTTTTAAATGATAGTTCTTATTCGTCATTCCCTACATACTAGGTTATAGATACCCCGTTTCTTTCAACACTAAGTGATGATACAAATACGATATAAAATTGAAAATCACACTCAATTTTACTGTCCGAGACCTTTTCTAAACTTGGGGTAAAGGTGATAAATAATTATGAAGTTCGGTTTCCGTTTATTGATAGAAGTCAAAAAAAGTGGTTCCAACAACCCTGCAAGCTATTGTATTACTTACATATTATTTTGGCAAATCTCGAGTCATTTGAGGTCATGAAACCGGTGGAGTACGCTTCTCAACTGAGTAACCTTTTCTGAGACTACGACCCTCCCTAACCCCCGTCCTCCTTTTCCCCTGCTGTCTCCTACTCTACCAACCTACCGTAGTGCCTGAGCTACGTGTACTCAGACTCACTTGAGACCCTCAACCACTACCTGTCCCTCCGGACCTCTCGACGTTAAGTACCCCAGCGTTTCTCAGCCTGTGCTGACCCGCTGACTTGACTTTGTGTTGCTTTCTAATTGTTAAGAATAGTCATCGTAAAGTTTTTCTTTGGTACATCATGATAAATAATACAATTATAAATTATATAGATAGTATGTGAAAGTCCCTTCTTATCGAGGGACGACTGGTGTTACTGGAGAGTAGTCTTGCAGATCTTGGGGTCCCTTCCGGACCCCATGATTGAGCTGCGACAATTTTACACTAAATGAGTTTTAAGTCCCGGGTTAATACACGAAATCCTCCATCTTGGAGTGACGAACGTCTCTCGTCGGCGTGACGCCCTCCCTTCCCAGAAGCCTACCTATCGCTCCTTAAGGAGGGTCCGGTAGGCTCCTCGGCCTACGTGTGTTGTTCGCCCACCGCCCCCGGCGCGCCGCGCACCAACCCTTCCAGGGAGGCGCCGCCAACTCGGGGAGCCACGTCCACGCGCGTCGTGCGCGGACACCGGCGGCGGAGGAGGGGCGGGCGCCGGCGTGCGCGTGCGCGCCAATCGTCAGCGACGACGCGCCGGCCGCCGACCTAACTCGATCCCCTCTGCGCCCCTCGTTCACCGTCGCCGAGCCTGTGGACTCGACGGTGAGGGCTTTTGCCCGGGCGCTCTGTCCACGCACCCGTCATCATCCAATGAAAGGCGCAGGAGACGCGAGGCCGACCCCCACTCCTTCGGCTCAGGATCGAGAGGGGGCGACCCGCCCCCAAGGACGACGCGGGGAAAGAACCCGCAGGCGGCCCGCCTGGGCCGCCCCGGGCACTCCTCCCCCCACAACTCAAACCCCTACCCCTGCGCGGTCGCAGGCGCAGGCCCTCTCCAAGAGCCCGCCCGGGAGGCCCGGAGCCCCCACCCCTCCGGCCGGGCCCGCCCGCCGCCACCCCTCTACGGGGGAGCCCCAGCCAACCCTGGGGGCCTTGAAGACACAGGTGCCGGTGGACGCCGCGACCCCGACCGCGCCCCTTTCGGTCCACCGGGCAGTCGGGCCGGGCCGGGGCTCCCAAGTCTCCGGGGCCCTCGGCTCAGGCAATGAGGTCGCCAACGGTAAAGTCGGGGCAAGGTGCGAGCTCGGGGCCACGCGCGAGGGCTCCCTACCTCTCCCCCGGCCAGAGCGAAGTCGCGACGAGAGAGGCGGGCGACGAAGCGTGGCTGTCCGCTCAGTTTGGGTCGATCCGAGTCAAGTGCGGGAGGGGCGGCGACACCTCCGCCTCCCTGGGCTGGAGCGCCGCGACCACCGGGCGCTGAGGGCCGGCGAGGGAGCCGCGCGGCGGGCCTCGGGCCACGCGCGGAGACCCCTCCCTCCCTCTCGCACCACTACTTAGGGTGCTTCGGGATTACTGAGCTCTGAGTAATAGCGGCTGCCGACAAATGCCAGTCTAGGAAATCGACTAAAATAAATATCGTGGACGGCCTCGTTGTCCTTAGGCTCCGAAACGAAACCTATATATTCGTTTACCGTTGCTGCAGGTCTTCCCTCTTACGTCTAGTAAGCTCTCACCGGCACCCTCCTTGAGAGCTTAATCCTTTCAATCAAACATACCTCTGAAAAACTACGAAATTTCTGTAGTTTTGGAACTAGATCGGAACGCTCAAACAAACGAAATTTTAAGAATGCAGTGAGATCCAGAAAATGACTTCCATTGGAAGGAAACCCGTCAACAAACTGAAGAAAATTCAAATGTCAAAACAGAAGTGTACGTTAACCAAACCAGAAGGTCAGTGTAACTCTTGAATATGCATTTAGGTAGCTTCTATCGGGAGTAGATCAACTATTTCAACCAATAACACATACCTATCACATACAATTACCTAGGCGTCTTTGACTTGGCACGACACGAATCAGTGAAGTCGGCACAACCTACCTGAGACACTGGGCTACCTGATATCGGGCGGTCCGAGGAGACAGGTACCCTAAGAGGTCCGCTCTTATGACCTCACCCAACAGTTCACGACATTTAATTGGAATATCGAACAAGGATTATTCAAAATCACGAGAATTGACCTTTCGATCTTAACGGTCGAAATTATCTGTAATTCTAGTAGGTCGAATTAGGAAAGTGAACTATCTACCCCATCCCCCTTCCAAATCTTGTTAAAATTGGGAAAGAAAAAATCATTATCTTATACTTTGAACCATACCACCACGGTTTGAGTCACGTGAAAGATAGTATAGTGAAACATCAACTCGAGGACTTCAATGTACTGTTGATTTTAAAATCACTAAAAAGGTTGTCATGAAAACTCCGAATCAGGACGACCACTCAGGAGTCAGTCGGTAATTTTGACTTATGGTCTTTGTAGAGTCAATATTATCGTCTATCTTTCGTGCTTACACAATTATCCACTCACAGTTCTTATGTTTTACTCAGAATTTTCTCGTCTTAAATACGACTCTTGACATCTGTCGACAACTTGCAAAAATTATTGTCCATCATGTGAGCAAGAAATCTTTTAAGTACGACCTCTCTTCCACCGTCTATCTAACTAACCCTTCTGACCTTCACTTCTTCGTTTCACCCTGAAATGACTACGAAAAGTCTTCAGTACCTAAGGATTTAATTCCGACACCGTACCTATATATATGTAAGTTTTTGTGGGTTTGTCCAAATCGATGGTCACCATATCTTATAGTCGTTCTTATCAGTATTCTATCACTGTCTCACTGTACCGACTAAACCAACTGGTCTCCACGTCAATTACCTTCTTCCCTTAACTCTAATCTCTTAACCAAACCCACCTTTCTACTCGGAGTTTAATTACCTCCGAAACGATGTAGGAACTTCTTTGATTTCCCACTACCGAAGACACGACACCTATCGTAAACCCTCAGAAATCCCCAGCCTCTTCCGTTACCGTGGGGTGAGGTCATGAGAACGGACCTTTTAGGGTACCCGCCTCCTCGGACCATCCGACGTCAGGTACCCCAACACTTCTCAGCCTGTGCTGACTCGCTGAAGGGAAAGTGAAAAGTGAAAGTACGTAACCTCTTCCTTTACCGTTGGGTGAGGCCACAAGAACGGACCTCTTAGGGTCCCTGCCCCCTCGGATCACTCGACGGCAGACACCCCAGTGTGTCTCAGTCCGTGTTGACTTCGCGGAATCGTCGTCGTCGTCGTCGTCGTCGTCGTCAGAAATCTCCATCTCCGGTTCTCATATACTTTACATTCCTCTTTCGGACCCCTGTCTTGGACTTCCTTGTCGTAGTAAATGTCCTCTAATCTCTTTCGGGTATTTCCACCGTCTCTTCTACTTCTCTTAGTTCTGAGTCCTTATCGTAGTACCTTTAGTTCCTTCCTCTCTCGAAGCTTCTTTGTCAGTCGTTCCAGTTCTCTCTCGTCGTCCGTTATCCTGACTTTTATCGACAACATAAATGGTTCATTCTAAACAAACTACCCTTGACAAAGTTTCTTCGATCTTAGTTCATGTCCTTATGATCTTCAAAAAGTAACAATGGTAGTATTCAATGGTGTTTGAATCGTCGAATTACGGTGTGTAAATAAAAGAGTGTCAAGATATCCAGTCTTCAGACTGTGTCCAGAGTGACGTGACTGTAGTCCACAACTGTTCCGTAGTAAGGAATAATCTTCGAGACCCCTCTAAGAAGAAGGAACGAGTAAGTCTAACTACTGTCTTAAGTTAAAGAAAACCAACATCCTGACTCCAAGAACAAAGGAACAACTAACGTCGACTTCCAACACTAAAGGTCGAAGATCTCGGGTGAGTGTCAGGAACCGAGTACTGGGTGGAAGGTGATAGACGTTCTAGAGATACCACCCACCTCAGGGAGAGTGAGAAGTCTAGAGAAGACGGGAGAGAGTGACTGAAGCAGAAGGCGAAAATTCCCGGACACACTAATATAACCCAGGTGTACGTATAGGTCTCATTAGATAAAATCCCAGTCGATCCATTGTTGGAATCAAGGTAGACTCTTCGGAGGAAATGGCACACTCCATTGTGAGTGTCCTTGGTTCCTTATTCTACACTTGTAGAAACCCCGTGTCCAGTAACAACACCGATGGTGTCCTTTAATTTTTACGATTGTCAATTCTGTAAGAAAGATCTACGAAAGTAATTCCACTATGGGTCTTCGTAAATGTAATAGATAGTACACTACTAATATCAAGTTATCATTCGGAATGACAAATAGGAACTCGACGTATTGACAGAAGAATTTATAGGCTTTAAACACACTTGTGACATTTTAAAATTTCACAATCTCTTTATTTTCCATTATGATACTTCAACAATCAAAAATATGAAAAAACATCGGAATTCGACGAAATTTTAGAAACGACCTTTCTAAAATTTCCGGTAAATTGGTTGATTGATCTAAACCCACACATTTAATATCAAACCTATCTGTAGTTTTATACCGAAAATCTTATACTTCGGGTGTCTATGACCTTACCTACAGATTTCCTACCTTGTATAAATTTTTTATGAATTGGAACATAAATATCCGGATCTCGGAGTTAAATATCCGGTAAATTACTCGATTTATCAATTTGGAAGATTGAAATCTCGAAATTACTTTACTTACATCTCAAACTTCGATATGGATAATATTGGAACCCAGAATGGAAACGATAAATCATCGTAAGACATAAGAACTCATTCAACGGAGGAACTCAGAACGAAAGGAATACTTCCTACCCCATGGTCCTGGAAGTAGTCTCTCAACGACATTCCTAACCTTAATTAGACGGACTTATCACGTACGAGTCTGTCGTGAAGGTCAAGAGGAAAGGGTGAGAAGAGAAAAGTCAAGAAGGAAACGGGTACCGGACCCCTTTAGCCAGGAAAGATTGGAAACATGGAGTCAAACTTACATCGAAAGAGTTCCTCCGAAAGAGACTGTGAAGGAGATGGTACGTTTAAATTAAGGGGTTAATGGTTGAGAATTTTTAAGGAATGATCAGCCAGTGAACAGTGTTAAATGATACACAATATGGACCCAATAAATTGTGGACGAAAGGTAGGGTTTGATATTCGAGAAACGTCAGTCCCCGGTATACAAAACGATTAATGACATTCAAGTCATTCAAGATTAATGTTTAAGATTGTAGTACGGACCGTGTATTAACTCTTGGTCGTCGTCGTCGTCATAAACAATTTACTTAAGTACTTACTACTAAAAAAAAAATTAGATGACTTATTGGAGAGGACTTAAAGACCTTTATAATCGATAATGTTTTAAATATTTAGGGTCCACACTGAATAAGACTTCGTACGAAGAAACTCTTTCAAGGACGTAAAGTTTACCCCAGAACGTCGAAGAAACCTTCTTCCGACGGAGACATTCTACGGTGATAGTTGGGTAAGGTCATGAGAACGGACCTCTTAGGGTCCCTGTCTCCTCGGACCGCCCGACGGTAGATACCCCAGCGTGTCTCAGTCTGTGCTGACTCCGCTGAATCGTCGTCGTAATGGATAGAGAGGTGGAATAAACACTACGAAGTTTCACCTGATACACGTGGTATCGGTCTATTAAGGTTTTTATGGGAAATTAAAACCACTTTTAAACAGGTCAAAATAAAAATACTGTACCATTGTCTAAAAAAAGTAGATTAAAAAAAAAATGATAGAAAAGATCATTCAATACTTGACTCAACAATTTTACGTCCTACAGACATCGTTCTAAGGCTTTATGGAGTGTTGCTCTACAAAGAAGTATCCATCTTATCTTAACTTATTATACAAATTAAGGGGGTATATAATTTGATCTTGTATTTTGACGTTTTAAAGATTTAATAATAGAGGAAATAGATATCCTTATGAAACACAATGTAACATTGTCACAAGATTTTCTGTAGTCTCCCGGTCACAACCTTGGTAACTGTATTGGTAAAGAGAGAGTATTTTGGCATCAATTTTTGTAGATGATATATATTCCAAAGTTGGGTACTTAAAAAAGATCCTCAATTTAAGATTTTTTCCTAAAAAGGAGGTTCCTAGAACATCTGAAAATGCCTGTCACCTTGACGAAGTAAAATAAAGGCCGGAAGGGGATTAACGGATCTTTAGAAAAACGGTTTAAATACCAACGTCACGACGATGTTGTTAGTTCAGTAAGCTCGACCAACGAATCATTGGCGATAAATAGAAGGGGACATTGTAAAAAAGGACAGTAAAGACGTAAGTGAGTAAGTAAGACACTTGTATTTATACAGAGACAAATAGTCCGGGACCGTGAGAAACCGATCGTGACACTTATGTCTTTACTCTTACGACCGACAGTCACTTGAATATAAAAACATACAAAAAACAACAACGTTTAAAGGAGTGAAACCTTGATACATCTTCATGATATATTAGGAGTCATTTATTTATTTACATAGTAATATTACAAATACATTACTAATAAAACTTTTTCTACGAGAAATCAGGTGAAATTGAAATCACACATCGATACAAAATTTTCTCGGGTCACGTCTACATCAAATAAGAAAGATATTCATGATTGTGGTTTGTTATAAATGTATAGGACCTAAAGTCGAGACTAGTGAAGTGATGAGAGTGTAGAAGTCATCAAGGACTTAAAATATCCTAGTCTAGGTCTTAAGAACTTTGTGACATCAATAAAGGGATTTAGTAATCTTTCAACATAAAAGTTGATAATAAAGACGATAATACCAAGAAAGGGGTGAAAAATGACATAAAGGACTCTATAAAAGTAACAGGAAGACTAAATCTTTTTATATGGGTCAAAGTCAATTGTCATACACAATCAATTCCATTACGAGTTTATCATTTAATTTTTTAGGGTCCCCGGACTGTATTAAAGACCAACGGCCACAGGATTCCTCATCTACCGACACTATCAATCAACATACATAGATGAACCAACTTGGTGTCCTATGGGTCTATAAACCAGTCATAATAAAATCCACACAAACACTCCCACAAAAACCTACTCTAATTGTAAACTTACCATCCGACTCATTTCGTCTAACGGGAAGGGGATCCACTCACCGGAATAGGCCAGTCAACTTCCGGTCTTATCCTGTTATTTCGACCATGAGGTCACTCCTTCTCCCTGCAGGAGGACGGATCGTCCGACTCGACCCTGAAGTCGACAAAGGGACGGGAACCGGAACTCGACTTTGTGACCGAGACGAACCCAGAACTCGGACGACCTCAAGTATCGTGACCGACAGGACCGAGGGTCCGAAGATATGGGTCCGGTCGCCACGAAGCAATCGAAAGGACCCGGAGAAGATTGAGGTAAGTGGACTCAGGACGAATTGAGATCTTTTTTGTGTCACATCAATACAGAGGACCCTTTTTTTTTCTTTTGTAGACACCGCTAGTCGGCCTTTAGAGAGGGTTCATAGAGGATGAACCGGTCAATTGAATATGAAGGCAAACAATAACTTGGTCGGGTCTCCGTTACGTCTCTTGTATGTCCTCCAGTTACTATATACGTTTGTCTACACGAAGAGGTAACGAAATAAAGAAGTGTTTATAAAACACTAAAGTTGTTCGACATACTTCACTCCTTATGTGCCCTTCGAATCTTGCGACCCGAAAATATAACATATGTAAACATTCCTCCTTTCCCCATCGTAGTCGTAATCTTCAAGACATAGTATGGTATATTTCTTTAAGAACGAAATGATTAGGACATATAGAATCCTGTTGGCATATCGAGTCATTCTTTAACCTTCTGCTGATTGTGATGTCTCGTTAACCTCAAATTATGTATATGTGTTTTGTGAAGTGGATTGTTATCGTCTTTCTTTTTAATTACGGTCAGAAGGAGTTTGAGAAGGTCTTTTAACTTGTCTTCCTTTATGAAGGTTTGAGTGAGATATTCCCATCGGAATGGGAACTACGGTTTCCGTCTGGTTCTGTGATTCTTTTGACGTCTGGTTATAGGGACTACTCATAACTATTTTTATGTATAAAAAGAATTCACGTGTGTCTTATAAGAGATCCTGTCTGGTATACAATACGGTGTTTTGTTTAGAATTGTTTAAAAATTCTCAAGCAAATTTGACCTTTTCTAAGTCCCATAGAAAAGGTCGACGTAACACTACTTTGAGTTTTAGTCATCGTCTCCCTTTCGTCCTTTTGTTAGGTGTTTATACACTGTCAATTTGTTGTGTGAAAATTAGTTGGTTTCCCAGTTTTTTCTTTAGTGTTCCTTTAACCTTTTCTAGAACTCAATTTACTTTGTTTTTTGTTTGTTTTCTTTCGTCTGGGTTTGAATTGCCATGGCTCACTTTCGCCACGATTCTCCCTTCAAATACCGACATTTGCGAATGCAATTTTTTCTTTCTAGAATATGTAATTGTTAGATTGAAATGCGGAATTCCTTGATCTTTTTGGGTTTCGATCTTTTTCCTTGTATATTATTACGTCACCCCCATTCTAATTTTATTCTTCATCGTACCATATTGCATTTCAAAACCTAAGAGTGGAACAGAGTGTAAAGGTTAATGCTCTTAAACTAGTCCCAAAATTGTAAAAGTCAAATGTCAAACATCTAACCCTCAGTATTACGGAAAGTATCACTACAGGACCCGACGTTTCTAATTTAATCGATCAAGAAAATACGTTTACTCACTAATATCAGTATCTTGAAATCTCTTCTTTGTTTGAAAGGTCTATTTCCCAAAATTTTAAAAAAGGGACTTCGAAACCATTGACAAAGACTTCCTTTCAATCCTTCTTGACACTATATCTTTTGTTTATCATCTGTGATAAATATAAATTTTATCCATTGGTTATTCCTAGATGACATATCGTGTCCCTTGAGACGAGTCATGAGACATTATTGGACTTGCCAAAGTCGTTTAATTAATAATTTGACACGTAAGTAAAACTCCCTCTTCTATAGCCCGATTTTACTATACTCACAAGTAATAATGACGACAATAAGTAACATACGTAAAGACAAATGAGTTTACAATGACTATCACAGCTCTTCTTGTGGAAAATGATGTAACATATTCGGTACCTTTCGAGAAATCAAAAATCTCGTCACTTCGAAAATCCCAATAATTGTTAACTATTCGTTAAACGTTGACATGAGTAAAGACACGGTCATTTACTTTTAAAATTTTTAGACATGGAAGGACAATAACTTAAGTTTAACTAGGGAAATGTAAACGAAAGATAGAGTCAATTGGAAAAGATACTGAGATCTCTCCAATGTGAGAAGGTCAATTTAATACTCATCATACATAGGAAAAACATAAGAAAAGGTATTTTTACCACTATAATTATGTAGAAAAGTATATCTTACAAGTATAATCAAAAAAATTTCTACGTAAAAGTTTCATCTGAAATTTCAACATCAGTCACCGGAAATCTTCTTTCATTTCGATTGACCGGGTATGTAAGTACAACTCAAAACGGGAATAATGTTTCCCAACAAACTCGATTGGTCTACCTTCTTACGAAAAATATCAGACTACAAAGAAAAAAAATTTTGTGTCGAAATAACTATATAATAAACGTATGGATGTTCAACTGGTCAAATTACTCATGTCAAGTCACTCAAAATTGTATAAATCTCAATGTGTCGGTAATGGTATAAGGTCAAAATCTTGTGAAAGGAATGGGAGTTTTCTTTGGAACATGGTTAATTGGGAAAGAAGGGTAAGGAAAGGAATCCGTCAATGATTAGATAAAAGACTAAGATACCCAAACGGATAAATTTACCCCAGTATGTTATGTACCAAAAAACACTGACTGAAGAAAGTGACTCGTACAAAAACTCTAAGTAGATAGAACATTGTGAAGCCATGAGGCAAGACAATATAACAATCTATTAGAAGACCAAACTTATAAGGTGTAAAACAAATAGGTAAGTAGGCAACTACTTGAAAACCCAACAAATGTGAAAAAACCGATAGTAATTGTTGGTAGTAATAAACCGATAGTAATAGTAATTCGTAAATATAAGGTTCCAAAACAACCCTGTAGAGAAAAGTAAATAAAACCCATCTCCTCATCGTAACGACTTAGTATTCCATTAAGATAAAAATTGTAAAACTTCTTAACGGGATGACAAAGGGTTCGAGTAAAACATAAGGACGGTCGTCACATACTCCTAAAGTCAAACAGGTGTAGGAGGGTCGTGAACAACAATAACAGAGAGAAACAGATGTGGTCGGTAAGACCACCCACATCTCACGACACAGTATTTAAGTCACAAAGAATCCGTCTGGGTACATCCAGACATTTATACAAGACGTCCTCAATTCTCAAGAGAGTCTTATATGAAAAATTTATCTTTGAGAAAGTACAACTACCATCATATTGATATGGGACCTAGTAGACTTACTGACTGGTAGAGGATTAGTTATGACGGTGTGAAAGTAATAAGTATAAATGAACAAATTTTCAGGTGACCACGGTTCTTTATTTGGGACTTAAAAATTGTACGATTATCCTTTCTCCTCCCACATTAATACATTTTGTATAAAGACGGTTCTCCGTCAGTTCATTATAAACAAAAGATGAGTAGAGCTAAGTAGAATATTCCTTGTCTCCAAAACCTCGAAAACTTACCTCTTCACCAATACATACATTAACTTAGTAGTATCACAATGTCCCTACTATTTGCGCTCTCTTGTAAGTGTCGTCAGTCGGACTAACGTCATTCAGGACATAAATAAACTTAAAAGTCGACATTAAACAAAAGTCATTTTCCGACAGTGAAAGTTAACACCATTTTAATAAAAAGAAGAGAAAAAACCCACAAATGTATATTTACATAAAACCGAAATGTCAATATTTTAAAGGTTAACGTACAAATATATGTGAATTCGTTGTGACATTATTTTTTCATTGAACTCGCTTGTAAATCCTTAGTGTTAGGAAGAAAATTTTTTGTATACTCAAACCACCAGTGAAGACATAGAAATCCAAACACGGTAACCGAGAAACGAAAAGTTCCGTTAGGAAGTCGACATCTACGGATACCCCAAAACTTCAAACATCATAGTGAACAACTTTCGTATTAAATTCATTCAAACCATTACTAAACAAAATTTTTGGTAGGATCTTTTTCCATAATTTCCTCCTGAATAAAGAACCATTTATATGAATGTGCATAAAAAGTGCTGAAACAAAATAAAAATGACTAATGACAGTGAAAGTGTCCATTAGTTATACGCAAAGGTTCCGAAAACCGATACAAACCCAGAAGAAAAGTAGAGTTAATTACGTCTTAAATACCTACTATCACAACTCTGCCTTCTGAAACTACTTTTAAGTCTTCTCTGACTACTTGAGAGGAGTCTCCATTCCAATAACTCTTGGTTCGATAGGTAATAAGGAAATGTACTATGTATCCCGACTGATTGAAGAATCCTAAGGAAAGTTAATCTTATCGGAAATCAAAGATTTATTTATCTTTTTTTTCAACGGAAAAGGGTCGATAAACAACGACACAAAAAATCCCACGGGTACACGGTGTCTTTAAACACGTACCGTGGATCGTATCATAGTAATGGTCTATTTATACCCTTTCTAAAAATACTAGTTTGATCCTCAAGTAATGATCAATTTCTCCTGATTTATGAAAAGTGGGAAAAGTCTGTTTTCTTTTCCATTATTAAAAGTGAAGAAGATTTTCGTCTGCTTTATCACAAAGAAGTAAAGAGACTCTTTTCTTTACGACTTATCCTTCTACTTAACTTTCCTCTCACTACTACTTTATCCGTAAATTGTTCCGAGGGTGACCAAATTAGAGTCGAACTTCTACACACAAAACTCCACCACTGACTGTCCTCAGACCTTTTCAAAAATCTCCAAAAACACATGAGAACTGTTAGGTATTCTTGAAAGTGTAACTCCTTATAAGTATAGATTATGACCCTGTTGGTTTAAAAAAAGTCTTTATAAAAACCATTCTTTTATGGTTAATACAAGACGACCGACGACAAATTTCCCGACTCTTATTATACATCAAAAAAAATTACATAAACAAAATTAACCTCTTATTAATGAAATGTTATAACACTACCAATAACGGTATGTAGTCGTACTTAGTCGGTTCAACAATATTTACAGAAAAATCTCAAAAAAATTTTAAACGTTTACTTACACAACAAATCAACAAGTTCCACTTATAAGAAAGAGGAAAATTCAAACTTCGAGGTGTTCGAAGTTTGAATTTTTTAATTTAAAAATTCAAATTTTTAAATTTAAAGAAATGTTAAACCAAGACACTAGGTATCTTTCATTCATCATTAGTTTCACAAATAGCGACTGAATTCTATGTCGACGATACTCCCAAAACCATCCAATTATGAAATTTTTTAACGGTCTATGGACACTGAGAATTGACACACGACACGAATCAGTGAGTCAGTACAGACTGACACAGACACACACACATACACACACACACACACACACACACACACACAGGCACAGGGGTACCTGACATCAGTGGGTCTGAGGAGACAGTACCCTCAAGAGGTCCGTTCTTAAGACCTCACCCAACGGTACGGGAGGAGGTCCCCTAGAAGGGTTGGATCCCTGTCTTGGGTCCAGAGGACGTAACGTCTGCCTAAGACACGGTAAACTCGGTGGTCCCTTCGGGTTCTTAGGAACTCACCCAGCGGACAGGGAAGAGGTCCCCTTAAAGGGCTGGGTCCTTAACTTCGTTCCAGAGGACGTAACGTTCCGTCTAAGAGATGGTCGACTCGATGGTCCTTTCGGGTACTGAGAATTGATATAAACTACTATTAAACTTTTCTACCATTCTTTACCCTCTCTTGTTAAAAAATACGAAGACTAAAATATCGCACTTTTAAGATCCGTACCATTTCATACTTATTTCATATAACCGGGTAAAAACGGTTACTTATTTTTATATCTCTTGCCATTTCAACATTAAGTCATTTGAAGTATCCTCTACCCGTTAAACCCATCGTCTTAGAACTGGGACATCTTCATATACCCTAAAACAAATTCATGACTAAAAGGAGGGAATTTATCTTTCATACGATAATCCCTTCCCATTCCTGTCACTTTCAACCCAGAAGTAACAATACGTCCGAGAAGAGATCAACGTCCCGCACCGAAAGAGTAATATCTCCGAAGAAAACAACGCCTCGTGCCGAGGTCCCCTGCACCCGAAGTCATTGACTCCGTGTATCCGAGTCGTCAATATCGAAATTCCGAGATCTTCACTTTCACTTCAGCGAGTCAGCACGGGCCGAGAAGCACTGGGGTACCTGACGTCGGATGGTCCGAGGAGGTGGGCACCCTAAAAGGTCCGTTCTCATGACCTCACCCCACGGCACGGAAGAGGGATTCTGAGATCTCGTGTACGAATCATCAACACCAAGTGTACACCGCACACCCTAGAAGGATCTACTCCCTAGTTTGGACACAGAAGACGTGGCCGTCCATCTAAGAAATGGTGACTTGGTGGTCCCTTCGGGTCTTATTTAAAATTTGATTGGATACACGAATAATTTTAAAAGTAGAATATACAAATACTAGTACGATAAAGAAAACGAAGATTATTAAAAATAGGGGTTTATGACAGTGGACAATCTTAGGAAAGTTCCAGAACAGGTGACGTCATACTCTGGAACCCATTCATGAAGGAGGGTAGGGAGGACACAATCTCCCTCAGTCGCATAAGACAAACGTATATCACAAAAAAAGGTGGTACATAGAGAATACAAGACATACGATAATGGTCATCCTATATTTCAAAACTCCTCTGGTACATTGGATGATAGAGACAATGGATATACACGTAAGGTATGATCCAAGAATTAATCTAACAAATTTCATAAACACTTCCACTTATTGAAATCTAAAAATTTTAGATAAAAGATCTAATTTATATTCTGTGGAGTTGGACATCCTCTTCACATAAAATGTCTTTGAAAACTATCACCTTCCGACCGACCCATTCATAAGTAAGTCCTCTTAAAAAAGGAACTAAACTAATCGAAAAGACTTTAATAACCAACAATTAGAGACTTTTAACGGAGATGGTGTCTTGATAAATTTTTTTTCCAATTACAAGATCAATTCCTTTTAATCGTGGAATTGTGTAAAAGTAATAACTATATTTACAAATTAAACCTAACAATGAATAAATATGTTTCTTATATATATTTACTTCATACTTATATTTCATTTTTGAATCTTGTAAAGAAGTAAGGAATCCTGTCTATAATTATCAAATTAAAGTCTACTGTTTAAGTTCGATTACAAGTGGGATTTGATACCACTTCTTTTATTTCTAATGATAGACAACTAATAATATAAGGCACATCCATTCTCGACAGAAATAGACGGAAAATGGTCACTTCTTTGACTCCGAATCACATCGAATGGATACTAGTAACGACAACAAATCAGTGATTCAAGACAGACTGACAAACACTGGGGTATCTAACATCAGATGGTCTGAGGAGGCAGACACTTTAAAGGATCCGTCCTTATGACCTCACCCAACGGTAAGGGAAGAAGTCCCCTAAAAGGGTTGGGTTCCTAGTTTGGACGTAGAGGACGTAACGTCCGTCTAAGAAATGGTGACTCGATGATTCCTTCGAGTGGATACTAGTATGTTGTTTATTTGACGTCTAAGGTTTAAATTAAATTGAGATCAAAACGTTCTATCAACCCGAAGAGACTATCGAGTCAACCATTTCTTTAGACGGACGTTACGTCCTCTGGGGGTCTAACTAAGAACCCTACCCTTCTTGGCGACCTCTTCCCTATCCGATTGGTGAGGTCATAAGAACCCGAAGGGAACGCCGAGTCGACCATCTCTTAGACGGACGTCACGGCCTCAGAACCCAAGTTAGGGAGCCAACCCTTCTAGGGGACCTCTTCCCTTTCCAATGGGTGAGGTCATAAAACCGGACCTCTTAAGGTGCCTAAGATGCGAGGTATCCCAGTGTTTCTCAACCTGTACTGACTCGTTGAAAGTGAAAGAAACGTTCCATCATATATCTGTAGGAATAAATCGGAGATTCGTAAGTACATAGAATCTCACTTTTCCCTGATAACCTATTAGAAAACAACATAAAGACTATGTGTAACATAGATATTTAACAATCAAAAGAAAATTTACTATATATAAAGAAAGTTAAAATAAATATCCACCCATAATAGTTTTCGTTTCTTTCTACTATGTCTACGCCTCTAAAGATATATACTACCATGTCATAATAAATTTATAAGTCGTATTGTTCCTACTGGTTCTCACGTACTCGAAAACTCTAATATAAAGACAATTTATATATTTACCCCGGAGTCCTAGGTAGGACGAAGTGTTATTTTACAAGTCAGAAAACAGAGGAAAGGTCATAAAGACCTTCAGGCTCATTAGGTATGAATTCGGTGGTAGGTCCAAAGACTGAGATTTGTCAACTTAAAAGTGAGGGGACGTGAATCAGAAAACGTCCTAAAGGGTCCGACGACGACAAGACAAAGTAGAGTTCGCATCCGGGCGAAGTCAATTCAATATTGAACACCGTACCTGGAGGATCTCCCACGTTCTGTCCCCTGCAAATACTCTCGATGTCCTTTACACCGACGAGGACCTCGGTGGTAGAGGTCCGGGTATTGCATAGAGACTATCCAATAGAAGTCCGAATGGGAATCTTTCTTTTCAGGATAATCGTTCCCAGCAGAAAAGACGGAATTGTCCTGAGAGGACCTCATACTACTTTCTTAAAGAAGGAGCACAATCAGATTCTGGTCAGAGGAGTCAGTAATTTAGCATTTCGTCCTAGTCGGAGTAAGTTCCACTACCCATCACCCGTAAAAGAGAGAGTGGTGGATTCTAGGTATTCCTACACTGGAGTGTAGTCTAGTGTCATCCTCAATGTACTCTTATTGTTGTCTTGTCTATTGTCGTACACATTCTCCGCTTGACAGACGAAGGGAAAGGTATCACAGACAAAGTCACACTCTATGTCTAGGACGGACGCACAGAAGGTACGACACAAGAGGTAGGACCATGTATGCGAAGATTTGAGGTCTTCCTCGAGACGGTATACGTGTCTTGTTTGTTGTGACTCAAATCAGTAGACTTAAGCAAATCTCTTCCCTTACTGACGGGAGTCTCTTCGTCACAAACGTCTCTATCTTGACATGAATTTTATTATGGGTGTCTTTATGTACGGTAGTTTGTCTTACGAACTGAATTTTGTAGATACAAATCGAATGAAATGTCAACAAATCTTGTTGTAACCCATCTACATACGACATACAAAAATAAAATCTTCATAGGTGACTACCTTAAAAGGATTTTAATCCAATACCAGATAAAATCTTCACTCAAATTCAGACCTGTCTTACTGAGAATCACGAATTTACTCAAAAAGCGAGTCGAATTTTAATCTTGAGTTCGTTCGTTCGTTTTTTACTCGAATGATTGTTGTGGATTCAAACCAGGTATCAGAATAATTTGTATGAATAGGTGTTTTATTAAAAAATCGTATAATCTAAACCATACCAACCAACTGAGTTAAAGAACTTTCGTGGAAACATTTTATGTTTTAGAGAATAATTTCTAAGTCCAGGGGTTTCACCGTAAAACATATATTTACAATCGTTACAGAAAATATATCACCAATCAACTTTGGTTATAGTTAAAGAAACGTCCTTATGAATCATAAATATCAGTAATTATTGGCCTCCTCCGCTACCGTGGGGTGAGGTCATGAGAACGGACCTTTTAGGGTACCCGCCTCCTCGGACCACCCGACGGCAGATACCCCAGAGTGTCTCAACCTGTGCTGACTTCACTGAATCGTCATCGTCATCGTCGTCAGTAATTAGTGTCTAAGACAGTTCACGGGAAACTCATTTTGGTCAACAATCTAAAAGTCCTCGTTAGACACTCTTTGTAATACACGACCTCTTGTCCTAAACGTAAACTCCCTCCGAATAAATTTAACAGTATAGTTCAATAATTATTTTTATATCGACAAATTTATTAGTGGTCAAGAAGTTCACTGATTAAAAGTCCGATAGAATATTTTAACAAACTTAAGAAAAGCTCTAAAATGAATTTAGGCTCAAGTGTAACGGACCGGAACTCATTTCTAACCAATTACTTTTCAATGATGACTAAACTTCAATCCTTTTTGAAACACAGGAACTCCTTATTAGTGGAACGGTGTCCAAAAGATTTTAATTTCATCATGAAAATCTCTCATACAAAAGTACCGACTATTTACATACGTGCATTAATGTTTTCTTTCTGTTACATCAAAATTCTTAAGGAAATGATAGTTTTAGGGATTTCTATATCAACAATGAAAAATTTTCTTCCGGAAACACTAAACCAGTTCGGTTTCCAATCATCACTATTATGTCAACGAGTAGTCACACTCTTTTCTTTTACTTAAGTGGAAAAATTCTTTTCAAATCATATAGGTTTAACCCCCTGTTTTTCCTTTTGTTTGGACTTTTCAACTTTTTTACTTAAAAACTTTCGGGTTTTTTCACACGTGTTACTATCTAGGGTTTTGTGGGCAGAGACTGATCACTCTGACAAGTCCAAGAACATGACAACAAAACGTCTTTCTTTTTTTTACATATATTTCACGTAACCATTTAAGTCTTCACGGGTAATTATAAAGTACAACCGTGTTAAGACCTTTTATCGGTCACAAGTGATTTAAAAGAACCTTATCCGTTATGTAGATTAAAAGTTTTGACCTTGTAAAATATATTTGATTATATTTAATCAATAAATCACAAAATTTTCCTCCTTTCAGGTCGGGTGTTGAAACCCCGATGTCTACTGGGTAAGTAGAAACATAACATACGTAGGGTACTATATTAGCGTCCTCGAAGGACTAGATTTTACCCCTGTTAAGGTCGGGTCTCTCCCGGAGTGAGTCGAAACGAGACGATGTCGGATCACGATTAGTTCGAATATCCTGAAAGAACCGGTTTTCAAGACTCTTGACTAACCGAACCGAGTCTTTCCCATTGGGTGTTAAACGCAAGAAACCCGTATGTCAAAAATTTCATTTTAAATTTAGTGATGTTATTGAAGACGTTTCATTCGTTTCTCAACTACTGTGGTACTTAAAGTTTTATGTATCTGACTCCGTTTGAGTAAAACACAATTTCTCCATAAAACAGAGGACACAGTGAATTTTTATTGAGTAAAATTTTTATGTTACTCTGGGATACTCTGTTTTTAAGACAAAGTTGCTAATGTCAGAAAGTCTCTTTAGGTTCGATTCGGTCGAAACCTCCAGGAAATTAATTTACGAGATGATAGACAACAAATAATCGCTCAACCAGTTCTTCAAGTAAGCCTAAAAAGGTATTCTCCAATGTCTTTATGGACTTACAAAAACCGGTTGGGTTATCAAGGGTGTTAAAATCCTCTTTTTTCTCGTCTGTATGTATGTTCACGTCCACGATCAAGGACTAAATTTTGCACTAAAATAAAAAGGTTTTAGTCGGAAGTACCTTTTTAGAATAACCAATGGTAAAGACTATTAAAAACTCAGTCGCAAAAACCAAAATCAAATTGAACGAACCAAAACATAAAATCCTTCTACCCTTTATCTTCTTAACTCTCTTTTAGCCCATGGACCACTGGCTCCTGACCACAACTTTAGATCTCGTTTCGTAGTACGTTATAGACGACACAATCGTTTTGGGAAGCAGAAACGACTATTTGGAGACCATCAAGTCATTCACAATAATACAAAACTTATGAAAAAGATTGTAAATAAAATCAAAACATATCAAACCGAAGACTTATACCCATATTTTACCCATATTTCGAAGTCTAAAGGGAAAGGGCAAAGTAAATAAATTTATGTGTCACACTTATATACGTGTTTATGGGACTCCAAAATTTACTTTACCTCTAAACAACGTTTTAATATAATTATATTGCAAACGATATATTATACGTCATAAGGCGGTCGTATTACATATATCATGTATAATTTTAGTAGTAAAAACAAACGTGAGAAATGAAGTTCAACTGAACGACAACTCTATATAATTGAAGTTATATAAAATTCATCTTGATATTTATAACGACAACTTGGTCACTATTCTAAGTTTCCGTCGTTTAAACAAAATTTCTCCTTTACGGGAAAATTTCCAGATACAAGAGTATCTCAGAAGGAGAGGGGAGGGAGTTTTATACTGTATGTGATCAAAACACCATAACGAACGTACACATTGATAGCTTTTTAGTTCATAATTAAGGAGTTCGACCAAAGTGGATATGACCATATTTAGGTTTTATCTAGACATGTTTATGTCAATGTTTTGTTTACTTTAAGTATAATTTTTGTTTCTTTTCCTTGACGTCTTTACAATAAAAGATAAGAGATAGCCTTCTCACCCGACAGGTTTCGATTAATGTCGTATTCTTCATAATGACTGACATGCGAACGATTGATATTGAACCAAAATTTGAAAAACAATCGTACAATTTATATACGGACACACCATATTGATTTTACGGTAAAACACAAAAATTTTACATTTTGTTATACCGTAAACCATATTAACCAAATTAAAAAACCGACACTACGAAACTAAATCAACGTAACAATAAAGTTCTTTAAATTTTATAGTTTACAGTTTTCTCATATGTTGGTAAAATTTGTTTACTTCTTATAATGGTGTTCATAAATGACCCTAATTATAAACTCGAACTATAATACCGTAATAAGTCTCAAAACATAAATAAAGAAGAACTTTTAAACTTTCATTAGCATAAGACAACTTAAATCCACTTATATTATATTAAAAGATAAAACTAGAAAACACCGAATTTACTTTCCCATTTCCTTTTATTATGTTTTAAATTAAAGAGGTCTCATTATACTTAGTTCAAACTATAAAAGTCTTCCATCTTTAGTGACGATCCGTTCATTCACTTTCTATCGAATGTTCTAACCTTCGTTTCTATCATTCAGTTTTTTAATAATTTCGTTAACACTTGACTTTTTTCTTTTCCTCTTAGTTTTTCTTAACTTATCACCAGAAACTATACGAACTTTTGTTAAGTTTCTTCCTATCACTCACAAACCAAAAGAATTAAAACTATTTTAATTTATCTATTTTATTTAAAACATAATTGATAATATTTATGATATTTTTGATAATATATGATAAATATTGATAATATTTATGATATTTATATGATATTTATATTTATATCATATTGACTATTTATACTTGATAAATTCTATATTGAAATTTTGACGAAAAGGGTTTAATACATGAATAATTATACGTAATACACCAGTATATTCAAAATCTTTGATTCTTATAGACTTGGAATTTCTATTCCTTCGTATAAACGGGTAATTTCTAAAACTCTCAAGATGCATTTTTTTGGACAAGAATTAAACTTGTAACCCAAAGGGTTTTTACAAACTGGTGTCTTCAAAAAAGGTGGGATTTGTTATTAATGATAAAGTATCCTGTCAAATCTTTTACCGTGGGATTTCTCTTCTCCCAATTGTATATGAGCCGTAAACAGGAGTAAAAAGGACACTAAATTCTAATCGTCGTTCGTCAGACAGGTCGAGATACTGAAAAGTGACTAGGAGCTTAATAAACACTTGACAAATATGATCCGTGTTCAATTACTTTTAGACCTTCATACGTCGCACACTTTATCTGTATCACTAGTTCAGATACGTATTCTTCTATCGTTTTGACAGAATTATAAATATTTCTGCCAAATATATTAACAATAGAGATCAAGAAAAGTGTCTTGGGAGTCTACTGGATATTATTTCAAAATAGTAAAATAAAATGAATCTCAGCGTTTATAAATGGAAATCAAGTGTAATACGTCTTAAAGAAAATGAAGTACGAGAAGTTTCTGTACAAAGTACTTCCTTTTCGAATAATCGATGACGATTTTATTTTTATAACTATTCCGGAACTCCTTTTGTTTGAGGAACTAAATTTTGTACTTTTTCTTGTTTTGTTTTGAAAAGAAGACCAGTATTGTCTTCGATTGTAAACACTCGTAAATAACCGGGTAGTGACACGTCCTGCTGAAGATCAGTAGTGTTGTCAGGAATCTCCACATCCATACCCGTCACAAGGGAGGACCGTCCACTCGTCTACCTCCGGTCTCGAGATCATTACACAGAGCTCGGTCCCGGATGGTTTTAGTTCTTGTTTCAGAGTCCAGAAAGACTGAGGTCTCACGAACGGACATTGGTGACAATATCTTTAGACCTCTTTATTTCGTCTCATGTTTTATTCCTCCCCTCTAGAGGTATTTCAGGTCGTTGAGTCTCTAATAGTGAATTTAAAATGACATAAAAGAGAAAAGAAAAGATATATTTTACGTATTATGATTAACCCGAGTCTGACAGTTTTCAAAACATACGATAAAAATGAAACAGGGATTTCAGAGAAATCTTTGTAAAATTTGATATTAAAAAATAATTTTAATAGTGATATAGGACAATGACGAGACCAAAAAAGTAGACGAAAACGAAATTAAGTAATTTGGTCAGTATTGTAAAAACCAAAAGTGACAAAAAGTGAAACTACAGGTAAAGGAATAACTGAAAACAGTGTGTATTAAGTGGTTAAATGACTTTTAGAGAAGATGTATAACAAGTCATTCTGACAGAAAACTGATTTGTTCTGTTGTCTTGAAAACTACTCGTAATGTCACAACAATTTAGGTACTCTTCTGACGGTACAGTCGAGTGAAAAAATCGACAATGTGACATAAAGGGGACGGAGGACCGACGATTCTAGACTTTATAAGGTTCAAATGTTTTAGAGAGACGACCCCAATAAGTCAATTTACATGTTGAAAAATTTGGACCAAATCCACATCGACTTGATTTTCTGTTTAATCAATGACTTGACTTATCGATTCCAGTAATCGTCAAAGGATCTTTGGACACGATATTGACACTAGGGGCGTCAGAAACAAAAAGTGAAATATTTCTCATACATATCATGCATGGAATAAAATTGAACTCAAAGGACGATTTTCAAAATTAGTTTCATAGAATAAGAATTTGGCAAAACTACTTTTTTAAATAAAGTCGTTTAATCAACCGAAAAGATATCAACAAATACCAGTAAGATAAAAGTCATGAAATTCCTACAAGTACCTTTTCCGGAAAGACGAACAAGGAGCGTCCAAGACACCTACATGAAACACACTCGAAAGACCATTACATTTACAAACACAAATTTACTTAACTCTCATTATGTAATCTAAAACTTCTCGTGAATCATTAAAAATAAATAGTCGTCATACTAAGAAAAAGGGAAGTAAATCTATACTTCATTTAAAAGTTCTACCATAACTAACACCTCCACGTATGTAATTTGAGGATCGTCTGTGACTACCAAACTTAGACCATACTATAAAATTACAAATTCTTTCGGAATAATTTCAATTATTCATAAAGATTCCTCATTAACTGTGTTGACTTTAAAAATAAAAGTAGACTTCAGTTTTTATTGAAACTTTTAAAAATAGGTTCTACTTAAATATATCGAAAAGGTACACGGAAGTTCAAAGTATGTGTCGACACAATGAACTACCGTAGTCAAAATATTAGAAATCGTTACACTTTTTCCAACGGTTCAGATATTTTATTTTATATTGGACCAGGAATATTTACAGTGGTTCTCTAGTTGAATATCAATAAAAGAAATGTTTCATTATTAGTATTCAAACAATCCTCTTCATTCTATTACCTCGTTTCGACATTTTGTTTTACCGGTTTCTTAGTTTAATTTTTCCGTCCAGTCGAGTCCTCAATGTCAGACGTTTTTAAATGATTGAACTTTTACATACAAGTATTACTTCGTCCAATATAATCTTGGTAAACTTCAAACCTCTGTAAAGAATATCGCAGGAGGGTGTCCTCCGACACAGTCTTAAAGACGTATATTGTTTATACTTTACTTACTCTGCAATTACTCTATAAACAGTCTTGAGGACCTATACTTTGTAATTTCCAAAGTAAAAGAATCTACTCCAGTTCCTCTTCGGTAAACATCAAATACCACGTTAAGAATCCACAACACTCCATTGTCAGTGGACTTCCATGGCACCGTTATTATTTCAGTTTACGGTTCATAAAAAGATTTGTGAAATAGACCAATTGAGTCAATTAGGAATCTCTTCGGAATATTCCATGCATGATAATCATAGGGGTAGTCTCCACTACCTTATCTTGATGCCCCTCCAACCTTCTAAACGAGTCCCGGTGTGTGTCGACCAAATTTCCGTTGTCATCCTAGACTTGGAGTCATAGACTACGGTCTAGGGTACGAGAATTGGTCATCCGGTACGGTTTACTTAGGTACCCTAAAAGGTCCGTCCATATGACCTCACCCAACGGCAAAGGAAGAGGTCCCTTAGGATGGTTGGGTTCCTAACTCGAGTCCAGAGGACGTAACGTTCGTCTGAGAAATGGCAGACTCGGTGATTCCTAGGACCTCTCTCTACTGATCACCATTTTGCCCCTCGTTCAGTGACACAGACAAGAAGTGAAACACGAATTAATTTCCCGGGGTGAAAGACCACAGAATGACTTATCATCATCACGGATTCATTCGTGACATCAGAAGTCAGTGTCATGCAAAAAGAGATACGAATTAAAAGAATTATTCTATAATTATGTCTAGATATATCTCACTAATTTCGGATAGTACAACAATTTCACCAAGGTCGAAGACCTTCATCACACACGTAAAATTCTTTTTTTTTAGACAAAACTTTATTTTGAACAGTAAAAAGGTGTAGGAAATAACAGTGACACAGTTGAGTGAGAAACCATTTAATCGTAAATTGTGTAAAAACACTTGAGATGGGTTACCCCATCTTATCTCTTTAAGTAATTCATAAAGTTAAGACCTGATTAGGATTATGAGTAGAGGGAAACTTCCTTTTAAAGATACTATTTTGTAGGATATGGTAATACAAACCTGGTCTATTTACACCTCTTCTAATATTCGAAGTAAAATAGAAGTCTGTATTTGTAGGGTTTTGACCTCAAAAACTTCTTTTCGTACGGTTTGGAGGTCTACATCTGGAATTTTCCAAGAAATGTCTGTCCTTCTGAGTAGAAATATGGGAACCATATAGGAAAATTAAGTAAGTAATTAAATTTTCACAAACGACTGATGGTCATAAAAGTACCGTTCACGAAACCCTCTTCGTTCGTTCCATGAAGACAATTCCTAAATAGAAAAATCCTTTTAGTCTGTGTGCACGAATGTCGTGTCCGTCTTTCCTTTCGCGGTACACTCTGTGTCAATTCTCGAGTTTCCGTTAGGACGAAAGTCAATTCTTCAAAGCGCTTTTGGACCCGTTCCACTAAGGTAGACTGGATTAGAATTCAAATCCATATGGTACACCTTGTATCCTCTCCCTTCCCTATAAATCCATGGGACTGTAATCGCTCCGACTGTCTTATCTTTTGGCCTTTTATTCCCATTTCTCCCTCTTTGAGAATTGTAATCTGAAATAAGACATCCGTCAACAGTAACAACCCAGGACGGACCACCATCAATTTCCCTTTCGCAAGTCGTTGGTAGACGATTGTATGAATCGAAATAAAAACGTCGACCCTCAAACTCATATGTAACTGACCCTCCTTGTAATATGTCCTAACAAAGAGGAGAAAGGTCCATGTATACCAATACATGATACTAATGATTTTTAGGCTCGTACAGTCCTGGATTGTCCTCCTGAGGTAGGTTCTGATTGTACATAGTTGAAAGAAGGAGTTGTGACGTCAATGTCTTTCTAAGGAAAAACAGACGGTTCCGTCTCTGGTTAAAATAAAAATTACAATTATAGTTTCTGGAAAGAGACTTTAACCTTTTATCATGACCTGTAAACCCCCTTGCATTCCATTTGACAGTTTTGTACCTTTATTACTCTTTAATATTGATCTTGTCTTTTTTTTACTTAAAATTAATCTGGAACATATTTGGGTCATTTTTGGTTATACTATCATATATAAAGTCTCCTGTGTTAAGGTGAAAGTCCTTTCTTAGGTCTTCCTTCTTTTACTGGACACACATTTTTATATGATATTTAACCTTCGTCGAGTTTACAACGTCATCACCAAAAGAAAGACACGTCATGTTATGTTTTTCTATTGATACTTTTACAAGTCGAATATTATAGTTTTACCCCTTCCTTTCTTTTCAACCTCCGTGTAAGACCACCGGTGATCTGTTTAATACGTTTGTTTTGGTTTTCGAATCTTTTCAGAATTGAAAATAATTAGTGGACTATCCGTAGTACGAGACACGATCCGTGAAACAAATCTTGTCAGTACACTCCACTCGTCAAAAATAAAACGGAATTAAATTCATTGAACGGGATCCTTTATTTTCATTAACCATGTCGACCTTAAATTTAAGTTCCTTTAAGAATTTGTAAACAAAAAGAATGAAACTATGTGTTTTTGAAACAACACGATCCTAATAGGTGAAAATTTCCTGAAAAAAGGAAATTTTTTTTGACAGACATAATATAAAGTATTGTAATAAGACATCAACAAGATTCTTGGAATGTCTGAGGGAATTTTTCTCAAATATTAGGTCACGGAAAACACCACTTAAGTAAATCTTATAAATTTCGACAAAAGATTTGCCTTTCAAAAAACCGATTTCTAAAAACTGTTTCTACAGTTTCACTACATTAACACTACACGAAAAAACCTCAATCACATTAAAATTTTATGAAGTCAACGTTTTAACTCAGTCTTTTATGAGAAAATCCCCAAAAAGAACTCTTTACGGAAAAAACTTAATCTTTCTCAGATCATGGAAAAACGGCCTCTTCCACTACCGTGGGGTGAGGTCATGAGAACGGACCTTTTAGGGCACCTACCTCCTCGGACCACCCGACGTCAGGTACCCCAGCGCTTCTCAGCCTGTGCTGACTCGCTGAAGGGAAAGTGAAAAGTGAAAGTACGTAACCTCTTCCTTTACCGTTGGTGAGGTCACAAGAACGGACGTCTTAGGGTCTCTGTCTCCTCCTATCACCCGACGGCAGATACCCCAGCGTTCTCAGCCTGTGCTGACTTCGCTGAATCGTCGTCGTCGTCGTCATGTAAAAACGTAAATTCTAGAATAATAACAATCAACACGAAACCAGAACTGTAAAAAGGAAACACATCATTATATCAAAATATCAGAGCCGACATTATCTTTTACCACCTCTTTTTTCTCTTCCCTCCTCTGTGATTGAGAAGTAAACGTAATAAACTTAAACATACATTTAACGTTATAAACTAAAACTATATTTGTTAAACCGTAACAACACTGACTTTTGGAGACCTCTAATGAAGTCATTACAAAAAAAGTCTTTCACCAACAGTGTATCGATCAATTCAGTTCTAATAGGACTGAATAACCGTCGACGATGAAGGAATTGACCCGAAGGGTCCAACGAGTCAACCATTTCTTAGTCGGACGTTACGTTCTCCGGGTCCAAGATAGGGACCCACCCCTTCTAGGGAACCTCTTCCTTCTCCGAAGGACGAGGCCTCTCTTAGTCTGTGCTGAATCGTCGAGTTGGTGGTGATGGTGGTGGTGCAGGAATTGAATGAAATGATTTTCGTTTACAATTCGATAATGAAAAATAGATGGTAAGAAAGGTTTCTATTTTTAACATGAGTCACTGAGGGGTGGGGCAAATATCTTCCCTCTCTCTCGAAAAGAAAACAAAAATATTAGTGCCCTCAGCAATACTTTGAAACCTACACCATTGAAAATTTCTCGATCTCAAATGGAGCTTTGTCGTATGGTTTCGTACTCGAACTCACAAAAGTTAGTAGGAATTTTATAAAATGTGATGTTACATCCTTAGTTACTTAAACTTCACGACTACTCAAAATATCTAAAGATCTAGTATCCTTACACACTTACAATTTAAGGACTAAAACCGCAGATCCAATCCCAATATATCTTCCTACAGGAACAAATATCCTTTACACGTAATTTTGCAAGTCCCTACTATATCTACTCCAGTTATTGAATGAGAGTTCATTAAGTTCTTTTTCACTTCAAGAAATATATATGAACGTTGAAAATTTCAAACTCCAGCAAAGTTTTTTAATAAAATTTTGTCACTTCTAACCCAACATAAGATATTGATATTTTCTGATTGCGACTTACCAATACACTCAGGATTTAACTCAATCGTTAACCCAAAAAAAAAAAATAAACTCTTCATTACCTCGTAAAATAATTTTAAAATACAAACCAAAATCTTTTGTAATATAAATCACTAAAAACGTATAAAACTAAATTATGTAACGATTAAGGAGATAAGACCAACTCTCTTTTAAAATGGGTACTTCAAATCCCATCAAAAAAATAAATCTTCTAATAGAAATTGTACAGACAGTTATACTATTCACATTATACAAATTTAACCAGGAATCACTACTTAGGTCTACTGTGAAAACTTCATAATTAACTAGTCTATCAACATTTGTTTCCTTCGGAGGATCTCCTACACCAAGGAGGATAGTTAGGAGGGTTTCTTTAACTTCTAGGGTCACTATTTTTTGGACTACTAACCCTACTTTCTCGTTTTTAGGGACTACGAAGACGACAGTTTGGTCTTCTGACCATTCGTTTCTTAAGTCATCGTTTCGTAACAAACCGTGTTTCGTTATTTTACATTGTATATTCACTTCAAATGTTGGTTACTTTGTATAAGAAAATTTGTAGTCTTTATGAAACTGAAAATCCTCTTTATGAAGAGACTTTACCTAAAACGTGAAGGACGGAAATTAATAGAATTAAAAGTAAAATTAATTAAAACAAGGAAAAAGGGTGTACACACATATATATATTACATATGAAGGTTAGACAGATGAAATAAAACATAAGAAGTCACGACACCCCTTTTTTATGGTGCTCAGAGTTCGTGGTCACGAAAGTGAAGATAAAGGTCAAACTAGAAAGAATATATACACACACGTATAAAATGTATCAACACCAACAACGTCAATTACTAATCAACCGAAATTTATCGGTATAGGAGTCGTAGAATATTTTGATATACCCTACGCGAGCAGAAGGGTCCTCTGTGATCAATGTAATGTAATTTATTAGACGAACGCTTCCGTTTCCTGCGTTCTCTGTCTTTAAGCTGGGGACTTCTAGGGGACCTCTTCCTTTACCGTCGGGTGAGGTCAGAAGAACGGACCCTTTAGGGTACCTGTCTCCCCGGACCACCCGACGTCAGGCACATCGACGTCTTCTCAGTCTGCACCACTCGTGTGCACGTCGTCGTCGTCCTACGTTTGAGACGGAAGGTGAGACCCGAACAGCATCAAGAAAATCATCTCTCGTCTTCAAAATTTAAAAATACTTCGGGCCAAACAGTCATAAACAGAAACTTTTAAGTACCAAAAACGTAGAAGGATTCTATGATACGGATTTGCACTGTTTGTGAAAAACAAAAGATCTGTTTATTAAAACTGATTTTGAGACAAGCTTCAAATAATGTGCATCACACTCTATATTTAGCTCTAATTAAAAGTTTTTATACCTACAAATTAACAAGATGAGACTCTTAGGTAAATTACAGGTACGACTATAGGGGAGAAAGAAAAGACATAGTTCAAAGAAGCACTACCTAAATCGATGTCCAAATAGTTAAAATAACTCGACAAACCTCCTGCCCGAAAACAAAATCAAAAACAACCGGAAAAAAGATAAGAAGAATGAAACCTGAATTAAACGAAGGGAAAAGACGAAAAAATTCCATCTTTTATTAAAGACTATCTTCGTCGATATTTAAAAGAGAGTCGTGACGAAATTGATACAAGGTGTTTACAGATGATAAAGACTCTTGTAAGTAAGTATGACAAAATATTAAAGGGATCACTAAAGAAGAAACTAAGTGTACAAAAAATTTCACAATGAAACAACAGTTAATAAATACCTAAAAGGTCTATACTAAAAGTGAAATTGAGGGTTATATTAAGATAACAACAGTCTTTTGTAAATGTTTACAGTGAATGTAGTCCAACCAACTATCACAACAAGATTTCGGAAATATAAGGATTACCAAAAGTCGGACAAGAGAATAACCCTTCTCTTTTATTCAGAAGTTGAGACTAACATTCATTCATTTCCGTGAGTCAGCACAGGCTGAGAAACACTGGGGCACCTGACGTCGGGTGGTCCGAGGAGTCAGGTTCCCTAAGAGGTCCGTTCCTATGACCTCACCCAACGGTAAAGGAAGAGGTCCCCTAGAAGGGTTGGGTCCCTAGCTTGGGTCCAGAGGGCGTAACCTCCGTCTGCGAAATTGGAGACATCTAAACAGAAATAGAGGAAACTCAAGATAAACAAAACGAAACACATTAAACTTCCAGATCTAGTGATCTAGTTAAGTGTCACAAAGTACTGGAGAACTCCTTGACTGGAAAAATAATAATACTTTACAAGAAATATTTCAGTATTATGAGAGACAGAACCTTAGATGAACCAGACTACGATCTAGTCGTGAGGGTAAAGAAAATTAGTATCAAGGTGACTTATAATAAAAGGTAATAAATGGACATTGGACATACAACAACAATAAGTCAACGATTCAACATAGACTGAGAAACACTGGGGTACCTGACACCGTACGGTCTGAAGACCCAGGAAGTGATAGGGGGTCTCAAACGAGTCTGAGTGCAGGTAACTCAGTCATTACGGTAGGCCGGTAGAGTAGGAGACTGTGGGGGAAGAGAAGGACGGAAAGGCAGAAAGGGTTGTAGTCCCAGAAAAGGTCACTCAGCCGAGAAGTGTAGTCCACCGGTTTTATAACCTCGAAGTCGTAGTCAGGAAGGTTACTATAAGTCCCAACTAAAGGAAATCTTACCTACCCAAACTAGAACGATAAGTTCCCTGAGACTTGACAGAAGAGGTTGTGGTGTCAAGTTTTCGTAGTCAAGAAACCGTGAGTCGAAAGAAATACCAAGTCGAGAGTGTAGGTGTGTACTGATGATCTTTTTGGTATCGAAACTGATACATCCATTTCAGTACAGAGACGAAAGATTATACGACAGATCCAACCAGTACCGAAAAGAAGATTCCTCGTTCGTAGAAAATTACAGTACCGATGTCAGGGATAGGTGCCACTAAAGTCTTGGGTTCTTTTCTTTTGGACGGGGACAAAGGTGAAAAAGGGGTGGATAAACGGTACTTCACTACCCTGACCTACGGAACTAGAATCAAAAAACTTATAACTCAAAGTTCGGTCGAAAAAGTGAGAGGAGAAAATGGGAGTAGTTCTTCGAGAAATCAAGAAGAAACGAAAGACGGTAATCTCACCACAGTAGACGTACAGAATCCAACGACAATAAAGAGGACATTAGAACTAAGGTCGAACACTAATAAGGTCATGCCGTAAAGTGTACTACATAAGACGCATAGTCAATTTATTCGTCCCACTGTTATATGTCGGAAACTACATGAGAAAAGGGTTAAAACTTGGTGAGGTAACAAGGTACAGGTCAAGACGAAGAACTGGACGTTTCTCCAAAGAGTCCTCCGTCCATTTCACCAGACCATAAGGATAGAGAAAGTCTTAAAAGGTGTCAAACAACACTAGGTGTGTTAGTTTCCGAAATCGTATCAGTAACTTCACCTTCATCCAAAAGACCTCGAGGGAACGAAAAAGATACCAGGTCACCTACGACCGTCAAACTAAAGACCAAGGAAACGAAAAAGATTTAGGTCAAACATGTAGACCTTCAAAAGCTAAGTACATAACATATCGGATGGAACTTCCTAAAACTCGCAATGGACATATAGAAATAAAAAGTGTACTAAAAGAACATCAGTTGACATAAGCCCAGAACGGAAAAGTAACCTTACAAAATTCAGTAGATGTAAATTACGTGAATAACTATGTCAATCTATATTTGGACGACAGAACGACAAACAAAAGAGAAACAGGGTATATCAAACACCGAAAAATATTTTAAAAAAGGACTGATAGAAACCTAACTCAATGAAAAAACTCGGAAGACAAAAAAGAAAGATAACCGGAAAACCGAAAAGGAGACATCAGACAACAAAATGACCAACGCGATCCAAAACGTCACATGCAGAATTTGTATAAAGTCAGAGTCAAGTCAAGTCAGTGAGTCAGCACAGGCTGAGAAACACTGGGGTACTTGGAGTCGTGCGGTCCGGAGGGACAGGTAGTGGTTGAGGGTCTCAGGTGGGTTTGGGTACAGGTAGCTCAACCACTACGGTAGGTTGGTAGAGTAGGAGACAGTAGAGGAAGAAGAGGACGGGGGTTAGAAAGGGTCGTAGTGCCAGAAAAGGTTACTCAGTCGAGAAGTGTAGTCCACCAGTTTCATAACCTCTAGAGATCATCGTATAACCCGTGAATGACTGGACCCCTCATGGAGAAAGTCATAGGAGAGTAAAACGGAAAAGTATGACATGAACCCCAAGAGTTCCGTTCTTATGACTTCACCAAACGGTAAGGGAAGAGGTCCCCTGCTGGAAGACAGTCTGGAGAGGTGGTACTGGACGGGTAGAACCCACCGGGGTATACCGTACTGAATCACAGCAACTCAATCTGTTTCGACACCAGGTACACTACTCTAACCGATCCACAGACACTAACACCAAAGTCAGACAGACGGGAGACTACGGGAGAGAGTCGCGGATGGCAGAATGAACCCAAAGAGAATGGAACCTGCACCCCATAGAGCAGTACCGACGAGGTCGTTTTGCGTCGGCGACGAGGATGGAACCTGTGCCCACGGGACGGCTCTCCTCGATGGGGCACAGGTTCCTACCCGTCGCCGGTCCTCCTCGATGGGGTTCAGTCAGATGAGAGTCTACTATAATATGACGAGTACCCATTGTGAACCGGTAACAAAGAGATATTTATAAATATATACCGAGGGGTAGAGAAAACCTCTCTACGGTGAATCTTTACACAATCTGACGAAATGTAAACTATTTGTTCAGTGACTCCTAGATAAGTAAAAAAATTTGGTCAAAAAGAGACACATGGAGTGACACCTTTCACAGATAAGGACAAGTTCAAGAATAAACATTTGTAACTCCAATGACGGATAACTTTCGTATCTTACAACGAGGACCTTTTGGTTCACAATGGAACAATTTGAGAACATTTATTTCCTCCTATGACCAATCGTTACTTTTACAGAAACGGAAGTCCCTTTATCATATTCTCCCTTCATTGAACACGTTCTATCCTTCTTGTCATGGAAACTTTTTTAATCAGCGAATGGTCACATAGTGAAGGTACTTAAGTACCACAGTCTTTTCTCTCCTGATATAAGTAGACACATATGAAAGATTGACGAAATATAAACAGACGGATATTTGTCATTCCTACCCTATATCCAAATGGGAATTTCTCTTTTTGACATATATGGTTAGAGTAATACTACCCACTTTAGACACTCTCAAAGAAAATATTTCATGATTTTCTCGGAATTTAAAATTTGAGTCCAATGAGGTTCGGGATTCTCTGGCAGTCTATTATAACTATAGTCCTTTCATGTTCAGAAATGTACATATGTCAACTAATAAAGTCAAAACAATAAGTCAGAAGTGTATATATCTCATTTAATAAAGTCAAACAATAAGTTCAAAACAAACCTTTTCGTATTACATTTAAGATCTATTTTAAGGACGAAAAGACTTTTCTGCTTTTAATATAATCATTAAGATAAGACATCAATGACACTGACACAAATATATGAAACCTCGAATGAAAGATTTACAATAAAAAATTTACTTTTATATTTTTAATGGTCTTATACCCCTCAAATTTTTTTATTATAACCTCATCCCTTCTGGAAAGGTTTATATCGTATTTTAACTTCTTAGTATTTCCTTTTATAATTATTTAAAGTCGATGTACTTTTATTTAATAAAAAGATACTGTTTTTAGGGGTGGTCTTTGATATATTTTTATGTGTTCTTTGACCTTTTTTAAAATTAAGTATATTAACTGTTGATTAACGAATGATTAAAGATTATATAAGGTCCTATAATTAACATCGTAATAAACAACATCATTCAAAACCCTTTGTGATTTATAGGATCTCTTATCTATTTAATAATAAATAAGTGTTTCCTCTTTTGATACTTTGAATTCTTATTTCGTCTATATATAAATATATTTTATCTCGAGGATCTTGTCAGAACTGTACAACATCAGAAAGACATACAAACAACTACTTACCAAAGAAAAATTAAAATTATTATATAAAATAAATTGAGTTATCTCGGTTTTATAATAATGAAGTTGTTTATTATATTTTTCTACTTACTCAAAAATTTACATGATTTTGTTCCAGATTGTATGAGACATCAAGTCAAGTCAACGAGTCAGCACAGATTGGGAAACACTGGGGTGCCTGACGTCGTGTGGTCCGGAGGGACAGGTAGTGGTTGGGGGTCTCAAATGGGTTTGAGTACAGGTAACTCAGTCACTACGGTAGGTTGGTAGAGTAGGAGACAGCAGAGGAAGAAGAGGGTGGAAGTTAGAAAGGGTCGTAGTCCCAGAAAAATTGACTCAGTCGAGAAACGTAGTCCACCGGTTTCATAACCTCAAAGTCGAAGTCGTAGTCAGGAAGGTTACTTGTGATTCGTGACTAGAGGAAATCCTACCTGACCAACCTAGAGGAACGTCAGGTTCCCTGAGAGTTCTCTGAAAAGGTTGTGGTGTCAAGTTTTGGTAGTTAAGAAGCCACGAGTCGTAAGAAATATCAGGTTGAAAGTGTACGTATGTACTGATGGAATGTACTGAGAAAAGAGAGGAACGATAAGAAACCTTGAGACGTAAGTCTATCCATATAGAAAGGAAAAGAGGAAACGAAAAACGAAGAGAAGATAAGCGACGATAAACATTCCGGAGGAGTCTGTCGGTAAAACGAAAAAACGTAAAGAAAAAGAACCCCTACCAGAACTAGGAACGGAGGACATGTTACAGTCCTTTGAAGCGACTAGTCCGTGAGACAGATAGTCTAGACCAGGGAATTTAGATAAAGAGTGAAGATGACATATTAGCATTCCCTAAACTAAACCCAGTATGGACTTACCAGATCACCAAAAGGGATGAAAGAAGTCAAATTTAGACTTAAACCGTTATTCCTCAAGTACTAGTCTCGGTGCCAGTCGAGGGTCAGAAAAAAATGACTGACATCTCTCGAAGAGGTAGAAACCGACGTTTCTTATATTAGTCAGACTAAAGTCATAACTGGTAGACCACTACAGGTACACATCTCAGAAGAGAACACAACAACCTTCTCCCACAAACGATACTGGTCACACAAGAGAACCGTTTTCACAACCGGAAACGGGACGAAGTAAGACAGGAGGTTCCGGTTTACACGGACAATGAGGTCCACAAAGGACTGAAGCATGAAAACGTAAGGTCAGGGGATATTACTATTCCTGCAGAAAAAACCCACAATCAAGATTCTCCAGAACATCCAGTATCTTGGTAAGTTGAAGTCGAAGAAGTCAATGGACAGCCCCGTATCTGAACCTAATGACACTATGACTTACCAAACGGAATCTTTGCTTGTGTCTAGTAAGACAGCAAAAACTCTAACATAGGTTCATGACGTAAAGCCTGAGAAAACAACTGATACTACCGACGAGGTAAAGAAGATTTCCTAAGAACGGGTGTCATCATCTATATTACCAGTAGACTCAATTTAAATGAGTAAGGTCAGGTAAAATCAAATGACTAAGGATTTTACAGTTGCAAGTGAGAGCGGTGGTGCCAATTTTACGTAGTTAAGAAACCACGAGTCGAAAGAAATATCAGGTTGGGAGTGTACGTATGTACTGATGACCTTTTTGGTATCGGAACTGATCTACCTGGAAACAACCGTTTCATTACAGAGACGAAAAATTATCCGACAGAGACAACCGGTATTGAAAGGAAGGTTCCTCACAGACAAATAAAGTACCGACGTCAGTGGTAGACGTCACTAAAACCTCGGGGTTTTATTTCAGACGGTGACAAAGGTGACAAAGAGGTAGATAAAAGGTACTTCACTATCCTGGTCTACGGTACTAGAATCAAAAGACTTACAACTCGAAATTCGGTTGAAAAAGTGAGAGGAGAAAGTGAAAGTAGTTCTCCGAAAAATCAAGGAGAAATGAAAGACGGTATTCCCACCACGGTAGATGTATAGACTCCAATAACTATAAAGAGGGTCGTTAGAACTAAGGTCGAACACAAAGAAGGTCGGGTCACAAAGAGTACTACATGAGACGTACATTCAATTTATTCGTGTCACTGTTATATGTCGGAACTACATGAGGAAAAGGATAAACCTTGGTCAGACAACAAGGTATAGGTCAAGATTGAGAACGAAGGACTGGACGTATGTCTAAAGAGTTCTCCGTCCAGTCCACCAGACCATAACGGTAGAGAAATTCTTAAAAGGTGTCAAATAACACTAGGTGTGTCAGTTTCCGAAACCGTATCAGTCATTTCTCTTTATTTACAAAAAAGACTTTGAGAAGAACGAAAAAACTACTAGGTCGTCTACAACCGTTAAACTAGAGACCAAGGAGACGGAAAAGATTTTGGTCGAACTTGTAGACCTTCAGGCGTCAAGTGTACAACAATTTCGGACCGAACCTCTTAAAACTCGTAATGAATTGATCGCACACTCTACTCACGTTAACACACCATCAAACTCGTAAGAAACCGTACCGGAAAGAATCCCTAATCTTACTTATAACTGGAAAAGGTCAGAACACCGGTGACGACTCACAAGGTTTAAACGACCGTATAACTCACGTCGTGAAAGTGTCGCAGTAGAAAATCCTAAACTTTGTCGAGGTGACCTTAAGACAGTGGAGGTGATCGAAACAAGCATTACTACGAAGGATTCCGGGTGAACTAAATTGTAAGGTCCTACAGACCGAGATCTACTCACTAGTGTGGTAGTACTAATAGACCCAGTACTTCTAGAAAAAACATATCAAGAAGACACATAAGAACGGTGGAGAAGAATTATAGAAGACGAAGGTAATCAAGGGATGGTAAAGACAGGAAATAACACGGGTAGAAACGTACTTTACAAAGGAACCTTAGAGATTAAAAGAACTTCTCTAGAGATCAGAAAGGGTAAGATAACAAACGGAGATAAAGAAAAGTGACTAGTGACTCCTTCCGAAAGAACAAAGAGGAACGATAAGAAATCTTGAGACGTAAGTTTACCCACAATAGAAAGGAAAAGAGGAAACGAAAAACGAAGAGAAGACAAGTGTCTCCATCCTTCACGGATAACCATGGAAGACTTAAGACATTACACGTAAAAATTGACAAACTTATTAATCATTAATCGTATTTTATGACATAAATGTCCCTACTTTCACTTGGACGGGTTTATCTTCTAAGTTCACGACAATTTGGACTACCGACCGAACTATTACTTGGCTTTAAATAAGGACTAGGAGTACGACTCTTTGGGGAACTGACCATTCGTAAGAAGTGGAAGTCTACAGCCAAAGGACGAAGAATGCACGAGAAAACAATGGTAACTATACTGACTGTCCTCAGAACTCCAGTGAGGCGTACGAAACAAGATTATGGGATTCCTTACTTCTGTACCTACCTCTTACCCTCCGTGGAGTATAAAGATTGGGTCGTACAGCCTAACCCACACCACTTACCTCGGGAGGGTACTATCTATTAGGCTTTATGTTTCCTCATACCTCTGGCGGCTACTATCTATTGGGATTGATGGTCCATTATTGGTGAATAAGGGCAGGGTATCATTTGAAAAATTTTACGACACGGATAAAGACAATATGTAGATCAATAATTATTACAATACAATTGAACTCCTTTAAACCAAATATTAATACACGGAATCGATAGACTTCAGTTTCTTTTATCTGACGTTGGTTAAATACAAATTTTTTATTTCACCCCGAACGAAGGGACCGCCGAGTCACCATTTCTTAGACGGACGGTCACGTCCTCTGTGCCCAAACTAGGGACCAATCCCTTGTAGAGTGCTCGACCCCTCGTCGATTCGGCCATACGGTGTCGATAACTCGGACAAACGATCTCGGGCCCTTGATGCCGACGATTTCGGACACACGGGTCCTCGGGCACGAGACGTTGTCCTCTCCGGTGGTGTCACAAGAGAGGTTGGACGTGAGACGTTGATCTCTCAACAGGGGTGAACGGTGCAGATCGCCCTTTCAGTCACGTCGGTGTCTCGGGACTCTGTCGGCTATTTATTTATGAAAAAAAATTTCATTTCGTAGAAAATTAAAGGACCCTATTATTTTGATTATTGATTTCTATTTAGTGAAGTATGATAAAAGGACTCATTAGTTAACTGTAGTGAAACCTTATAAAATAAAATCCTAATTTATATTCTTGACTCAAGACTAGTTCTCCTGAGTGTGACATGTAAAATCATTAACTTCAGACGCGAATTTATTACGCAAGGAATGAGAGTCCAAAATAATTTTAACTTAAAAAAAAGGATTATACTTTGTCTAAAAAAACTCATATGAATCGAAAACCGAAAACCCCATCTTCAGGAATACAACAGGTAAATTACGACATCAAAATAGATTAATAAGTAACTGTAAAAGATTGTAAATAAAATATATGTATGTCAATATCTAAGAAAAACGAGTGACATCAAAAAGAAGTATCTTACTGACAAAACCATTGAAAAAACAAACTCTAGACAGAAAGGAAGTAATCTGAAATTTGCGGTACTACTTCCCTGGTACAGGCGGAACTAATAGTGTTGTTTCGTCCACCGTATCACGGACCGTGTCTTATCAGTATCCACTACCGTCTGACTCAGTCACTCACTAGTGTAACCGGTCAAATAAACGAAACCAACTGAAATTAGTAAATTCTGAATTACCTTCAAGACACAACTTATTAACAAGACACTAAGTTGGTACTCACTGATAACTACGGGTAGTATTCACATACAATTTTCTGTACCAAGGTAAAAACGGTATGTCATTAGAGAAACTAAACTCGTTAAAATTACTAAAGCACGGAACTCATAGAAACGATTTACATTTTTTTCTTTGAGTAGATTATATCATAGTCAACACTTTAAATTAATGAGTTCAAAGACACCCTAAAAAGTGAGACGGAGAAAAAAAACGACTCAAATTTCAGTCATAATAAGTATCCATTGTAGCACATATCCTATTCTCCTTTGTTCTAAAATAAAGATCACTTAATGATTACTTAATTAATAGTCAATTTCAAAAGAAAAAGGGTCAATCATAACGATTAAAGTAAGTTGTCGTTGACGAAGAACTCATTGTGAATATTACTTTAATAACAAACTTTTACATAAATTTAATAAAAAAAAGGTCCCACAGACCTCAGGAGCTTTTTAAGGATTAGGTCTAATAAAACTTCTGTTAGTGGGTAAAGAAGACTGAAGAAAGGCACGAGAACCAAATCTCGAAACCAGATACTGGAGACTATAGATGAAACTATTAAAATAATAGACAAGTCTTTTCCTTCATCGTCTGGCGACCCGACGTCTACCAACCCCTCACTTCTATGACTATCTTTTACGATTACTCCATGTGTCATAAATCGTATACTATTATTATCCCATAGCAGGACCAATATCCAATATGTCTACCGGAAAACTACTCAGTTATCTATGTTATTAATGATTTACTACTTCTTTGTATAAATTTAGATACATCTGTCTTATACTCGAAGTGGTTTAATACTATATTGAAGTAATATTTGATATATCACTTAATATATATACATTCAGAAGAAAAGTAAACAATCTAATACTATTGTTTACCTAACTTACGGAAAACTACAAATATCTTTACTCTGCCAATAATGATGACAATCTTTACTCTGAATTATAGAACAGTGGAATAGTCAAATTCCGGATTCACCCTTGTCTTTAGATTTAGAAATAAGTAAAATTGATGAAAAGTGAATCTCCTCATGTCTTTAAAAATTTTAAATTAATAATACAAGATCAATAAAAAGGGTTTAGAATTGTGACGAATCCTTTCGAATTCGATTTATAACGTTGTGTCATGTAGGACCTCTTAGATAGATAGAAATTTTGGTTAATGGTATTTCTTTTTACATGGAATATAATCCAAAGAAACTTATAATTGTTTTTGGAGTTTTCTCATTTATTTCCATTTTCCTAAGAGTAAAACTTTGAGAAAATTGATTTTGTAAAATTATTCCTTTTGTCAAAGGAAAGACTTCCAACACACACTTTAAACAATTCTTTATTCTTTTTTGTATCGATAGGAATCCAACTGAAAAAAAAATCATTCAAGAAATTTTCATGTCTTACTCAATCTCTCAAATGAAGATTTACTTGGTTTATTATGTAGGCACTTCGTATCATGATAGGACTCTGGATAGTCTTTTCCTTCGACAGAATTAAGAACGACCTCTTAATCGTTATAAGTGAACATATTATATTACATAGAAGATGGTTCACAGTTTGACGTTACGTACACTTATTAATTTCTAACAAATTCCCTGAAGGGACCACCGGACACCGATCCTGAGTCGCGAGAGTCACGTCCCCCGGACCCAAACTAGAGACCAACCCCTTCATCAAGGGTGTCCAGTGTTGATTCTTGACCGTACGGTCTATTTGAAAAAAAAAAGTTTCTAACAAATTTGAAATGTTTCATATTTTACCTTTTAAAAAACGGAATATTTAAACTGAGGAATCATCTTTTGATGGATCCACTTTATTGAAAAAAACAAAAGCATCCGACATAAATACTTACTTCCAAATATTTTAGACTCATCGGAAAAATACGAATAAAGAAAAAGTCGGACCATATAAGTTTGTTAACTACAGCCGATGACTTGTCGCGGGTACCGAAACCAAGTAAATGGAGAACTGTCGTCGCGAAGGTTATCGTAACTAATCAAGTAAAACAACCGGTTCTTTTCATTTCCATTTCTTTTACTTAAAGGAAGTTGTAATTTTTTTTTAGAGAATCACAAATCCTCAAGTTATTTACCTCAGTCACCAAGAATTTTCATTATTTGATTTAAAGGATATATTCAAAAATGACAATCAAGTGGCACATGTTATAGTCAAGTCAAGCCAAGTCAACGAGTCAGTGCAGACTGAGAAAGGTTGAGGTACCTGGAGTCGTACAGTCCAAAGGGACAGGTAGTGGTAGAGGGTCTCGAACGAGTTTGAGTACAGGTAGTTCAGCCACTACGGTAGGTTGGCAGAGCAGGAGACAACAGGGGAAGAGGAAGACGGAAGTCAGGAAGGGTCGTAGTCCCAGAAAAGTTCACTCAGTCAAGACGCGTAGTCCACTGGTTTCATAACCTTAAAGTCGAAGTCGTAGTCAGGAATGTTACCTATAAGTCCTGACTAGAGGAAATCCTACCTAACCAAACTAAAGGAACGTCAGGTTCCCTGAGAGTTCTCAGAAGAGGTTGTTCTGTCAAGTTTTCGTAGTCAAGAAGTCGCGCACACACAATAGGTAGTAACGTTTTTTTCTTTTTTAAAAAATTATCACGAAACGAATATCATTTTTATCGAATACAATTTGATGGTGTCTTTTTTATACTTCTACACCGAAAGTTTTTTGACCTGTATACATTTGGTGTTTGTTTCCCTCGTGACCTCGTCCTCCACTTCCTTCTCTTTCGTCGGGACCTCTTCGGTCAACTGAACCTTCTCCTTTTTTTCGTTTCACTACCACTTTAACAACTTTTTCCATCCTGTCACTACCGCTATATATTTCCCCTGGGACCCGTCTCGAGTAATTCTTGTCATCTATTTCACCCTTGGTGATCGACAACGTGAACAGACAACAGTCTAAATATGGTAGACTTAGGGGCCCTCACGCACTGACACCACTTCTCCTCATGGTAGGAACGGACCTAACATGGACTCGTCTGTAGGTCACATACTCGAGAGAGAAGATCCTTCTTTCTCAACAGTCTTAACAAGTCAACGAAGTCTTAGATCGTCGATAGTTAGGGTATACAGTATCGAAAAACGTTCCCAAAAAGAACGGAGGTTCCTACTCTACCCTCCGTGTCTAGTGTCGAAGACACCTTCTCATCAACCAAATTCTGTCCACAGACGTCGTTGTTTTAGGTGTGGTTCCCGACAACAAATAGTCTATCAAATAGTATAGTTTGGTCATCAAATTAGAGAAGTTTCCTAACGACTTAGTATACAGGGGAGGACGAGAGTCGATTTGAGGTCTTCTACAATCTTGACTTCTGTCGACGTCGAAAAACCATGGAGAGGTCACTCTGAAGGAACATATGTAGATTCATCGTTATTTCGATAACTACAAACGGTCTACAGGGTTCGGTCCGAGGTCTTACTCGGGAAATATTGGACGTAATATAAAATTCGTGATAAAAATTGAATTATCAACTACTTTGTCAACTGAATTTTTGGTACGAGAGAGTTTCGTGTGTACATATAAATACATATATGTATGTGTGTATATAAGAAACTAAAAGTAAAGTGTATGTCTGACTTACGAAATTTTAAGAAATTTGGACGGGGAAAGGAGTCTATACTACTATATAAATAACAACAACAAGTCAACGAGTCAGTACAGGCTGAGAACCACTGAGGTACCTGACGTCGTGCGGTCCGAAGGGACAGGAAGTGCTAGAGGGTCTCGAGTGAGTTTGAGTACAGGCAACTCAGCCACTACGGTAGGTTGGTAGAGTACGAGACAGCAGGGGAAGAGGAGTGTGGGAATTAGAAAGGGTCTTAGTCCCAGAAAAGGTTACTCAACACCATTTTATTGCTCATGAACATAAATTAAAAGTTTTTACAGATTACCTTCTTTAACGAAAGTTTATAACTTTAAATTTACATGAGGAGGTGAAAATGAATTATGAAAAGTCATCTTTTTAACATTAAGTAACTCAGAAAACGGAACTTATTTTAGACAAATTATTTTTGAAGATCTTCTCCTTCCACTTGGACTCCTTTTCTCACTTCTTCTTTAACTTTAATATCTTCCTGTTCTTCTTCCATTATTTAGGTTATTCAGACCTAGTCTCCTACTCCATTCGTAGAGAAATTGTCTTTTATTTGATCAAAAATACATGCTAACAATCAGACATTTTTATAAAATTATTTTCATCACTAGAGCAAACACTTCTTCAAAAACGGTATAAAAGAGGGTCGAAAGAATTCTCGTATGTATAACCATATTTTACATAGGTTTCCTTTCGTACTTTTTTGATTAAATATAGAAGGATTGGGATTACTTTATCATATTTTATTCGGAAACCAAATGTTTTATCGATGTAGACAAATTTTTGTTTTAAAATAACTTCACAAAACAACTTTCCACATTATTCGTCTGGTTAACTTATAAATTCTCCATTAATACAAATAATATTCCGTCAGAAGAAATATCTGTAACACTTTTGTAAGACAGTGTAAATATAAATGACATTTTAAAATTTCCTAAAGTAAGTAACCGATCACCTCATGACACAGATCATCACTACAAAAAGAGTTTAGAAATTCGAACAAAAAAAGTAATTGAACTATACAGACGGGGAAAAAAGGGGTAGGACTACACATCATTTTGAAAGGTATCACGGGAAAAAATATCAGTCAATACTTTAGTCTTAGTAGGTCCCATATTAAGTCTTGGTCTCCAAAGAAAAAAGGAAGAGAAAAAAAATTGGATGATATATGGGGGTTTTCGGGCAAAAGAGATGAAGAGACCGGAAAACTCTCGACGTATTAGAATTGGACTGTCTCAGTGACAGGGGTAGTGAGAACATCGAATCTCAATCCGTCCCATTTACAGGCACTACGGACCTGACAACACATACTACTTTATTTGTAAGACAAAACAGACGAACTTCTTTAGTGGGTTTATTTGTAGACAAAATTCACAAAAGATTTCGAATAAGACATGTAAACGGACCAATGATCAGAATTGACAGAACACTCACAAATTTACCCAAACCCCCTAGTAATGTTTATAGAAATAACTTTCCCTGGACCCACTTCTTTCAAAGAAGGTCTTGTATCAAAATGTACCAGGAACAAAGGGAGACAATATGAAAAGTATTATTATGAACCTTAATATATACCTTGTGAATGAGATCAATATAAAACGAAATATTTTTTTATAAAACACATGAAATTTTCGTATAATTAAGGTAAAAGGTTAGAAAATTAGAAAATACGTAAACAGTCACTCGATTTTATTTATTTAAAAATATATCATATTGGAACTCTTTATTAAAATTGATAAAACATATTGTGGGGGTAATAAACAATGTGTTCAAATGGAATACATGTTTACTAATAAGACCTTCCTATGCTCAATTTCTTATCTTTTTGGGTTTGGTATTCAAACTACAAAGGGAAAGGAGAGAGGATTAAAAATAGTTCATGACACACGGTCTTAAAGACCTTTTCAGAGACATTTTGGTCACGTCGTCAAGTAATAATGTCTCTGTAACACAACCATATCAATCACCAATGATAGGTGTTACTTTTGTAATACGGTGGAAATTACTTGGTACTGTAATCTAATCCAACCTTTAGTACTCTATTTTAGCACTTGACTCGACAATCGTAATAGGGAACAGTCTACGTATAAACTGTCCGTCTCAATGAGATTTTTACGTTAGTACCGTTTTCTACTTGTTTGACTTTGTGTAGTTAAATATATATGTAAAAACTGACTAGTAATTAATCATATTTCGTAAACTAATCTTTGTACATAAAATCTTTATCTCCATAAAATTTTATTTATAAAATATATGATGACAGATAAGTAACGGATGACAGACTTTTATTGGTAAAAGTAGTGCAAAAAAGGATCTACTTTCTCCGTCTACTCTCGTGTCCTAGACCTCTACCCGGTTATTTCAGTCATGCGTTTTCTTCTCATGCCTTCCTCATTGGACATAAGTTCATAAAAAGTAAGGACTCTCTCGTTCAACCGTAAGAGTTCAGGCACACGGTCTTGACGCGAACAGTTAGACGTGTAGGGAAAAGATGATAGATCGTTACAATAAGAGAGTCTGTAAAGAAAATTAGAAGAAAAAGTCTTTACTTTTTGGAAACTTCAATGGACCAGAAACTTAAATCTTATTTTCTTTTCACCGTGCAATGTATAGTCTAAAGTTCTCTAAATATAGTAATCTCCAATGTGTCAAAAGTATCAAACCTCTCAAAATCAAAGATGTCTCGTTTTATTATACGAAGTGACGATACCCTGTTCAGTCAATGACCTTAAAGGGGAATTTACCGATAGGATGTTATATGGACCATCAAGACATGATATTCACTCTCTCAAGACAACATGTCTCGACTAACGTTATTTCAAAGACATACCGACAAACCAAGATGGTTGTTAACTTTCACAACATACACTGGGTGTAAATGGGTCAAACACAGTTCAATATCAATGCCAGGTAACAAGTGAAATTTCTCCACGAAACAACTGTCCAGTCAGTTGTTTTGTCTTTACACAGAATAGTAAGCATCTTAGTGGCCAATTATCACGTCGTATAAATGTCAACTTATGTCTCTACTCCAAAATAGTTTTACTTTACCAAATGTCAACAAAAAGTTCGACAATATCAAAAAAATACGGTCTTATCGAATGGGATAAGTGTTCTAACGAATACAGATGTAACCAGAATTTTTGTTTTAAATTCGTAAAAAAGAAAAAAAAAATTTTGTTATGGATGAAATTATCCATTTAATAATAACCCCAGACTAGTCATTCTCTAAGATCACCGACTATCTATAACTAGTAGGACAAAAAGACTGTTTAAGTTTTTATAACAGAATAGATCGAAATTTCGAGGGAGATACCATCTGTCTGATAATAACGAGGAGAAAATTTTATAGTAGCTGGGAATTTGTTGTGTCCAAACTTGACGTACTCAGGTGAACATACACCTAAAAAAGGGGTTAACTAAGATGTCATGAGGTACCATCCATCAACCAACTTAGGAGGCTACGTCTTAGACGTCTATTTCTGCTAGTTGACACCCTGAACTCGAAGTAGACACTTAAAACTATAGACGGTGTCCAGGACCTTGGTTAGATGGTACCTATGGTTCCCTACTGACATCCATGGTCTTCAATGTCTTCACGTAATATCATCTTGACATAATAAGGTAAATTATATAGATTCTTAAAAAGTACAAACCCACTATTTGGGAAATCTTCCACTATATTTAGAAACTCCGGTACTTTGATGAAATTATGATAGAACTCTTGAGATATGATCAACCTACTATGAAACCTAAGGAAGTACTTGTATGTATAGGGTAGTGACCTGATCGGGGTGATTATATAAATCTCGAGTACATATTCCTTTTACTCAAAGATCGAAGAGGACACTGACTTCCTTCCTTCGGTTTATCGATCTCATCGGTGATAAGTGAGGAATAAAGTCTGTCACTTAACTTTCACTTTTATTCACGAAATAAGTAACGACACAAGACTTAAAAGGTATATAACCACCACCTGTTAAATTATGTATCGATTGGTATGAAACATAAATAAATTATGATTAATTTGGATTGTGTAGAACGTTTCTGAGGAAAAGAACGACACATGAAATTTACTTCATCTGTGTAACTTACTAAGATCTACTCTTACAAAAACTTTCATTTGATGATGAAGTACTCTATTTAAAAATACCCTTTGAAGAACGAACTGTTCACAGAACATATACTAGAAAAAAGGGGATTTCTAAATAATTTCGAAAAATTTTAAAGAACTAACGTATAAGTAAATTTGAAATTGTAAACCAATTTCAGGTACTCGAATGTCACCATTTTAGACTCGTTGGTCAAAACGGTAAAGAGACGAGAAAGGACACCCACAGGTCAGACACTTACATGGCAACCGACTATCCAAATTGGTTCTGAATTTTTGTACACGATGCAAGTGAGTCATCTGTTTCGTATCTCAAAAGAAATTATTACTCTAATAAAAAAGGAAGATGGTGGGGTCAGACTGAGACAACAAAATTTACTAAATTCAAAATAGGAAAAGAGATTATTTCCTCTTTTTAAGTACATAAAACGAGAAATAAAACCCCCCTGAAAAATGGAACTAGTCTGACTTCATCGAAAGAAAAAGAACTCTATAAAAAAATTCCATCGGAACGAAGGTAACCAGTAAGGAGATCTTTCTATATCTGAAGATCTTGATTCTCGAAAAAACTACGTAGTCAGGTGTAAACGTCCTCTGTCTCCTACTTTAAGGAATGTACAGTTATAATTGATGATCATTACTTCAATTACTTGGAATCTTTAAATCTTTTGATTATCAAAAGTCACTTTTGATAAGTCTTATCAATTTTGTATTTATAGAATGATATTTTAAATTTATATGAGATCCGTAGACACTTCAAAAAAGAAAACAGTTAACACCAAAAATTGAAGTCCTAAATCTCTACTTTATGGTCTACCGATTACAACCTATTGAGGAATTTAGAGTACATTTCTCAAATAAATTTGTATATCAACTGAGTAACCTTTTCTGAGTACGACCCTCCCTAACCCCCGTCCTCCTCTTCCCCTGCTGTCTCCTACTCTACCGACCTACCGTAGTGGCTGAGTATCTGTACTCAGACTCACTTGAGACCCTCAACCACTACCTGTCCCTCCGGACCGCACGACGCTAAGTACCCCAGCGTTTCTCAGCCTGTGCTGACTCACTGACTTGACTTGACTTATCGTAAAGATGTATTTAAAATTCTTATAGAAGGGTTTAATAACGAGAGTAAAGGTATCATACCATCGACACTCCTCAAGTCCTTTATTTTAACAGAGATTAGACTGTCCAGTCTACTTCATCCAACTACCCTCTTTTTTTACATAAAAACTTAGACAAACCTCAAACATGTCTCTAACTTTACGTACCTTCCTTCTCGTTACCATCAAAATCTTTTTCTACCCGTTGTCCCATTAAAAATTTACTAGAAAATTGTTGTACCATAGTATAGTGTGTAAAATACAAAGAATTTACTTATATTAAAATGTAGGAAACAGTTTAAAACCTCATTAAATTTCAAAATTAATTTGTAAACCATTCGGTAGATATCTATTATATCTTTTAAATTTTGTTCCGTTTATGTAATATGTCAACTAATGTTACATGATGAAATCGAAGACAGTAACGAGGAGTTATGGGGAAAGTAATATACCATTTAATCCAGGATTCCGGTTGCATTTCAGGATCAATATCATTTATAGCAGTTTAAAGTAATTAGAGACACTAAATTCACTTTATCAGACATCGAACAGAAAACCGATCTCATCGATCCTCCGTTAATTCAGTCAGAAGGTTAAGAATTGGGACAGTACAATCTGTGTAAGAGAAAAGAAAGTACTAAATGTTTACCAGGATGGTTGGTGATCTCCCACAATTGAGTTCTATCTACGACGACGACGATTCAGCGAAGTCGACACAGTCTGAGACACGCTGGGGTCTCTGTCGTCGGGTGGTCCGAGGGGGCAGGGACCCTAAGAGGTCCTTTCTAGTGACCTCACCCAACGGTAAAAGAAGAGGTCACGTACTTTCACTTTTCACTTTCGTTTCAGTGAGTCAACATAGGCTGAGAATCGGTGGGGTACCTGACGTCGGGTGGTCCGAGGAGACAGGTACCCTAAAAGGTCCGTTCTCATGACCTCACCCTACGGTAACGGAAGAGACTTGAGTTCTATCCCTTCATGTTTTAATAACCCCTTTCATTTCTAACGTGAGATTTCTTGATTCTAGTCAAAACGAAACAAAACCTAGTATTTTCAGTAGGATCTTATATATAAAGTCAAAGGTAAAGAGTAAACCTTTTTCTAATCTAGTCTCCCTTCTCATTACTTTCCTTATATTTACACTGTAGTATTTGACCAACCTCCCGAAGGGATCACCGAGTTTACCATTTCTTAGACGGAGGTCACGTCCTCTGGACCCAAGGTAGGGACCAGCCTTTTAGGGAACCTCTTCTCGTACCGTTGGGTGAGGTTATAAGAACGGACCTCTTAGGGTACCTGTCTCCTCGGACCACCCGACGTCAGGTACCTCAGCGTTTCTCAACCTGTGTTGACTAATTGTTTGACCAACTTTGACGTTCGAAGCTACTAAAACCAATGAAGTGTTTAACAAAGCGACAATGTGCATGTTAAGGTTTTTAGACACTTTTAGATCTCAAAAAAGTACAAACTGTAGTTTTGAGTAAACCGTCGGTTTGGACTGAAGGGATTGTCTGATGGATATTAGAAGTAAATAGAATCATAAGTATATAAAACGATGTTTTCACAATTACATAAACTAATATTCATGACGGGGTTCGACATAACCACATACTCAATGTATTATGAAATGGTACATACTTTTTAAGGTTTAAGACTTTGTAGACCAGGGTTCTCAATGTCTATTCCCCAATACTCGATATAATTGAACGACATTCATTTCAAGTATCACTTATATTTCTGTTTAAAACCTACCTTGGATCACAATCATAACTCCCTTAAAGACGACCTCTGGGACTCCTTCTTCCCAAAGACGTTCAGTAGTAAGGTGATCGTAAATCTCGACCCCTCTTAATTTTTACGTAAGACTGTGACCAATTTTGTCATGTCTTCTGAAATAAGTCCCGATAACATCGTCCCCGGTTCCGACACCACTGTCCCCGTTCTCTTACCCGAGTCGAGGTTGATGTCACTTCTGTCGACTCCTACATATCAGTAGTTCGTCTCACCTTCACCCAGTAACCACCTACCTTTTAATGACTCTTCTGTGGTTCTATCCCCCTACGAACGGTACGACTGAATTGTCCTAAGAACGACTTCCGGCAGTCCCACTAATCTAAGACTCTCATCCCCTTAAGCAAGATTTCACTACGTCGTCCTAAATATGATTGTTACCTGATCAATCCGACTTCTGTCCTGGATTCTATGCTCCGGACGACTCTTTCTCCCGAGTCTTTTTAGACCGATTTGAAACCAATTCCTCTCAGAAATATTCTTCGATTCATGTCAGAGACACGTGTCAAATGGTGGACATAAAGATTATATGTTTGACTGTACGACTTCTATAACGGTATTAATTCTCACGCACACACACACACACACGTGCGAATCAGTATAGGTTGAGAAACGTTAGGGTACCTGACATCGGGTGATCCGAGGAGACCCGTGACCAAATGGTAGACATACCGTTCGTCCACCCCGTACATAAAGTTCATTGTAAAACAGTGGAAGACTCAATTGTCGACATCCTACCGTCAACCTTTTCCGTCTTATACTTCACTTAACCCACACGGGACTACGAATATCGTTCTTCCATAGTGTTCTTCCTTGAATCAAAGGTTCGTCTCTACCTTCCCTTGTCTTTTTAGTACATAATCCATGAAGTGTTTGTAATTTTTTCGATTAACGAAGACATGGGACTTACCGTCTTCAAGTCGTAACAAAATAAAAACTCCACACCCTCCATATTCCCATTCGGGTCAATTCTAAAGAGACGGTTCACAATCCGTCTGTTTCCTTGGGCCGGGACGTCACTATGGACCTACGACGTAAGGGTCGGGACAAAAGTCAACCAAAGTGTCATCGGAGGTAATCTCCTCCGTCCCAGGTAAGTCTCTCCGTCCCAGGACACTTCTTCCTTTCGTCCGGTCGAAACCTCTCAAACCAGATCTTCTCGTACTAACACTAAGGGTCGTATACCTTGACTTCATATATCTGTTCTTCAGATAAAGACTCCCTTGACATGTCGGGTTCTTTACACTCGGACCGGAAGTTTGTTACCCGTGGTTTGAGTGTGGTCGCTCTTCACCTGACAAAAGTATTGTAGTTAGACACGTCCCTTATGGGGGTTTGAGAACTCTCAGGGTCCTTCCCCTTACCCCCACCCCCTCGTCCTACCTATTGTTCATTGAAAGGTCGATCCCCCTCGGTACCTCTCGTTCCTTATTCGCTTCAGGGAACGGTCTCTAATGTGAGTCCAACTTAGTTCCTTGAAACAGGTGATACTCTGTCTTAGAAGGTCCCACAGAGAGGGTCCTCATAAGGTGTCACTGAAACTACACAAAGAGAAACAAGGTAAAAGGTTTGACTCTCAATAAACCCATAGGATAGGGGTGACGTGGTAATATTTGTCTGTCTCGTTTATGTAATTCAGTGAATACATACTTACTCAAGGGAAGGTTTTCGTTCAACGATTCAGGTTGAACAAGCATTGAAGTTGTTTCAATCGGATACATGGGTTAATTGTGTTAGACGATACATAGTGTCGAAAATGTGAACGAAGGACTCGAACTTTAATTCTACGACATCATGACATATGTCGCTTCGTGTTTTGGGTTGACGAATATCACCCATGTACGTCCGCTGATGCGTGATCTGTGCACTTGCATCACTGACCTGTGCGTGTCCGTGTAAGCGCAGAAACTTCGCCTCCCCTCCCCTCAATATATTAGACAGTAGTCAAATTTCCTCCAGGCTGATACTCCTCAGTGTAGATGTTGAGTGTCTGGAACTATCTCTGGGACCTAAAACGCGACGTAGTCTTCACCTGTTCCTCTCCGATTCATGCAAGATACATACCCTTCTTCCAACCCGTGTCTATGAAGTGTCGTGTTCTTCTCCCGACACCGATTCCGACGAGGGTGGAATAGGAGACAGACGAAGGTATTATTTCAACATCGACCTTATGTCGAAGGTCGTCCCCAATGTAAAGGGTCGTTGATGCAAATTCATTTAAGGGTGTGGGATGTGGGAACCCTTACACTATTCTGTACTCGGGTAAAGGTCCGTCCGGGTCGGGTATTTTGGGACGTTCACAAGTGGTCCGTGAAAGACGACGCTTAGACTTATCTCTTTTGCTTACACTGAACCTTCGGCACCGACTTTTCCCGTCTCTTTAGGGGTCAAGTATTTCGGAAGATCAAATATTACGAGTGGAGTCTTGGTAATCGACCTTCTCTTTTGAAGGTACATAAATTAGTGACACAAAGAACAATTTTCTCCAATCGGATTGGATTGGATTTTTTACTGTTGGTGGAAAGAGGACCGTTAGAACCTAGGAAGAGAAACTTAAGAAACGAAAAGAAAAAATTTAATTACATATTATAGTAAAAATTTTATGTCATAAGGGAATTTGTAGGTCATTGACTATGAATTCATTAGGACACCGAACCTTGTTGGGACTTATATGGTGTGGTGTGGTGATATATATAGGGTCAATGAATCCGTTGATATAGTTTTGTGTGCGTCAAAAACTTTGTCGAAAAATAATTTGTCGTTTCGCATTGACGTTGTGTTAAAATTTACAAACTTTTAAACCAGTGTTTCTACGTTTTTACAAACGTCATACTGATAATATATAAGTATGTCGATTTCAGTAGTTTAGAATGTGGTTGTGTTTGTATTCTAATAAGGTACTAATCGGATTTAAATTATTGATATTTGATATAATCACCTAAAGAAAAGGATAAATTGTAAAATTAATTGTTGATGACTAAAGGAATGGTTTACCTTGGATGATTTAAAATTTTTTGCCAATTTACTGATTTTAAGACGTTTGGTCATCAACCCAAACGTCTTTGAAGACCCTCTTTATCTATTTTATGACTCTTTCGTAGTTAATCAAATGTACATTTTGAGAGAGTAGAATAAGTACTGAGACTATGATTAGGTGAGAATTACCTGAAACGTTTCAACTAGACGACCATGTTGTTTATTTGGACTCTGGTTTGAGATAAGAGAAGGTCCACACCAAATGTATTTCAATCGGTTTGAATTAGGTAAAAAATTTTATAAGGAAGGTTTTAGGTTAGACACGGTCTCTCTTGTATTTAGACCTCATCTTTGTAAACCTCAACCAATGTCCATGAATGCTTCACGAAAAGGGTGGGATAAAGATAAAAAGGAGTTTTAAAAGATAAACTTTGTGTGTGTGTTGGTCTTGAGTAGAAAAGTCTATGGTTCACCCAATAAAACACGTTTCCTTCAAAAATTATTGTTTAGAAGGGGTATGGTATTAAGTTTCTTTTTGGAAGTAAAAATATCGGAGGTAAAAGTTAATTACATTCTCTTTGGATGATAGGAATGATGATTTGTATTATTTATTCGGGATTGACTCTTTCATTGAATAAAACCAATTCAAAGTTATCAATCTCAAGTCCGATGAGAGGATCTACTAATCGATGACTTTAATGAAAAGTGTTTGCACATTGGTTAAAAAAGGAATCCCCTTCCTTTTTGTCCTTCTATCGTTTACCTTTTCTCCGTGTGCTACCATCTGTCCCATGTATTTCGACACGTAAGCCATGTACTAAAACCAATGAAAAAGTGTTGTACCATCAATAGACGAACATAGAGATACGGATATTACATTCTGTTACGATTGGGGATATTTAGTTTTGTTTAAACTATTTTGTAAGTAAAAGTTCAAAGTATTTATATACGTAAAGATTAATATTTCAGAGATGTAAACGTGTAAAAGTATCTGATTGTATTATGTGTTTTGAGTACCTTCAGAGGACAATACGAGAATTAAAACGGATCTCGACTGTAATAGAAGTATTTATGAGTCACTTCGGTGTTTGTTTTCATGACATTGAAAACCTTAGATAGGTTCAAAATTTCTTTTTTTTTCTAGTCGTCGTTAAGGCATTCTGTATTCTCTGTAGTTAGGGAATAAAAGAAAACGAAAAACACAGTCAACAAACTTTTTGTGATCTTCGACTGTACTCCAAAAGATATATAACAGGCTCTTGAACCAAAAGACTAAAATCGAAGTCTAAAAGAAGGAATTGACGTAGATGAGAACGTCTGTCTAGATATAGTTTTTAATTTTTCACGTAATAGTTATTTCACTACTGTTACTGAGGTATAATGTATTACGAATACTTCTAAATGAGAATTTATGGTGTCAGGAACTCAAAAGACAAAAATTTAAGTCAGATCTTCAATACATTTGTTTCATTCGACTCATGTTTAGTTCTCGGTTTTAAGGATTTTTCTCTAAAGTGTAATCCAATTTACAATGTGAAACGTTTATCGTAAAAACCATTCATCAATTAAGAATTTTACCAATAAAAAATTTTTATAACAAAAATTTTACACTTCAAACCAAGTATAGAATCGTAGTGTTTTGGCATTAAGAAATGATCTTCACAAATTCTTTTACATCATCCACTTGTATTGATTTAAATGTATGACCTATATCCAGCAGTCAAAGGTTCGTTAAGTAGTAAAACATAAAAACGTAATCGTTCTTTAAGTTTTGTCGTCCGGAACTGCTACTTCTCTATGATGCAGACAAGTCAGTGAGTCGTCGATTCAATGAGTCGCGGAAGATCATCTGTTCGTGAAAAGATCACCGCTATCATTGTTTTTTCCGGGGACGGGAATGTCTCGTCTGTGACATCACACGTACACTCGTGTCCACGTAAATCCCCCGAGTCCTCTTTTTCGTTTTTCCTATTCCTAGTATCCTTCGTTTCCCTTCATCAGGAAGATATGTCACATCGGTTCCTGTCGACAAGACTAATTCCTTTAAAGTGGTCTCTGGATTTCCTTCACTCCCTTGTTCAGTGTGTCTATACGTTTACGATTCCCAACTCAGTTTGTGTCCCTTTGTCGTTGTCGATTCTGGGACTCCTCTTCGCTCCTCCGACCTCACAGACTCCATCCTACTAACTCAGTTCTCACACTGTCCTGAGACTCCATTTTCTCTTTATTCTCTGAAGGTCTTTCCCTGAACCAAAAGTAATGGACACTCTTCCCTTCGGTGACCTCACTGTACTAGACGAGTCGGACTAAAATTTTTTGGTGGTGGAGCATTTAAGTAGGTTTTGTTTTTCTATAAAACCACCACGTTGACTGAAATAACTTCTGTAAATCTTTTACTTTTCTGAACCCATTCAAGGGAATATTAGAGACTCCGATTATGTGACAAAAACGAAAGTAAATTTGAAATAATTTCACCTGAATTATTATGGTTCGTCCCTGAATTTTCCCCACGAGGATAATATAATCTGGAATTTCTCCCTTCGTGTTCTTGTGATAAACTGAAGGAATAACTCTGTCTTGACACAAAATTTTTAGTAGTCAGTTTCAATATCCGTCCTCTTTGTTTGGTAACTTGATTTGAAACTTCAAATATGTAAAATTTTGACCCGTGTCATTGTTTTAAATCGTTGTATTTACGAATGTTAAAGTTATGGACCTACAATCAGTTCTTTTGATGTTTTACGTTTGATTGGAAGTTCACACACAACCTCAAGGTTGTGAACTAATTATTCAGCACAAAAAAGGAGGTCAAGGTGGACTAAAAGTCGTAGTTGACGACATTACTTTTCCAAGTCCAAATGATAATAATTGATGGTAAACAAATCATATGTGTATTTTCTAGACGTTTTACAAAATGTAAATAATAGAAGGAACTGAAATATGTTTTCGGGGCATTTTATTTTCTACCTAGGATGTAGTGTCTACTGTGGTGGTTTCACTTCCATTTCACGAAATGGTTGTAGAATGTCAATTTCTTACCTTTCTTTCACTTTCACTTCAGCGAGTCAGCACAGGCTGAGAAACGCTGGGGCACCTGACATCGGGTGGTCCGAGGAGACAGGTACCCTAAGAGGTCCGTTCTTATGACCTCACCCAACGGTAAAGGAAGAGGTCCCCTAGAAGGGTTGGGTCCCTAGCTTGAGCCCAGAGGACGTAACGTCCGTCTGCGAAATAGGAGGCTCGGTGGTCCCTTCGGGATTTCTTACCTTCGACGGAATTTAAGAAAGATCTTGATCTATCCTAATATTTATTCATGTTCACCGGTTCTAGGTTCGGAAGGAAGATTTATGACGAAGAGACGAGAAAGGTCAAGAATTGTTTCGTTACACAGACGGTGTTTTGTATATTTTTCCTTTTGTTTCTTGTATGGTAGGTACAGTCGTAAGTAGTAGAAGCCATTGTTTGAAGACACGGAACCTATGTTTTAAGAACTACTTACCAGACGTTATTCTTTTTCTTTGTATCTATAGTGAGTCAGGTTTTGTCTATAAAATTAGAGGAAATGTGTATCATAATAATTTCTTAATTGATTTATGTTTACCTTATTTTTATTGTAAACTATTTTGATGGGGTTCAGAAGGGTGAATCGGTCGTAATCCCGACAAGAGGGCGTGTAGAAAATGTGTACCAAAATTAAGAGACCAAGAAGCATGAAGTCTCTTCCAAAATCCATTCTGTACATCTGCCCATATCTACGCGTGTGTGTGTGTGTGTGTGTGTCTCTACTGGGAAGTTGTTCCAAAGTTTGGTACGTCCAGATGAATGTAAGTCTAAAAAAAGTTATTTGTGATAATGTCTTGATGAGCTGGACGTCAACTAAGTTAGACGTCTACACCTTAACCTATATACTGCCCAACTGATATTTCAACATACACCTAAAAGTTAACACGTCTCCCAGTCGTGGGGACTAGAGGAACAACAACTTCCCAGTTGACTTATTTTTACACACATATGTGTGTGTGCAGACGACTATGTATATAGGTTTGTCTGACTAGTGTTTTTAAAAAGAGTTTTTAAGACATTCAATAAGTTAGGAAATATCATAAACTTCTGGTATGTTTAATGAGGAGAGGTAAATTAGTTTCACAGAAGAATTAACTTCTCCTTCTCACAATCGTCACTTTTGAAATAAATCGGGAACGGGTTCTCTTCTTCTCGTGAAAGTATGGTGAAGTTCATGAACAGACCCTCCCTGCTGTCTCCATTGTCAGTTTTCGTTTTCATTCACTGAAACCCTGATGAGTCGTTGTTGTCGGTAGTTGAACCGATAAAGGGGACAATATATTATGTCCATAGGGGTCCCAAAAAAAAATTCAAAATGAATTACGGTCACGTGAACATATTTTCTGGATGTAATCCTGGACCAAAACGATTTGTTTTTTTTAGACGCTCCCAAAAGCGAAAGTACTTTTTTCCGTTTTTCGTTTTTTGCGGAAGTCACAAACAAATCGTTGTCCCACAATCTTTGTCGCGAGTGACACTCGTCACTCACTATGGTGGTTCGAGGACGGGGCTCTTGATGTGAGTCGTAGAGTCGTAGTCCGACGGTATCGAGACTTGACACAGACACTCGTAGATTTGATACACTCGTAGACAGGAAAGATAAAACACGTAGACAATCGTTCCACACAGGATTCTGTTGACGAAGTAGTGAAATACGGTAAAGTCGAAGATTCTCCATCCTTACCAGAGGAAAGTCTCTCATCCCTCTTTAGACATATAATTTACGAGGTTTATAGATTATAAGTCAGAAAAATTTTTATGTGGACTTTATCCTAAAAGTACTGTCGACTCTTCTCTACTATGTGTTCAGTTTCGTTGTCTATTTGTGTTTTAGTTACGTGAGCTAAAATGTCAGTGTAGATCATATCCCTACCCTATATGAAGAAAACGGAGACAAAAGTAGATTATGATTTTGGTTTTTCAGAAGGTATTTTCGTTTCACAAGGTCTGACTAATTACATCATCCATTCCTTTTCTTCGGGCAAAGACTTTAAGACCGGTGTATATTGGGTTTGTTAGCTTTTGAGATGCGTACCGAGTAGTTGTCGAACTGAAACAGACTTTTTTAAATTATTCCGTCATTTTACCCCACCTCCCCTAAATAATTTCCTTTTTAATAAGAGTCTTTTCGTGTAGTTCTAACCCCTCCTTCCTCTCGTGTTTTAATCCCGTACTCCTGTCACGATGTCCTACATAGTGCATTGGACTCTCTTGTGATGAGTGTGGTGTCAGGTACATTCCGACGGGACTCCCGACTTGTCACGTTTTAGACGGGTTGACATGCATCGTAGGGACACGTTTTACCGTAAGGGGAAGTTGTTTCGTCTGGTCTCGTGATGGTCGTCAGAGATGTACTGCTGTTGTTTTTCTGTTCATCGGGTAAAAAGAATGACACTACACTAGTTTATCTACCCAGAGTTTTGTGATGATCCTGTATAAGATTCAGAAAGTCCTTTAAATCTCATTATTTGTCTAAATGACATATGTACCCTAGTTTTCTAAACAACTCGAGAAGTGTCGTTTCATAAAGTCGGTACCTAAAATGAAGGAAGTTTTGTCCTGGTTAGGAGTTTGAAACGTTACGGATTTAATCGTGTCATCATACAAGATTATACGAGAGTTGTGTTCTAACTGAAAAAGTTGGTATTTTAAGAAAAAGAGTCAGATATCAATGGTAGTTTAGTTAGTAGATATAGTTCACACGTGAGTTTTCTCAATTAAAAGTTGAGGACGAGCATGTGTATTTAGGTTTAGACTGTACTTTTCTCTCTGAGGTATGGTTTCATAGAGTTCACACCCTTGTGACTTTATTTGTACTCCACGATTCCGGCCAGACAAGTAGGTTTTACATGGAATCGAGAGGTGTTACCTATGTTAACAGACCCTAAGGAGTTAACACTGGATTCGACTCCAGTCTAGAGTATTTTGAAAAAGTTTTCAGTGTCATTTAAAACCACGGATAGAAATGGATTGGAACCAGTCATCTTCTCTAGATCTTAATAAAACTATTAATTCAGGTCCCTCGTCTTCATACCTCCCTTGCTCCTAGATCTTTGCACCGTTCATAATCATATCCGGGTAAAAGGTATGGGTGTGTCAGTCGACACTGTTTTCCGATAGTAGAATGGTTTATGTGGAGATGAAAGAAATGACCGTACCGGTTGTCCTGGTATTGTAGGAGAGGTATTCTTCGTTAGACGCACTTACGATTCAGGGAAGTCAGTACAGACTGAGACACGTTGGGATAGACAGGTGTTCTAAGAGGTCCGTTCTTATACCCTCACCCAACGGTGCGGGAGGAGGTCCCCTAGACTGGGTACCTAGTTTGTGTGTAGAGAACACGGAAGACGTAACCGTATACCCAAGAAATGGTGATCACGGTGGACCATTCGATTTCTCCGTCAAATCGTGTCACTAATTCTCGTACCTAAATCTGTCAATGACAACAAGTCAGTGGGTCATCACAATGTCCGAGAACCACTGGGGTACCTGATGTCGTGTGGTCCGGAGGGACAAGGAGTGGTAGAGGGGTTCACACGGGTTTAAGTACCGGTAACGTAACCACTACGGTAGGTCGGTAGAGTAGGAGATTGCGGGAGAAGAGGAAGACAGGACATTCAGGGGTGACCTAAATCTAATATCACTATCACTTCAACGAGTCAGCACAGGTTGAGAAACGCTGGGGCACCTGACATCGGATGGTCCGAAGAGGCAGGTACCCTAAGAGGTCCGTTCTTATGACCCCACCCAATGGTAAAGGAAGAGGTCCCCTAGAAGGACTGGGTCCCTAGCTTGGGTCTACAGGGTGTAACCTCCGTCTGCTAAATTGGATACTCGGTGGTCCCCTCGGACATAAACCTAAGTTTAGGGTGGAGAGGATAAACATTCTAGACCTTGGAATCGATTTGTAGAGCCAGAGCCCAAGAGGTAGGCATTTTACTCCAATTTTTGTCATACATGGAGTGTCAAAACAACACTCTTAAAGTACTCAACTACATAAATTACACCCACAACAACGTCAGTGTAATATATGCCTCGGTGGACCCCTCGGGTTATATATTACACTGACGTGTTATGAGTCATTACAATCGATGACAGGAGAAGTAGTCTCCCCTGACCTTACGGTTCCATCCTTCAGTTCTTTATGGACCTCATGGTCCGTTTAAACCGGAACCTCCTGTCTTACTTTGTTCCGTTTCCGGTTGTCTCAAAACGGTTCTCGTGCGTGACCAGTATCGTTTGTGGGAGAAGGTTGTTGTGTTCTCTTCTGAGATGTGTACCCTGTAGTGGTCTACCAGTTATGGCTTTAGTCTGACTGATATAAGAAACGTTGGTTTCTACCTCTTCAAGATATGTCAGTCGTTTTTGTTCTGACCCTCGACTGACACCGAGTCTAGTACTTGAGGAATAACGGTTTAAGTCTGAATTTGACTTCTTTCATACCTTTTGGTGATCTGGTAAGTCACTTCACTTCAGCGAGTCAGCACAGGTTGAGAAACGCTGGGGTACCTGACATCGGGTAGTTCGAAGAGAAGAGGTAGGTACCCTAAAAGGTCCGTTCTCACGACCTCACCTAACGGTAAAGGAAGAGGTCCCCTAGGAGGGTTGGGTCCTTAATTTGGGTCCGGAGATCGTAACGTCCGTCTGTGGAGTGGCAGACTCGGTGGTCCCTTCGAAGGTTTCTTGTGAATTCCGGTAATTTTTCTATTTCTCTTTTTCCAATCGTTGGGGTACCTGACATCGGTTAGTCCGAGGAGGTAGGTACCCTAAAAGGTCCGTTCTCACGACCTCACCTAACGGTAAAGGAAGAGGTTCTGGTAAGTCCATACTGGATTTAGTTTAGGGAATGCTAATATGTCATCTAAGGTCCCTAATCTAGACTATCTCACGGACTACTTGATACCTGCCTCCAAATACTATAACATGTCCTCCGTCCCTCGTTCTGGTAGGGGTTCCTTTTCCTTACGTTTTACCAACAGACTCCTTCGGAATGTTTACCGACACTTATCTTCTGTTCACTTTCCGTTTCCTCTTTTCCTTTCTATATTCGTAGACTTACGTCTCAAGGTTTCTTGTCGTTCCTCTTTATTTTTTCGGAAGAAGTCGGTAGTTACGTTTCTTTATCTCCTTTTGTTATCTTACCCTTTCAGATCTCTAGAGAAATTCTTTTAATCTCTATGATTCCCTTGTAAAGTACGTTTCTACCTGTGTTATTTCCTGTCTTTACCATCCCTGGATTGTCTTCGTCTTCTATAATTCTTCTCCACCGTTCTTATGTGTCTTCTTGATATGTTTTTTCTAGAAGTACTGGGTCTATTAGTGCTATTATACTAGTTAGTGGATCTCGGTCTGTAGGACCTTACACTTCAGTTCACCCGGAATCCTTCGTAGTAATACTTGTTTCGATCACCTCCACTACCTTAAGGTCAACTCGATAAAGTTTAGGATTTTCTACTACGACACTTTCACGACGTGACTTATACAGTCGTTTAAACCTTTTGAGTCGTCACCGGTGTCCTGACCTTTTCCAGTGAAAAGTAGAGTTAGGGGTTTTTTCCGTTACGGTTTCTTATAAGTTTGATAACGTATTAACGTGAGTAGAGTGTGCGATCATTTCATTACGAGTTTTAAGAGGTTCGGTCCGAAGTTGTCATGCACTTGGTACTTGAAGGTCTACCAGTTCGACCTAAATCTTTTCCGTCTCCTTGGTCTCTAGTTTAACGGTTATAGACGACCTAGTAGCTTTTTCTTTCTCTCAAGGTCTTTTTGTAGATGTAGACGAGATAACTGATACGGTTTCGGAAATTGACACACCTGGTGTTGTTTGAGACTCTTTAAGAAATTCTCTACCCGTATGGTCTGGTGGACTGGACGGAGAACTCTTTAGACATACGTCCAGTCCTTCGTTGTCGTGACCTGTATCTTGTCTGACCAAGGTTTAGCCCTTTCCTCATGCAATTCCGACATATAACAATGGGACGAATAAATTGAATATACGTCTCATGTAGTACTCTTTGCGACCCGACGTACTTCGTGTTCGACCTTAGTTCTAACGGTCTTCTTTATAGTTATTGGAGTCTATACGTCTACTGTGGTGAGAATACTGTCTTTCATTTCTTGATTTCTCGGAGACTTACTTTCACTTTCTCCTCTCACTTTTTCAACCGAATTTTGAGTTGTAAGTCTTTTGATTCTGGTACCGTAGGCCAGGGTAGTAAAGTACCGTTTATCTACCCCTTTGTCACCTTTGTCACAGTCTGAAATAAAACCGAGGTTTTAAGTAACGTCAACCACTGACGTCGGTACTTTAATTTTCTGCGAACGAAGAACCTTCTTTTCAATACTTTTTGGATCTGTCGATAATTTTCGTCTCTGTAATGAAACGGTTGTTTCCAGGCAGATCAGTTCCAATACCAAACAGGTCACCAGTACATACCTACACTCTCAACCTGATATTTCGACTCGCGGCTTCTTAACTACGAAAACTTGACACCACAACCTCTTCTGAGAACTCTCAGGGAACCTGACGTTCCTCTAGGTTGGTCAGGTAGAATTTCCTTTAGTCAGGACTTACAAGTGACCTTCCTGACTACGACTGCGACTTTGAGGTTATGAACCGATGAATTACGCTTTTCGACTGAGTAAACTTTTCTGGGACTACAACCTTTTCTAACTTCCGTCCTCCTCTTCCCCTGCTGTCTCCTACTCTATCAACCTACCGTAGTTGCTGAACTACCTGTACTCAAACTCGTTCGAGACCCTCGACCACTACCCTGTCCCTCCGGACCGCACGACGTCAGGTACCCCAGTGTTTCTCACACTGCGTTGACTCGCTGACTTGACTTGACATAACGGAGACGGAAATCGAGATTATGTTCAGTGTTCTTCTTAAAATCTTTTTTTTAGATTTTAGATTTAGAGTAAAAGTGTTTATTCGGTCCCGGTTCTGCTATTATCGAATGGGTTCTAGTGTCATCACTAATGTGTTCTCGGTTCTGATGTATATCAGTTGTAGGGTCAGATCAAAAAGGGTGTAGTGGTGACCATACGAGTGTAGACTCTGGACTCGAAAACTCTGAAAAGAGACTATAGGTGTTGGTGAGTGAAAAGATGTAGATTGTGACTAAAAGTAGTAGATACTAGGTAAATAATTACTTGATCATTCTGATGACTTTCATTGACACAAAATTATATGATTTACAAAATGTGTATAATAAACAAGTAGTTTAGTTATCCTGTACCGTTAAATATTTACACCTGTGTTAGAGTCTTTCCGATACATAAAACAGAATCTAAAGTGTCGGTTTCAGACATAGTTCTTAAACTTGAGTCTAGATTGATATTTTAGGACGTAATGTATTGTCTTTCGTGAAATTGTACTGGAATTAGATTTGAGCGTTTTGTAAAATGTTGGGAACTACAGTTTAAAAGAACGATAAAGACGATAGATTTTTGGATTTACATTCAAGGTATGGGAAGTTCACCGTAGCTGAAAGTTGTTTCAAAAAAGTCCATGGAAGTTTAAGACTGAACAAGACCAATTTATTTAGGTCAAAATTTAAGACGTTTTCCCTAACTCACGGGTTTGTTCCTAAACGAGTATTTGCCTAGGGGTCTCACCGATCGATATGACCGAAATTAGTTACTTACTCATGTCCGTGTCTTATATCTTCGTATCGAAACCTAAGAGTCCATGTCTAAGTCGCAACCTTTGTGTCGTAGACAGGAATTACAATAATGCAGTATCATGGTCTTAGCTATGTAATTTGTTGTTTTGGGACAGAAAGTCCCTACAGAGAACAAAGAAGAGGTTAGGATTAAGGGGATCTACACAGATACTCCTGAAACTCTCTACGAGTAACTCTTTGATTGGGCTCTCGCAGAAAGTCTCGGACTTTTCTACGGTGGTTAGGACCAAAATGGCGAGTAAACGGAGGGAGGGGCGGACCCGCAGGAGAGGGGGGTAGAGGCTCAAGAGTCGTCCAGGTCCGCACGGTCCAGGGTAGGGTGGGCTTGTGTCAGGGTAAAGTCCCGACCTGTCTCAGGAATCTGAGGACTCGCCTCCCCTGTTCCGCTGTCCTTCAGGGGCGCTTGCTGGCGGCCGCTGGGAGGTGTTTCCTTGGAGACCCGGGTCATGACTCTCCTACTCTTTCTCTCCAACGCGTCCTCAAGAGGCCCCTCGGTCCGGAGTCGGCGGGTGGTTTACGGGTCCGCGAGAAGGGCCCAGGGGCTACGCGGCCGGTCGCAGGTCGGGTGGGGCGGGAGGTCCGAGAGTCGTCATAGCTCCGGCGTTAAGGTCGGCGAGCTCCGGCCCGGGAAGCTCCAGGTGCTGATGGGAGTGGACGGAAGACTCCGCGGCCGTCCCCCTCCCAAGGCATCCTGCGGAGTCCGGACCTGTGAACCTGGTTGACCGTGGCCGTCGGGGCGGGATAGGCGGGTGTCTCGCACGCGGCTCTGTCCTCAGGGCGGGGACGGCCGGGACGACGGTCGGTTAGTGGTGAGTTCTTTTGTGCGGACGCGTAATCGAAGGGCTGCGGGGTTAGCAGGATAGGGTTTCGGAGTCCTAGGTGGAAAACGGTATTGTTTTCCTGTCACCATAGGTTAGTCTCAACTCTAGCAACATCCGCCCAGGCCCTTCTCGTTTTCGGTTACTGTCATGTAATCGATTCGATTCGCACACTTTCGGACAGGCCATCTCCGTCGAAGACTTCAGAGTCGTCCAGGGACTTTTAGACCCAGTTCTTTAGACACCTTTTAAGACTGTCGACAGTCCTTCCTCCAGCCATTTTGACTTGAGACGCGGTCTCTCTCTTTAGGAAGTTTAAATTCTGTTCCCGTACACACCTGTATTATTGTCTCTTTCATGCCACCAAAAGTTAAGATTTTCGTCTGAAACGGTATAAAAATTAAAAGGTTTAGCCTTTCGAGAGATTCACATTGAGATTGCCTATCAAGTAGAAGTATAGAAGGGGGATAAATTTTAGGTAATCACGCGGGCTGGTGAAATATTATAAAATAAAAAAATGTCATTCTCTTATAAAATAAAAAATTATTATAAAATCTTAACTCTTTTATGGAATTATGATGAAACCATATCTCGTGAAAACGAGTGAAATATTATAAACTAGGAGGGTCGTTGGGTGTCTTTCTTCGAATTCTCATTTGATTACAGGACGAGTTCCAGTATCTGCGCCACACTTTACGACACACGCTTGGAAACCCTACATTACAATGACTGAACTATGGTTAGTGTGTATGGGTCGTGCACTGTGTTTCGTCGTAGGACAAAACACCAACAATAACAAAAAGGTTAAGTTTACACAAATAACAAATTAAAAAATAAAAAAGAATTCAATACCTACTTTCATACTATTGTGTAAATGTCCTGTGACCCTTTTATGTCTTGTTTCAATGTATATCAAGGTGACATATAATGTTACTAAAAAAATTCATCTACTTAATTTTAAAAACCAACCTCAAAGTCATAGTTTGAGAATTTTCAATTACTTATCTGTCTTTTCATCTTCCGATATCATCCGGACTTTTCGTGATACTTGGTTAATTTGTATTACTTCTAAATATGTTAAAAGTGTGTTGTCCTCCTATGTTTAAGACAAAACTCAAGGGTATCTGATTTTTGGTATAGGACGAACAAAAATTGTAAACAATAACAAAACCGAAACTGTGAAAGAGGACTCAACATCTCCACTCGGAATGTAGATGAACCAAAAAATTGAAAAATGAAGATCGTGTCAAACGACTGGAAGTCGGAATGAAGGAAATTCCTTATATATTTTTTTTAAAGGTAAGTCACAAACTCTTGATATGGAAGGTGACCTTGATTCTACCTGTGGTACTCCTTTTAAATGCTCTGAAGTTACGTCCTTGATTCATTTACCCTTTATTCTTTCCCCGTTGTATTCAGATTATCACAGTTTTACTCGTAGATCTCTCCTACACACACCCGTCGTAAGTTTCTTATTATTGATTCTTAAAAAGGTCCAATACCTCATCAACTCAATCTAAGTTCTTGTGAATAAGAACTTGTCCTTAAGGTATGGACCTATGTAGTACCACTTTGACGTCTTGTGGTTTCTGATTCTCTTGATAATTTTCGTCTACAGTGGGGGGGTCTACTTGTCCAAACCCCCCCACAAAAAAGAAAACCAAAATTTATCCCATTTTGTATGTATTTTCTAAATGGTGTATTTATTGACAAAATTTCACATGTCAAGTCATCACGATTCGTATAAGAGCAAACACACGTTAGTTAGGGGTCTTGAAATAAGTGGAAAGTTTTGACTCTGAGACACGGGTAACTTGTTGTTGAGGGGTGCAGTGGAGGTGACGATCGGGGATCGTTGGTAGCGAGAAAGACAGAGATAGTTGATAAAATCCATGGAATAAATTCACCTTAGTATGTCATAAACAGAAAACACTGATTGGATAAAACGAATCGTATTGTAGGAGTTTCAAATAGGTACAACAAGAACACAATCTTAAAGAAGAAGAAATTCCAACTCATAATCAAGTACCATACACATACGGTGTAAAATAGGTAAGTAGGAAGTCACCTGTGAACTCAACAAATACTGAAAATCGATAATACTTACGACGATACTTACGTTATATATGTTTATAGAGAAACTATGAGACGAAAGTCAAGAAAACTCATATATTGGTGTTCACCTGAACGATCTAGTATAACTTTAAGATAAAAATTTCGTTGAAAAATTTTACGTCATAATTGTGTTTCTGTCTGTATTTCTTTCAATCTTTCCGTTCACGGACATGGACCTTCAACCATAGGTTAATTTCCACAAACCATTCCTTCTTTACAATTACTTCAACACCCTTTTTAATAACAAAGGAGAAGAAGTATCATTTTAACCGTGTTATTGAAAGAATTACACGATATCTTTTCTGTCTAATACCACCAAAATCAATTTGACCGATAAGTATATTTTTATACTCTAATCTAGGACTAAAGTGTGGTGTTTATGTTAACTTAATGTTTACTTTATTTATACGTTACACTTCATTTATACGTAAGACTTGAAAATCCTTTTTTTTCATAGAAATACTGTAGTGACATTCCTCCTTAAACAAGTCGGTCTGTTTTGTCATGGTAAGCAATCCTTTCTAAATTTAAAACTAACAAAATATGTGTCTGTCTTCTGTAAAATTTATTTTTCGTTCGGTGTCTGACTTTCTTATTTTAAGACTTTGATATTTCTTAGAATTGTTTCTACTTTTTACATTAAGTACATGTGGGCACCGACTAAGTACAGTTACATACCGTTTTGGTTATGTCATAATATTTCGTTTTATTTGATCTTTATTTTTAAAAAATTTTTACATAAGTTTATTATTTGTCCGTTGAGTGTTTTCTCCTTTTGAATCACTAGTCTTTCTAAAAAAATTACAAATGGAAGTGATCATGACTCCTCTAACTATAATTTTGTTCTATTTCCCTAGTCAAGTAATTTTTCTATGTTTAGGATTGTCGATGTTTTACCGTGACTTCGTTTTTGACTATCTTGACTTTATTCTTTGATCGGGTGTTGTCATCAACCTTTCACGTACCGAAGGGAGAGATATTAAACATTTTGTTTACATGTCTTCTAGATATTCCTATGTCTAGGGCGGACTTCGAACGGAAGTGTAATCTGAGTGGACCTTTAGAGGATTACTGAAGTTTCTTGTTCTCAATAATTTACTATGTAGGGTGGAAATAATTTTAAAATCAAAAATCCCACCCTATGACCGTAATTATGAAAACCTTAAATGTTTTCACCAAAGTTGTCTCACCCTAGATAACTATATCTTCTGGACTTACTTTTAAGATAGCTATATAAATGGGATAAACTGTAAAGATCTTGTAAGGTGGGTTATTGATCTTGTGTACAGAAGAAAAATTTACGTGTACCTTATAAGTGTTTTTACCTGGTATTTTGTTGGAGTTGTTTCAAATTTACTAATTTCAGTACTGTTTTATAAAAGAGACGGGGATTTCTTTAATTTGATCTTTAGTTATTGTTTTTCCATAAAAAATTTTTGGGTTCATTAACCTTTAATTTGATGTACGAAGATTTGTTTTACACTCAGTGTTCTCTTTAATCTTTTATAAAAATTAATTTTACATTTGTACAGTCTAAATACTCTACGTTACTTTCGTCACGAAACTCTATAAAGGAATGGTGATTTACGAATATACTCTTTTGTTCCCTCCAGAGTTTTATTCTTAGGTTCACAAGTGAACTTCTTTAATCCTTTTCTTCCTGTTTAATTTGAGTTTTCTTCGTCAACCTTTCTTTATTATATCTCTTTTTGATTAGTACAACTTTTTGAAATTTTGTCATCTTTTTTTAGTTACTTTAGTTTTCTACCAAGAAAATTTCGTTGTTATTTTAATTTTCGAGATCCGTCTTAATAGATCCTTTTCTCTCTTCTGTGATATTTAATGTCTATAGTTCTTATTCTCCCCCGTAGTAATATCTAAGATATCTGTAACTTTCCGATTACTCTCTGATGATTCTTGATTCTTGTTGGATACGGTTATTCAAACTATTAAATCTATTTTACCTGTTTAGGGACTTTCTTTTTTTTTTTATTTTTCGAGTGAGTTATTCTTGTCTTCTATACTTATCAAGAGACAGATATAAAATTTTAAATAGACATAAAACTTTACATTAATGGTCCAATTAGAAGGGTGTTTTCTATGATATATAAGTCTACTACAGTGACCATTTAAGAAGATCAATAAAAGTCTTTAAAGTAGTTAAGAGGTATTTGAGAAGGTCTTTTATTTTATTCTTTCTTGTGAAGGATTGAGTAAAATACTCTTGTCGTAATGAGACTATAGTTTTCATCTACTTCTGTAATTTTTTATATTTTGACTTGTATCTGTACTTCAGGAGTTGTTTAATGATCTTTTATTTTAGGTAGTCAACAGGGATCTGTCCCTCGGACCCGTTAACACTACGACCGAGGTACTCAAAGTAAAGAGAGGCATTAGTACAAGATTTCGACTAAGATTTTAAGTATACCTTTATGTTTCTTAGATGTTATCGGTTTTGTCAAGACTTTCTTGTTTCTCTTAGAGTTGGGGATGAATGTAGCATGTGTTTTGACATTTAAGTTTTACCTAGTATCTGTCTTTGTATCTTTATTTGTTGAAGATCTTCTGTCTCTTCTTTTAGAAACAGAGGATCCACAGTCGTTTAAAAAACTCTTTCCAGTGTTTTTGTCATTATTTTATCTTTTCTAATTAACTTGAAATATTCTTAATTTTGAGGTACAAGAAACTTTCCATAGTAAATCTTTTACTTTTCTGTTAGTGTTATGTAATAGATTGTTTCCAGAACTTAAACCTTAAAGATTCTTGGAAAATTTAGTTATTATCTCTTTGAGGGTTACTTTATTACTTTATGAACGTACACACACAATCAACGAGTCAACACAGGCTGCGAAACGTTGGGGTACCTGACATCGGGTGGTCCGAGGAAATAGGTACCTTAAGAGATCCGTTCTTATGTCCTTACCCAACGGTAAGGGAAGAGTCCCCTAGAAGGGTTGGGTCCCTAGTTCGGACCCAGAGAACGTAACGTTCTTCTAAGAAATGGTAGACTCGGTGGACCCTTCGACGTAACGTCCGTCTAAGAAATGGTGACTCGGTGATCCCATCGGGTTACCTTATTTTTCCTTGTTTGACAATTATACCTACTTGGACTTGATATAACACGACTCACTCTTATCGGACCACCTTTTGTATATCTGACGTACTAAAACAATGATATCTCAGATCTTCTCTGTTTTGAAACGACACATCTTGTCTAGTCACCAACGGAGCCCAACTATAACCCATCTCCCAACTGACTCTTCCCCGACCACCCTCGAAAGACGATATTACCTTTACAAGATATTATAGAACTAATCCTACCACCAATGTGTCACATATGTTAAGGGTTTTCCATAGAAGACATTAAATTTTACATATATAAACTAATATATAATGAAAAGGAGTGGTTTCGACTAAAGAAAGAAATTACTCTTATGATCGGTCCAAAGAAATTCCAAACGTCATACGAACCATACGATGTACACTATAAAATGAGTCAGCAGTTAGGTCACTAGATCCCTAATGGTTGGGGTAAAATGTCTACTCCTTTAGTTTCAGTTTCTCACAGAACAGGTTATAGTGTGTCGATCATTATCTGACTTAATTTTGGATAGAAAAATGGACCTTTTACTCATAGTATTATGCATGAGATAACTTAATAATTCTAACGATCTTGATTCACTTTTATTTCGTGACGGATCTGAAAGGTTTAACTTGACTGTAACCTTGGTGTCGGGTTTCTTACACCAAACCTTGAATGTAGAAGTTGGATTGGTTGAGTTTAAGGATGGTTTTGTTTTTATAGTCGTAAGAGGAACCATGAATTTGTTCTGGGTTCCAGAGTATTACAATATCTGTTTTACAGGTTCTAGGTCAGGTGTCAATAAGTCGAATACTTCTTGGTACTTTTAGAGTGAAATACACTTTTATTGTGTCGTTGAGACTCTACCGTGTTTACAACTTCAACAGAACTTTTCTAAAATTCGTCGATAAATTTTTATGAACTTGTTAATACTTTTGAGGACTTTGCTTTCAATATTAGATTTCATATTCGTTGTATTATTTTCGATATTTATTCTGGGTTTACCTTTGACATATTGACTTTTTATTTTATTGACTTTAAATTTTGACAGAGGTTTCTAGGTCACGTCCTACCTCTACTTCCTCTCTTCTTACTTGACCTCCCATGGAGTCATCTTTAATAGGTCGGAAGTTTGTCCCTCTTTTTACCAACTTTTTTTTTATTGTTTGAGTCTTGTGTTCCTACTGTTTTTTCTGGACCGTAAACACAGTAGTCTTAGTATCTTCCTTTCCTTTTTCTCACACCATGACTTTTTATAAACTTCTGTATGACCGAAATGTTCAAACCGTTTTCTGTCAAAGGGTCCCCCTCCCCTACTGATCCTTTCATTACAGATTTTCCGAAACACCCACTCCGTGTCACTTTTTCTGACAACTTTCTGTGACCAGAACAGTGACCCGCGGTTATAGTAATTGTTATGTGTCTCTTGGACCGTCTGTCGTAAATGAAAGCACCACTTCTTCTGACGTAGTGGTTACTTTATCAGAGCGTTTTTGTTAAAAAAAATTACGTCGGATTGGACTAGTTCGGGTATGGATCGTTAAATTGTCCTTTATGTCTCTTGTCTCTTTACACAATTTAGATGACAGACCTATTTGTAGCTTTAGACTATTACCTTGTTTTGTCGTTGTTCAGTTCTTGTTTATCGTACTTTTATTTTCAGGAAAACAAATTGTTTATTTAACGTAACCTTCTTTTTTCTTACCTCTCTTCTCAACATCTATTCTTCTGTGAATTTGATGTAAAAATTTTTGTCTGGCCTTTTTTTTTTTTCGGGGATACCAAATAAAACCTATGTGGGAACCTTCTATTTTGATAAAAATTTTACTTCCTTTTACTAATGGTTATTCATCCTATACCATTAAGATCTCGTAAGTGGAAAAAATTTTAAAGTCATAGTTTGTACATAGAACGATCTCTTAAACTTAAATCTCCTTTAGAAGTCTGTTTAATAGACTTCTTCTATCGTATGTTTTTCCATTGGTATTACAGCAGTGTTCGTTGTACAGTAAGTGTTTTCTAACGTTTGACCGATTTTGTTACAACGACTATTGATTCTACACAGGAACTTTCTTATCCTTTTTTTTAGAACTTTACCGTTTTTCACTGGTTTTCCTTGTCATGTAGGTTCACTTATATTTTTCCCATATCTTTGGCACCGTTTGAAATATACTTCACTTGAAAACAACATAACAAAGTAAACGTAATGTGAAAAGTCAATTTTTTAGCAAATTTTTATCGGTATTTTAAGAGAAGACTTATTCCTTTTGTAAGTTATCCCTGGTGACTTTAACGTATCTTTATTGAGTAGTATTCTACTAGTAAGTACACTAGACCTTACACGTATATAATATTTGATGTATTTATTTTCGTATTTAATTTTATAAGAAGTATCTCTTACCCCTTGAGGTTTAACCTTTGATAGTAAATAGTAATGTTCCGTTTCATAACACATTCCTTCTTTACTATTTATTATTTTATCTCTTTGAAGGTTCAAGTAAAACTACAAGATTAGACTGTATGAGAGTAGTTCGAGTATTTTTGAAACTTGAACAAAAATCATTAATCTCCCAAGATTTGTATGACACCTATAAAATTTCACTTTATACGATTTACCTTGTAAAACTATTGAAAGTTCACATTGGTCCACACAAGGAGTATGAAATGTGAGTAATTAAACGTTTTACACAAACTAGAGTAAGGATTTTTTCTTGAGTGTAAAAGGAAATATGAATAAAAAAGGGGAACTTTCCAATAATTTAAGTAACCTCTTACTCACAACAGGACTTAAACCACTCATTTCTTTTATAAGACGAACAACTTTGAACTAAAGTTCTGATCTGAATTATCATACGATATCACGATAAACCATTTAACAAAAGTATATGAAAAGACTTCTAATATTAAAGGATTATTATTGGCTATCAACCGATTAAACTTCTCTTAGTAAAGTAAGTAAATAAATTATCTCTTTTTACATTCTTTAATGGTCACACAAAAATCACGAAGAGTTTACTTTCAAGTCTTAAAATCCCAGAGGTACCTTAGTTCTAAACTTGAATAGTTGTTTTTACTTTTATCATTCCTTACTCAGATATGTCAGAACTACGAATAAAAAGAGATCTGAGAGATTAGTAACAAAGGGTTTCTAACAACGAATATCGAGACCAACTTTTGTTACTCGAAAAATTTATCAAAACATAAAAGAACCCAGAAGGGTCCACCACGTCACCAATTCTTAGACGGACAGTTACGTCCTGCACCAAAACACTCAACCCTTCTAGGGGAACTCTTCCTTTACCGTTAGGTACAATCATAAGAACCAACTTTTTAGGATACCTGTCTCCTCGGACCACCCGATGTAAGGTTCCCCAACGTTTCTCAGTCTGTACTGACTCGCTGACTTGTGTGTGTGTGTGTGTGTGTGTGTGTGTGTGTGTGTGTGTGTGTGCGCATAAAACATTATTATCTTTTTATACTTATTGTGTCAGGAGTTAAACGTCTATAACAAAACTTGTTTCGATCCAAATTTTCACTACAATTAACTTACCAATCTAAGTCAAGTCAAGTCAAGTCAAGTCAGCGAGTCAACAGAGGCTGAGAAACGCTGGGGTACTTAGTATCGTCCGGTCCGGAGGGACAGGTAGTGGTTGAGGGTCTCAAGTGAGTTTGAGTACACGTAGCTCAGCCACTATGGTAGGTCGGTAGAGTAGGAGACAGCAGGGGAAGAGGAGGACGGGGGTGAGGGAGGGTCGTAGTCCCAGAAAAGGTCACTCAGTTGAGAAACGTACTCCACCGGTTTCATAACCTCAAAGTAAGAGTCGTAGTCAGGAAGGTTACTTGTGGGTCCTGACCAGAGAACATCCTACCTGACCAACCTAGAGGAACGTCAGGTTCCCTGAAAGTTCTCAGAAGAGGTTGTGGTGTCAAGTTTTCGTAGTTAAGAAACCGCGAGTTGAAAGAAGTGTCAGGTTGAGAGTGTAGGTATGTACTGGTGACCTTTTTGGTATCGGAACTGATCTACCTGGAAACAACCGTTTCAATATAGAGACGAAAAATTATACGACAGATCCAACCAGTATTGAAAGGAAGGTTCCTCATTCGTAGAAAATTAAAGTACCGACGTTAGTGGTAGACGTCACTAAAACCTCGGGGTTTTTTATTTCAGACTGTGACAAAGGTGACAAAGGGGTAGATAAACGGTACTTCACTTCCCTGGTCTACGGTACTAGAATCAAAAGACTTACAACTCGAACTTCTGTTGAAAAAGTGAGAGGAGAAAGTGAAAGTAGTTCTCCGAAAAATCAAGGAGAAGGGAAAGACGGTATTCCCACCATAGTAGACGTATAGACTCCAATAACTATAAAGAGGACCGTTAGAATTGTACCGTTTTTAACGTTGTAACCATACGTTTACTGACCAAACCTTTTAGTCCAGATGGTTGTCCCGTTGTTCGTAACCAAACTTCTTCTCTTTTGGGCCTAAGTTCTAGACTCAGCTCGATATACACAAGTAAGTTAAAAAGTATATCAGTGATCAAATTTTCAAATTACAAGTAATCGTGATCTACGACATCAACAACAATTCAACGAGTCAACACAGACTGAGAAAACACTGGGGTACCTGACATCGGACGGTCCGAGGAGGTAGGTACCCTAAAAGGTCCGTTCTTATAACCTTAGTCAATGGTAAAAAAAGAAGTCCCCTATAAGGGTTGGGTTCTTAACTTGGGCCCAGAGGACGTAATCGTCTACCTAAGAAGTGTAGACCTTTCGGGTCTACGACATTTCATAGGTGTATAAACTTTAACTGGCATTCCGACACCCCCTACTCAGTCAAATGGTATGTGGAGACGAAGGAGTCTACTCTCTGACTCTATTTCAATTAAGACGAAGAGATTATAACATATTTTATTGTAACTCCTTAAATAGTTCATTGTGAAAATCGTCAACCAACGGGTACAAATTCTCAGTCGGAAACTACGAAACCAACACAGATTGTCAGGTAAGGAATCGAGGCACGGACGGCATTCTAGACTTTCGAAAGGACCCGATCAATAGAAACTCGGTGAGGTAAACTCGAAAATACTAAACCCCAAAGACACTAAGAGATGTGTACTTAGATGGTAATAGTTAGTAAAGTATCGACTCATGGATAAGGTGAATTAAAAATATTTTAGTTCTGATTCGTAGTCCGAGAACCTCGTATTTTCCCTAAGTCAAATTATTCTGTTTTACTAAGAAACTTCCCGTCTCCTCAGTCCCACCGTTCCTTTAATTGTAAAATATTTTCTTTCGTACACTCAACCATCGTTCCGAGATTTTACGACCCGACGACTATCCAAAAGAATGAAATCTATGTGTCTGTATTAGGAATATCAAAAGACAAAGGGACCTTTAGTAAATGTGATTTATTAGGTGAACCCTCTCAAGGAGACAGTCTGACACATGCCTTGACCCTAAGATGTGTTAAATGTTCGAATGTTCAATCGGGCGAAACTAAAGCACTTACGACCCTCTTCTACGCTCTACAGATACAGGTTCAGGTTCCGAGACAAGGAGTACCGAGTGTCGTGCACTCGAAGTACGACTAAACGAAGGTGAAGGGTAGGAGGGGGGGTCGTAGGAGGTGGTCTGACCGTGGACGTGTGTGTCTCCCGACAATACACCCTCCTCACGAATCGAGTGTCTTCAGGAACGAAAATTCCGTTCACCTTCGTTCGAGTGAGAGGTAAGAAATACTTCTCATCTTCCGTACTGGAACAGGGAATCTCAACAAGAGACGTTGGTGTGGAAGACTTTGCCGGACCCATTATCGGTCCGTCCCGGTACACGAGAACCGTCTGGTAGTTCTTAACCGCCACTGTGAGTCCGGGGTACCGTCTGACGGAGTTTGGAGATTGGAGAAATCACGCACTGTTTAAGGATTAAAGGAAGGAGGATGAAATATGTCAATAAAGCTCCCTTTGTTTACCCTGTCTATCCTGGTTTACAGAGTATTCCGCTACCACCCTACGATAGTCAGTTTTTCCTTCGTTTGATGTGATCGACCGTAACTTCGTTGTACTTATCTTCAGTTACCGTATCAGTGTCATTTGTGTAAAAATTTATGTAGTAATATAAAACACAGAGGGGGGTGGGAAAGAAAAAACGATACAGTAGTTTGAAACGTTGTTAGTCTTCCGTTTTGTTCGGACAGACATCAAACAAAACTTTTGTTTACCAATTTTAATAATTAACGGTCCCATTAATCATTGTGAATAGCGTCGTTTTCGTCTAGTTCCCAAGGAGTTGAACTTCGTCTCTAAGCCGGTCGGGGGAAAGAAGAAGAGATTACTCCCTTCTTTTGTTCTCTTACAGAACGAATGATTCCCTGTCCACGAAACGGACAGGACGAGCCTATACCGGAATTTCGACATCTTCTTTATTGAGGAGTTCAATAGCTTTCTCGACTTATTGAACTGTCTTGGTGTTTTAAGGAACGATGAGTAGGAACTACCATCTTAACACTCAAGACCTTAGACTTCATCCAAAAAACATACATGATGTACTTCGTTCCAATACTCTTTTATCCTACATTAAAAGTAAACCCCTCTTTTAACTATGCGGGAAGTTTCCGTAGGACCTCAAGAAAGAAGAGTGTCCTCAAAGAAGTCTCCGTTCACGATACCTAGAAAGACAAAGTCCCGCAAGTAAAGCGAATCCCGTAACAAAGAGAGTGAATTTCTCAAAATAGAGTTTTATTCAAAATTATACAAAAGATTGTTCGTAGTGACCGGTGTTAGGTTGAGTCGTAAAATTGTAAAGATCGTGTGCAGAGACGCCAAATCAAAACCTAAAATACATTTTCCATGTATTAGATGACAATTACAGTGGAGTCGTTTTACAGTAGTTGGGATTTTTCGGTGACCGAACCGGTACGAGGTTCACTGGTGGACGTCTGTACCCTTAAGTTCACGAACCACCGGACGCCCATGATTCTCATAGACTTGTCTTTCGGAGGATATGGACTAAGGAATTTAAGGAACTCCTTCTTGGTCGACTAAAAGAATTAAGTGCCTTGGGTTGACGGTCGTGTCACGGAGTATGTACAGACATTTACAACCAACTTACTTGGAAGACAAGACCCAGGAAGGAAAAAGATAGAGTACTTTTCGTCTACACAGACACGACGCTATCTCCTACTGTGCCATAAAGGTGTCACAGAAAAGTGAAGTCTCGAGTGTACTGAAAGACGGTTTAATGGAGTGACGGAGAATCGTGTAGGGTCACCCTTCCCTTTTTTCGGTCAGTAAAAGAAATACCAGGCTCAGCACCGGGAAGTGTGAATGTCTTGTAATCCGTGTATACTTGGTAGTGGACATTGCTGTTGACCCCAGTGGAGTAGTCTTGACTGCAGAGACCGTCGACAGCCCCCTAGTCTTATGGGACTTTCTGTTGTACTGGTTGCAAACCTCCGTATCTCTCCCTTTACGCTCTCTGAACCACGGTAAATAAGAGAAACTCTACCATGTGACCACTGGAGATCACCGTTTTAACTAAGTTCTATTCAAAGATAAAGTGGTGCTTTTTACAAATAAAGTTAGGAGGTCAAGAGGAAAGTAAATCATCGTAAAAGATGAACGTCCTAGTGGAATATACACGTGTTACTAAATACACATCGACAAGTATAGGTTTGTAAAAAAGTAAAGTATTTAAGTTGAAAACTCGACCTTTCTCAAGAGTCTTCTTAAACGGACAAAATAAAGTAATAGACACCTTTTACTTTGGATCTTTTTATTTTACTGAACGGACTTCAGAGGGGAGTCCCCACCTAGATTTTCAGATGACTCGGAATCTAAGTTTCCTGACGTCGGGTCGAATGTAGGAGGGCGTCGTCGGAGTCCCCAAAAGTTCCCGTTTGACGGGTAGGTTCGGGGACGTGGGACTTAGAGATTCAGTGTTTTATCACTTGTTTGTTTTACTGACAACGGAATGTTGCAATTCAAAACCCTATACAACAACATGTCGTTATTATTAGTTTTGTTTCTTAAATAAATCCTTCAAAGACTCAGATATTTTTTATGACTTACTTTTCATGTTTTATTACTTGTGAACAGTTCATACTTAATTATAAGATAATTTGTAGTCGATATTTTTTTAGTTTCTCGAGAGTCTAATTTACTTATGCATAAGATTAACTGTCTTTATTCAAGAGGAAGGAGGTAATCTGACGTGTAAAATTTCTATACACGTAAAATTTTGGTACTCGGGTTTTCTTCTGTATACACAAGACATGGGATATTTTTATTTCTTCAGTTAGAGTTAGTTTTTTCATATGAAACTTGAGGATTACACAACCAGTGAATCTTATATACTCAGAGAGTTTCTCGAATATTAGATCAACATTCTGTGTAGTTTGGTTATAATCAACCAAAGTTTTATAGGGGAGATTTATGAACGATTAATCATTTTCTTCCTCCTTCTGTGACGACATTCGTTCCCTAGTTTCACTTGGAGTGATCATTTCCCTATTTATCTCTCATACACGGTGGACCACGTTACTCGTTTTGTGTCATAGTGAAGGTCATAACGGTTCACACACTTACACCTCCTGGGAAAATGTCTTATTGACGGGACATTAGAAAGTTGCGTAGTCCCAATGTTTTCAGCTCATTTCTGACTCCTGAACAAGGTCCGACTTCCTCCGATTTCGCTGTACTGTAGGTTTACGTTACATACTAAGATTGACCTACGAACATGGTAGTATTTATATTAGTTCTGTTGACCGTTCTGAATTTACGTGAAACTTCTACTCCACCATCATTACATGTTTACAGTAAAGGGACTGAAACAACCAACATGACACTAATACTTCCTCTCTCCGGAACTCCCAGGAACAAACACCCTTTACGTATGAGTACATACGTAATCATAGGTCCCTCCTACCCCGTAATCTGACCGTCGAATGAGAGTTTATCAAGCCCTCTTTCCTAGGAAGAAGTACCTAAAAGTTTAAAACCTGGAACTCTAATAAAGTATTATTTTCATTTTGAATTTATTTTATACTGACACGACTTCCCACCCGAAGGGACCACCAAGTTACCATTTCTTAGGTGGAGGTTTACGTCCTCTACATCCAAATTAGGGACTTAGTCCTTCTAAGGGGACTTCTTCCTTTACCGTTGGGTGAGGTCATAAGAACGGACCCTTTAGGGTACCTGTCTCCTCGGACCATCTTCAGGTACCCCAACGTTTTATCAGTCTGTGTTGACTCGTTGATTTGTTGTTCACGTCTTCCCATCGTAAATGTTAAATCCAGAATAGAGGGGACGAGGGGTGGGAGACACGGATCGTACAGGATATCGGTTTAGATGGTGAACGATGTAAAATAAAATGATTCCGTTAACTGACGTACGTAGTAATTTTTCCGTCTTCCGTCATCACTATAAAACGATCCACGAGAATTAGGATCTTAGACTCGTTTGAGGTCCTCTATCACTTCCTGTTCCCTTCGGACCGTACGACGTCGGGTACCCCGGTGTTTCTCAGCCTGTGTTGACTCGTTGACTTGTCGCTGTTAGGCTCGTGACCACGAAAGTGTATGAAGAGTTTTAGTCGTGAGGACAATCCTAAACACAAAATGAAGGTATATAGTCTTTTGGAAAATTATAATAGTAATTCTTTTTTTTATAACGTATTCATCTTGTACTTTTACATTACGAGTATTAGAGAAGTGTGATGATTTATGTAAAAGGACTCAAAGAGAAGGTAGGGTCAGGTATATGTATTTAATGAAAGTGTACCAATACTAGTGTTGAACCCACGCTAAAATATGAGAGAGAACAGACTCGTATGAGGTCATAACAATCGCTCGGAGTCCCCACGAAGAACGGGAGACTATGATACTAATGTAAAACTTTGTGATTGGAGTATTGTATTGATTCCCCGGTATAAAGTAACGGGTCGTGGACTCGTGGAATGACAAAGGTGGAACAGTCATATTACGTCAATACGATAGACCATTAGACACAGGACTACGCAACAGTAAATTACTTCCGAAACTTCAGTGGCCTGGACCTGACGAGCGGGTTAAGACAAAGTATAATTCAACCGGTTTTGTCAACCAAGTTAAAGGGGTATTCTACCGTGTCTTCTTGCGTTTACTTGGAAAACCGGTTGGGTTGTGTTTAAGGATTTGGAAAGACTCAGGCTCAGAAGCCTGACTTTTTTGTCTGCAGTATGATAGATAATTATATTATAGGTAATTATATTATTATAGAATGCGATAAACACTCCTACTTTATTCTGTCACTTACACTTTAAGAGTCGTGTCACGGACCTTACACAATTCCAGAACTATTTAAAATAATAGTAAATAACTTCCTATGTACTGTTTACACCCGGATGAGGTTTATGAATTAAAACACTGAGAAGACCAAATGAACACTACCTACCACCCAATAAAAAATCTACTGTAGTGTATAGGTTTTCAAGTGATCCTAAAGATTTCTTTGGTTGACTAAAAGAGTCAAAGAGGTCTTGACTCTTGGATACCCTTTTTTTTTCGCTGTCGACTGACTACTAGAAAGAGGTTACAGACGAAAGCAAAAAGACGTATCATGGGGATTTTTTTCAAAAAATTTTCGGGAATTTTTAGATTAGTGACCTCGTACTGTCTTCATAACGTGTGTCAAACGAAAGATTTCTATTGATCAAGTGACACTTAAACGGATTAAAGAAAATACAGTTTACTAATGTATGCTACCTTTTTCCTATTACAGAGTTGAATGGTTTACTTGGTTATTTTCTCAATGACGAAAGAATCGTCTTTTTTAAGATGTCCTATATAAGAAACCCTTAAAGGAACTTTATATCCATTAACACATAAACTACTAGTGATTCATAAAGTGTCTTTCCGTGACCGACTCTTTAAGTCAGACGGACTTAATATTGACGGTTGACAAGTCAACGAGTTTAATATGTAGTTGATACAAAATAAATTGTATTTGTATCTTTAAGACAAGAATGTCATAAAATTTCCTCTTCCCGATCCTCAGGTGACATGTAACTCCTTGTGACAGGACCGTGTTTGGAGTCCAGTAAATTTTATGATTTTAATTTTTTCCATTCCTTGTAACAACTTTTTTTAGAGGATTTATGAAGATACTTGTTTAGAAAGACTTATCAATAGTATTGGAACCTTTTTGGGTGATTGGAACGGTGGTCGTTACGTTTACTTCCGAGTTATAAGTGTGTCTACCCGTTCATACTCAACAGAAAACAGACAACCCTTTTCCCTCACTTCTAAGAGTCTTACCTATTCTTTCCTGCTTACACAGAATTTTACGTTCGAAAAAGGTTGTCAAAAATCTCACAGTACCATGGTCGTTCTTCTTTTGGTGCGTACACGTGTCGGTTTTAGTAATTCGACTGTTACTTTACGCACACACTTTTTTGCCCTTATTACTAATTTACCCCTTCGTTCGGTCATTCCCGATTTTTCTCCGATGACAACCGACGCGCGTAGGGACCCTCCGACCACCTGTCTTCTGGGTCCAGCAACAATGTCTTTCCGTCGCTCCCTCCGAGAGACAAAAGGACCTGGTAAGTACACCCGACGGTGACTCAGGGAAGACAAAGGTCCCAGTTCAGGTTCCTACTTTTTCTTCCGACTTCGGATAGGTACTTTCGTGTTGTACAGAAAGACTTTGTCGAAAAGGTGATTGAGACTAAGACACTAACCTCATGTATGATAAAGGACATCCCAGTGACTCTCGAAACCCTAGCAAGTTTTTAAGATAAGGTTCACAACTACTTGTGTCGATTTCAACCAGGGAGGTCAGACGGGACAAGAAAATCTCAATCGGAGGAAGAGAAACGTGTCTAAGAGAAAAGACTCCCAGAGAGTCTCCTTGAGGTTCCCGGAGATTCCTTTGGTCCGAGACTGGGAGTCTAAGACTTGTCTAGTCCGTCCGACCCCCGGACGCTCCCCTTCACCAGGTTTCGAGTACGTCAGATTGACCCCGGAAACACTGTACTTACAGGTGTATTCCTTTTATCGGTGGATCCGGGGGAAGAGTCGTCCTTTTTCTGGATCCCTTCCCGTCGTAGAGAAATTGAGTACTCGAGTCCATTTATTTCAAGTAGGAACTAGAAAACTAAGAGTAGACCTAAAAAGAGATCCTTTATCTTTAATCGTGATAACACTTCCTAAAGTATATTTTAATTGTAAGAAAGGGGGTAAAAACAACAATTAGATTATTTCCCCGAAGGGACCACCGAGTCGTCATTTCTTAGGTGGACGGTTACGTCTTCTAAACTCAAGCTAGGGACCCAGTCCTTCTAGGGACCTCTTCCCTTACCGTTGGGTGAGGTCATAACAACGGACCTCTTAAGGCACCTGTCTTCTCGGACCGTCCGATGTCAGGTACCCCAGCGTTCTCAGTCTGTGTTGAATCACTGATTTAGTGGTGTTAGATTAGATTCTTTTTTGTGTAACGACTACGTCCCGTCAACTACCCACCAAAACAGAAAATTTCATTCTCAGTTTTATGATAACACAAAACTATTCTTTTAATCTCTTATGACATCTAATGACTTTTATAAATCTATGACAGGATTATAAGGTAAAGAATTCGATCAAATAATTTTGCTCCAAAACGTAATACGATCTAATAATGTCAATTCATCTAAAGGAGACCACCTTCTAAAAAAAGTGTCTTTCTCGTGAATGTTAAAGATCGTTATGTAATCACTAGGGTCTCAGTATCGTAAGAGTCTTTAATGACTCTTCGTTTTAATTAGAGGAAAAGGAATAATTTAGAGAAGACGACTCAGAGATCCCGTAAAATGACCCGGTCTCTCCATAAAAATTACAGTGATAGATATAATATGAGTCGAACGTCCTTTACTCTGAAGTGAGCCGGTTACAGTAATAGAGATGAGTATGCCTAGGGTTTACGGTTAATTCTAAACGACTTTGAAAGACGGTAGTAACCATGTTACTTGTGGGAGCAAGTTTAGGTGCTCTTTGTAAAGATGACATGATCTCTGCTAGAGACAACTGTAGAGATTCCTACAGACTTATTAGAAAATTCAATTATAAGTATCGGTTTAACCACCTACCACATTTGACTCCACTGCACCCCTCGTATAGGACTCGTCGTGTTCACTGGTTGGGAGAGGAGTAGGAACACACGAATGCATTCCTACGGAGGTGAGACTCTACGAGTGGACGTGGTTTAGGAGGGTACTCCAGGTTACATTGGGTCAGCTCGGTAATGGTCGTCCTGTCCCCTGGAACCTTTTGACGACCGACGTTTGTGACCGAGGTAAGTGGTAGTCTTTTTCCGGACGAGGGAACAGAGTCCGTTCTGAGGACGATACCGAGTCACACAGAGGGTCGACGCATCGGTGCTCAGACAAAGGAAGAAATCGAACGTAATATTACCTCCCACTCTACTTTTCCTTATGTCCGGGAACTATGGAAAATGAACCTCACGATTGATTACGTCCCGGAGTACAGACTAGACGACACACCGACTCCCCTACCGTCTACCGGAAGTCTTTCGAAAAGTTTGTGTGGGAGGAAAGTCGTCCCGTACTCCGTCCATAACAATGTAAAAGACATGCCACCATCTTTCGTCGTGGTTTATTTTCGTGTGTTGTTAACACGGTGAAGAGGTCCTTCGAATAATGGTGAAATGTTACTTCCGATTAACCGACTACGGTTTTCGTCTGCGTCTTCGTCGAAACTTATAGTAGGTCCTCTCAAAATCGCTCGTCTCAGTCCTTCCTCCGACTCGGTACTTTCTCCTGCCGCAACTCTTCTTGTAACCGTCCCTTTTCCGCTCCCGGTCCTACTTCTGCCTTTTCTTCTCGACAGAATAAACATAGTCTTTTCTTAGCACGAGAACAATTTTCTCAAACAAGTAGACGTGGAGGGGGAAGATGGTGTTCGGAGAAATAGTCCTCCTGCAGTTGTCAGTCAGGGCCGAATATCTCGTCACAGGCGTCCTACGACGACAATGGTACTGTTGGCTACACTTGTTTAGAACCGCGGAAAGTTCTTTGAACACCCACTAGAGGAACTTCACCCGTTTCCTCCTTGATTTTGTATGACTTGTGAATGACATTCGGTCCGACAAAGTCCTTTGAAGAAAATAATAAAGTAAATTAGAAGTTTTGTTAAGACTCTGTATAACAATCCTAGTAAAGTGTTGACTCCTTTGACTCCGAGTCCCTACAATTTATTGAACGAGTTTCAGGTTGCCTGAGTTTGGGTCCGTAAAGACTGAGGGTCCAAGTTCGGGAAAGACGGTGTGATGAGACTCGACTAAGAGGTTTGTCGGTCCAGGACAGATGATGGACCATACACTACCATCACCAGTTTTTTACAAAAGACTTTCGTCTTGATTTGACCGAACCTTCACCTCTATCCTTTCTTTACTAAATTCTTTCTTTACTAAATTCTTTCAACTGGGATCCTCAACTAAGAACCAATCCCCGGAAGTAGAGTCACATGTGTCTTTGAGTTAGTTTTAATAAACCGTTTTTACAAAACTCGTAGATAATACATGGTCTGTAACCCAATCCACGGTCTTTATGTCTGTCAAATTTTGGGTCCAAGGTAGAAAATCGTCGAGTGTCAGAGAACCGTCTCCTATCTTCCCGAGCATATGTATGTTCGAGCATATTATACATACTTTTTTACATTCGAACCTCAAAAGCCCTTCCTCTTTCCTTTGGATTTTGTCATACCCTTCCAGTTCCTTCCGAAGGACCTCTTTCACTACGGACCCACCCAAGAATTTCTTATTTCTCCTTAATCGGTCCGTTCTTTCCAACTCACCATAATAAGGTCCGTTTCTCTCGTTTCAGGTCTCCGTACTTTATCCGTTGCACACGTATCCTGTAATTCACAAAGGATGACTCGACTTCGGTGCGCCGTCCTTTACTGTGACTTCTCTATCCGTCTCGGTCCTCCTCCCTTTGAAATTTACGGTGCAATTCACAAAACTTGGAATAGGTCGTCCCCTACGCTCCGTAGCTAGCCAGAAACGTCCCTCTCCCTCACTATACCAGTCACACCTCCTCTCTAAACTTCCCTATTCTTGACTTTCTCCTTCTTGTCAACCCGTCAACTACGACACCAAATACACCCTCTATTACCCCGGATTAGTCCCTTCACCACTATCCTCGTCTCTTCCGGTCTAACTAAACTCTTTGTAAAAGTTCCAGTTCAGTTGTCCTTATTCGTTAAACTAACCGAACACTCTTTATTCTTACCCTGTTACCGAACACTTAAAGAGCGAATTCCTTGGTCCACCTACTACCCTGGTAAGTAATTTTAATACTTAGTCTTCACCCTTGTCCAATCCCCCACGGGTACCCCATTCTACTCTAGTAAACTGTTGACCCAGTATCGATCCATAAATCGTTCGTCAACCTAATACTTAGTCTTCGAGTTTTCTCTCTTTAGTACTTCTAAACTCTTCAGACTTTTATCTAAGAAGACGTCGGTGAAGACAGGACTTCTACACAAAACAAACCTGAAGGTACTATAACAAAAAATTTAGTCCTAATCCACCTTTTGTACCTTCTTAGTCCTTCAACGTGTAAGGTGGGGGGGGTGNTTTTTCTTAGACATAAAACCCACAGAGAACTTTTAAGACGGAAAAAACGTAAAGACAAGAAAGCACTGTCATCCGTCGATCTTCATCCTCCTTCGCCCCGAGAGACTCCTCCCATGTACGAGACGTCTTCGGAGAGAGGAATGGACCGACCCGGGGACCGAGTCCCGAGTCGTAACAAACGATAGAGTAGTAGTGATAGCGACAACGGAAAGAATGTCATCTCAATTCTCTTTTCATTTGAAAAGAACAAGAGAATAGGATCAATTTACATCTTTTAATTTAGATCAGATTCTCCTGACACAAATTCTTTTTTCCACAACTCTTTACTTATTACAAGGGTATATAAACTACACGTTTGTCACGTATAGGAACAACTTTCTTAATTTGAACTATATAGTGATCACTATATTTGGTACAATGATAATGACAGACGACATAAATTTTCTACACATTACTGAAGGGTAAACAAACATAGAGAAAATTAAAGAAAGTAGTGACAAAACATTTAAAGTCCCATATTCAGAAATTATAACAATTTTACAGGTATGGTGGGTTACGTTAGATGTATGAGTCACGTCAAAAATAGTTTTAGAGTTTTCGTAAAAAATGTCTTCATCTTTTTTGTTAAGATTTTAATTATACTCTGGTGTTTTCTGGGGTTTATCGGGGTTTTTAGAACTCTCTTTTTTTCTTGTTTCGATCTTCATAGTGTGAAGGACTAAAGTCACATTATTTTATATATAATGTTTCCGTATCTTTAATTTTATCATTTTTTTTTTTTGAATGCCATAACTGTATTTCTGTATGTGTGGTGGGACATCTTATGTCTCAGGTCTTTATGTAGGTATGTACATCCAGTTGATTAGCAGTTGTCCCGCGGTTCTTGTACGTTACCCCTTTCTTATCAGAGAGATTATTGATCACAATCCTTTTGACATGTGTGTGTCTTTTTACTTCTGGAAATAGAATGCGGTATGTGTTTTTTGAGTTTCACCTAATTTCTGAATTTACATTCTGGTTTTCGATATTTTGAGGATCTTCTTTGACATCTCCTTTTCGAGACACTGTGACCAGAACCGTTATTAAGGTGTCTATGCTGTGGTTTTCGTATCCACTGCTGCGTTTTTATCTGGTCCTTCTGATGTAGTTACTTTCGCGGGGAAGTGTTATTTCCTTTGTTGGTGACCTTACATTTCCTTTGGGCGTCTTACCCTACTTTATAAACGTTTGCCACATTGACCGGTAAATTTTCCGGTTAAATATGATTTTATCCATTCCTTGAGGAGTTAATGTTTTTGTAACTATTGGGTCAATTTTTACCCGTTTTCTCAAGCTATCTCTAAAGGAATCTCTTCTGTATTTGTACCGGTTGTCCATTCACTTTTCTACGAGTTATACCGATTAGTAGTCACTTTACGTTTAGTTTTAGTATTACTCTAGAATGGGTCGTGGACAATACTACCGTTAGTTTTATTTTTCGGGGGTTTCTGCTGTTCACATCCATTCTTATACCTCCTTCATTTTGGGAAATGTGATGACTTCCCTTACACTTTACTACGTCGGTGATACCTTTTGTCACAACTCTAAGGAGTCTTTGAATTTTTACCTTGATGGTATACTAGTTATTAGGGTGAAGACCTACAAATGAGTTTTATTAACTTTAGCCCTAGAACTTCTCTATAATCGTGAGAGTATAAGTGACGACATGATCAGTGTTATCGAATCTACACCTTTGTCGGGTTTGTAGTTAGTTGTCTACTGACCTATTTGTTGACACTATATACATATGTTACCTTATAATAAGTCGGAATTTTTTCTTTCTTCAGGACGTTATACAGTGTTAACCTAGTTGGGCCACCTGTAATATGATCCATTTTATTCGGTCAGTGTCTTCCTGTTTACGACATACGAAGGTGAGTATACTCCATAGATTTTATCTGAGTCTTCGTGTTTTATCTTACTACTGACGTCCCTGACCCCGCTCCCCTTTCTCCGTTAACGAGCAGTTGTCCATATTGTAAAGTCCTTACATTCTGATAAGATTTCTAAAGTATTTATCGTAACACAGATACCAATTCCTGAAGGGACCACCGAGTCTGCCATTTCGTAGACAGATGTTACGCCCTCTAGGTCCAAGCTAGGGACCCAGCCCTTCTAGGAGACCTCTTCCTTTACCGTTGGGTGAGGTCATGATAACGGACCTGATAGGGTACCTGTCTCCTCGGACCATCCGATGTCAGGTACCCCAACGTTTCTCAGTCTGTGCTGACTCGTTGAAGTGAATGAATGAGTGAATAACAATTGAATTTTTACACAATCCCTCCTACAGAGACCGTCAGGTCACCAATTCTCAGGTGGACGGTTACGTCCCCTGTGTCCAAGTCCGGGAGTAGACCCTTACTAGGATGTACGACGTCCCGTCGATTCGGGTTCGCGCCGTCGACGACTTCGGGCCGTGGTTCTCGGAAACGAGACGTTGATCTCTTCGGTGGAGTTACTCTTCGGATGTTGACCTCGCATCGGGGACGAGTAACGTCGATCTCTTTCGGGTGTGGGTCGTTTCTGCCGAGTCGCGTCGGTTTTTGTTTATGTCAAAGAATTTCCTCATAAATTTTTTGGACAATTCCTTCGTCTAGAGTACCATTTAGAATAGTATAATTCTCATTTTTCAAATTTTGGTTTTCCTATGTATTACCTTTTTGGATTGTTTGACTTTATTCATATCTTTAAAGTTATCAAACAAATCCTTTGACGTACTTTATTACTATCCGGTAACGGAGAAAGGATGTCTATGTGGCGAACCGGGATTTCCCCAAATAAAACGTTCGAGACAAAATCCGAGTGACCATGTATCGTACCTGTCATTCTTGCCTTGTTCTCTCTCTTCTTTTCGTCCGGTTCTCGCCGTAGAACCCCTTTCTGAATTTATCATGGTGAATCTGGTCTCTCAGGGTTTGATGGAACCTAGTGGTACGGGAAGTAAAATTCATTAAAAAAGTCACGAGGTTCCGGTTCTCTCTATGGTTTGTCAAGGTGTTTAATTCATAAGTGCAGGTTTGTGGAATTATTCACAAACACAGGAATTTTGAATCATTAGTAAACCCCTTTTTTTTTTATGACGTAGATTCGACTTTCTAAAGTCAAAGAAAGTTTAAAGTAAGAAGTCATTGTTGAATGGATTACCCTACACACCCGGAAGACCCGTGAAGTGTTGAAGAGGTCGGACGAGTTTGACTGTGGGAATAATGGACAAGATGTAACTAAAAATGTGTCTTGAACGAAAAATCGAGTGGTTGTCGTCCTTTGAGTCGTACCTTTCTCTACAATGACTTTCTTTACGTCAAGTCAGATTTCACTTTAACACTTGTTCGACGTAAACAAAGTATTATTAAACAGAAGGACAAAAATAAATAGTTCCTGGTTCTTGGAGAATAATTGTTATCACTTGGTCATAGGTGTGTAGTTTAACTATGTGAATAGAGGTTTTCGGTCTCTTGTACTCCAAAGTCAAGAAAGGACGATGTTCATGTCCTCGTTGAAGGTAAAAGGTACAACCTTACGACTTTGTCGTCATAATCTCGATCACGGAGTTCAGGTGCCGCCCAAGGGTGCGACCTGGTGGGGACTTCCCGGGACTACGGGACTCTAAGACACTGCGGAGGTTGGTCCTTACTCCTCCGAAACTCAGCCTAGGTCCTCGGGAGTTTCGGGAGGGAGGCGACGGTGGAGAGTGTGATTGTCCCCATAGGACGAATGAGGCAGGGCCAATTAGTCAAATAAGACTCAGATGCGGGGACCGGAGTCTGAGCCAATCGTTCGTTGAAGCTACTTCTGGGAGAGGCAACCGTCGGTACCTAACCTGTGGACTCAATTTTAGGGGCGGGAGCAGAGAAAGGCAGGTCGGCCCTTCACACTCCCTCCGTCTCCGACTCTGCGTCTGCCGTCTTAACTCCACCATGGGATCCGACCTACTTTCTGGAGCCAAAGTGTTTCTGAGGAAGAGGCGGAACGACTGGCAACGAAGGTCCGGGTTGGGTGCAATGTCCGCTCTTTCTTAGGACAGGGCCCTACCCCCCGCGTAAGCCTCGTTCGGTCGTCAGACATCTTCGACGTGGGCGGGTACCGTATATCCTGAGGGGTTCGCGTACGGGTCGCGAGTAGCACTGAAGATCTTCGATTCCTCGTTCAAAGCGACCAGAAACAAGGGAAGCGACGGAAGAGGTCAGGACAGTAAAAAGATTTTGCGGGACTACCCTCGTACGCTTCCGGTCGCCATAGGGAGAAGAAGTTGTTTGGGGCCTGGAACATGAAAAGGAGGCCATCATTTCCGACTTTTGCGAGGAGAAACTAAAAAGTTTCGGGAGTCGTACAAATACGCCACGGTCCTCCCCTTCGACCGACCGTCAAGCACGATTAACAGACCGGCGTGAAATCTTTCTCCGAAAAACTTAGACTCGTAAATCCCTCTTTCACCTCTTCGCACCGACATACTTTCTCGTTAACTACAATTTGTAAGTACTAGACGAGAGCCAATTAGTTTTAGTCATTGGGGGCAACGAATCGACTCAGAACGACCGAAGAAAATTATTGATACTAAAACGACTCTCTTGAACCTATGTTTTGTCACGGTGATTGTGTGTACGTGTGTGCGTTACGCACCCACGAATCTCCACACTTCGCAAAGGTCAATTGTAACACGTTCCGCGTCCTCTACGCCCAAGTCGGGACTTACACCTTCTGGGGCCTCCTCCTTTGTCGTTGCGTGAAGTCATAAAGAACGGACATTTTAAGGTACCTGTCTCCTTGCACCGGTCAATGTCAAGTACCCCAGTTTTTCTCAGCCTGTCCTGACTCGATGACTCGTGCGTGAGGGTTCAGTCTGTCACGAACAAAGGAGGGGTCACAACTTACTCGACATAAATAGGGAAGGTAGTCGTATAATCTTTGTGATGAGGGAAGACAAAGGAAGAAAGTATACTTTAAGTCGTTTGAAACAGGAACGAATTTTTGGTCTGTACAAGACACTGTCTAAAATTTCGTTTAACGTCTCATAGGATTAAGTAAATGGTCTTTACTACTTTAAAGTGTCTTGCCTCTTCTTTACCTGATATTAACTTGTTTAAGCCCATTATAGTATTCAACGAAATCATTGTTGAAATTCTAGTACAAAGGACTCGGAGGTCCTTTATTTGTAAAATATAAAAATAAACAACTAACTAAAAAATTTCATGTACATTAAGTTGGTGTCCTCGAAAATTTTATTAGTGACTTAAAATTTCCTTTTTCTTTTTATCGAGAATTTGTAAAAAAACAAAATAAAAACATCGATATAAAAAGATGTTACTGATACAAAATGGTAGTATTATTTTTGTTATTGTTAATAACAAAATGTTTCGATGACTCGTAAACGACTTAAAATACAAAGTCTTCAGTAGTCAAAGAAGGAGTGGACACAGTAGACGTTCTCTTTACAACCACTTCCGTGCCAGGAGGAGAAGGAGAAGGAGAAACGACCTGGGTAGGTAGAACAAGTGAAAGTCCGGACAATCACTGTTCATACTCCCGTCCCCTGTTACCGGCAAGGGAATTCACTAGCGGGACCAATTTAGTAATTATGTACTCGCAGGTGCATCCACGATAGACTATGACCATTCTCGGTGGGAGAAGGACAAACGGTGGACTCCTCAAGAATGACTCACAACGTCTGGATTGGCCTTTATCACTCTCCAATCTAGACGTCCAATTTCTCAATGTCGGGAAATGAACTTCGACAACTTGACCGTAAGGACGACATAAGACCGACCCACGGTTTAGGTCACAGTCACAGGAATCTGACTTAACGGACTCTTGTAACGGGGTCTTCGCGACGTCACTCCAACCCCTCCCCCTTCACAAAACACTAGTTATGTAGCAAATCTGTGGATGTATTTGAAGAATACCTAAACCCAGTCACTGGATGACCGTACTGAACCAATGTCTCGGAGTTAAAGGACAGGAAATAGTCCCACAGAATACATTCCTAATTTGCATTTATTTTTCGTGAACTATGCACAGTTGATATTATGCACAGTTGGGATTTGCTATACGCCCCCTGATTCTAAGATATGTATAATTCGAGTAGTCTCGGGAAAGTATAATGACATATACATGGAGTGAGGTACTTTCGAGCAATTTTACAGTTCTAGAGGAAAGAGATAAAGACCTCCCCGACTTCCTTTCTCTACAACCGGTAGGGTCGGGACTTCGGATCCCGGGAAACGATCTCCTCCTTCGGAAAAAAATTATCGATGAAAAGGAACAGAGAATCAGGGGTAAGTAAATATATCTGTTTGGGTTTTACTAAAATCTTAAAATGTAGTAGTGAGAAACTTCCCACCTTTAGCCTGTTTGACTATTTCTTAAAGTTCGTCTATAATTTTGACTTAATGACGTCCGGTGTAAAACGCGATTCACGAAACTATGTACCCTAAAAATTTTAAGTAGACTCAAGTAACGACGAAATAGTTCGTTTTATCTACATTCGACAACCTTTAGGACTTATAACTTTCAATTTATATGATCTTATCTTAAGGGGGATTACAAGGTTAAGATAGGATGTATATAAACACTGACGGATAAACTATGTGGACCTCCTGAAACCTCCCGAGTTTCTTTATTAATAACGACAATTATTCGAATTATTTTTCGAGTTTTCGTTCTCAGGAACTCCAAATCTCTTCCATTTCTAGAACTTTCCGAATCTCTTCTACTGTAAACTCTACGTACTGACCACTGTTCACAGTAGGTTTTCCGTTTTTACCGGTCTACCACTCACGAAAGAACCACTTCCCCGTACCCGTTTCCGAGTCTTTACGTCTTCGTGTTCCGTGTAAACCTTTGATCTCACCTTCTATGTTCGTCGATTCTCCATCTAGTTGGGTCAGTTAGGATTTCCTTTAGTTGGGACTTATAAGTAATGTTCCTGACAGCGATACGAGGTTATGAAACCGGTGGGCTACACTTCTCGACTGAGTGACCTTTTCTGGGTCTACGACCCTTTCTAACTTCCTCTTCCCCCTCTGTCTCCTACTCTATCAATCTTTCGTAGTGACTGAGTTACTTGTACTTAAACTCGTTTAAGACCCTCTATCACCTCCTGTCTCCTCGCACCACACGATGTCGGGTACCCCAACGTTTCTCGGTCTGTACTGAATTCACTAACTTGTTGGTGTTCCCCATCCTCTATTCCGTCGTATAGCCAATTCAAGTCTCGATTCTCTCGGACTTACGGTCTGACACAATCAGGTTCAGGAGATTCTTAGACTGTGATTCCACTCTAAATTTCCCTTCCTTTGTCCTTTCCGACGTTCTCGGTAGTCTGGTACTACGTCTTGACTGGGTCTCACTTCTGTTTCGTCTTATCCTTCAGATCGAACAGGAAGTCTCATTCCTTTAAAGTTGTTCCAACAGTTTCTCATGAACTCGGTTTCAACTGGTATTCTCCTCAGGAAACGGAGGGTCCTTACCTGAGGGAATCGTAAAGATGTCCGTGGATCAATGACCGATCCTCGTCGAGTACCCTTCACTCTGGAATACGTTTATGCCACAACCTAAAGTCTCTGATGTCGACCTCGGGAAGGAGTCAATGTGGTTTCAACTTCCAGATGTTCCGTATACGATTACCGGTGTTATATTCGACGAAAAAGTTCGTTGACATATGTCGTAGTACCTTCGTATCTTTATGGAGAAAACGGACTAGGTAGGAGACAGTCAGGATCTTCATCATCGTGTGTGACTTCACCAATGATACACGATCTGTTGTTAGGGTACTTCATCCGTGATTATAATAAGCACGGATAAAATTTCCACTCACTCGACTTCGTACCTGTCTAATTCATTTTATTATTCGTTGATTCATTCCGATCCTAACATCAGGACCGGGAGACCTAGACCCCAGACACGAGAATTAGTGATAATAGGAATAAGGACCGTTTCTTAAATCTTTGGTTTCCCACACAAACCAAATTGAACACATAAACCCAAAATAAAAATATTGAACATCGGTTGACATGAAAAACAATCCTAATCAAATCCGTGAACAAAAACAACACTAATAACAAAAACAAACGAACAAAAACGGAAGAAAGACTAATAAAGTCACTGTAAAGAGTACTTCACAGATAGAATCACCTGTCTCCTCACTGGCTCTATTTTTGAGTTCAGTCAGTCGAAACGATGGTAAGGGTATCAGAAACCCGTTTCAATACTACCCTTTCTATAAGTGGAAATTGATCTCACCTCTTAATAGACACCGGTTATAAATGAGGACACAAAAGAAGATGATTAAAATAACAAAATCAAGAATTCAAATCCAACAACTAGGTAAAACCGAATTAAAAACATCTATCTCACTCCATCCCTACGTCGAAGTAAGAAAACGTGAACCTATAGGTCAACAGGGTTGTGATAAACAACGTCTCTTATAAGGAAATAATTTACCAGAACCATAGGAACAGTTTTTAGTTAATCGGTATTACAAACCCAAATTAAGGACCCTAGAGTCTAAATAAGGTAACCATGAATACGGTCATGGTGTGACAAAACTAATGACATCGAAACACTATTCAGAACTTTAGTCCTTGATACTCATGATACGGAACAAGAAGAAATTTATTACAAAACTGATAAACCCAGGGAACGTCAAGGTATACTTAAACTTCTAACATACTTAAACCGTTACTTAAGAATCTAAAATGTGTTTTTCATACTTGTTGTTTTTTATTTATTCAACCTAGAGTATTTTTCAATTTTATAGACAGATTAATTTTTGTAATAGTTTTGACTTTTTCGTCGGATATCCTACCTTCTTTTATAAACGTTTAACGTATCGACTATTTCTAAATTACAGGTCTCATATATTTCTTGACAATTGTTGAGTTGGTTTCTCTGTTTGTTGGGTCAAAAATTTTACCCGTTTCTCGTACTTGTCTGTAAAGAGGTTTTTCTGTATGTCTACCAGTTATTCGTGTACTCTTCTATAAGTCATAGTGACCAGTAATCTTTTACGTTTAGTTTTGGTGTCACTCTATAGTGAAGTATGGGGGATCATATCGTAATTATTTTTGTTGTTGTTTTTACCTTTCATTCATAACCGTTCCTATACTTCCCTATTCATAGAAACATGTAACGACCACCCTGACATGTTACTACGTCAGTGGTACCATTTGTAAAACCGTCAAGGAGGTTTTCGACTTACATCTCAATGGTATACTGGGTCGTTAAGGTGAGGATCCATAAATGGATCCTCTTTAATTTCGTAAATAGGCGTGCCTTTGAACATAATATTTATAAGTATCGTCGTAGGGTTTACGGGTAGTTACCTACTTACCTTTTTATCTAACACTATATACTTATGTTACCCTAAAACAAGTTATTATTTGTCTTTGTGTACTATGTTGTATCTACCTGGAACTTTTATAATACAATTCATTTTCTTCGATTTGTCTTTTTCAGTACATAATATACTAGGGAAAATATAGTATATTGGTGTTATCCGTTCAAATGTCTCCGCATTTTGTCCCGTATTTCCTTCCTCCCTTACACCTCACTAATGGGTTACACACACCCTACAAGAAGACCCACTACTTTTTCAAACTTTGATCTCTCTCTACCACTCTCTACCACCGACCAGTGTAACCCTTACGTGACTTACAGGGACTAAACATAAGAAATAATACGAAGTAGCGAACAGTACAGTTAAAGTGAAGTAAAAATTTTTTTCTAATTCTTTTAGGTTAGTCCTTTTTTTTATTCTAGAAACCAAACGGACACAGAAGTATTAACCTGAAGGGATTTCCAAGATTCAACCGGTGGACTACACTTCTCGACTGAGTAAACTCTTCTGGGACTACGACTCTTTCTAACTCCCGTCCTCCTCTTCCCCTACTGTCTCCTATTCTACTAACCTACGGTAGTGGCTAAGCTACCTGTACCCAAACCCACTTAAGGCCCTCAACCACTACCTGTCCCTCCGGACCACACGACGCTAAGTACCCCAGCATTTCTCAGTCTGTGCTGACTCACTGATTTGACTTGACTTAACTTCCAAGTCTACCATTTCTTAGGCGGACGTTACACCCTCTGGACCCAAGCTAGGGACCTAACCCTTCTAGGGGACCTCATCCCGTACCGTTGGGTGAAGCCCTAAGAACGGATCTGTCTCCTCAGACCCCCGATGTAAGGTACCACAACGTTTCTCAGTCTGTACTGACTCGTTGATTGTGAAAAAGAGGTATTATTCTTACTTACTTAACTTAATAAACGAATTTAGTATCTATGAGATGTTAAAGTTTAAGTTGTATTCCGATCAGATGGTGTATAGTGTCTTAATTATTTCGATCCTACATGGAACATAGGAGAGATGGTACAGAGTATGTTAATTATTCCGATCCTTCCTCCAATTCCATTCCTACGTCTTGAAACAATTTTATGTTAGAAGGGATTTTGTCCTAAGTTTCGTATTTGTAATTCCAGTTTTATCAATATATTGTTTAGTAAAAGTGAGTAAAATTTGACCCCACACACCCTATATTAACACACACATACACATCCATACACGTACAGACGTACAATTACCCACAACCCCATTGTCTCGACTTCTTTTAGATTTGAATTTTCTTAATCATTTGATTGGTCCTAAAAGTGTGAGAAACAATACTAGAGTTCTAAGTTGTAGTTATTACTTCGTGTAACCTTCGATCACAAATAACATCCGAAAGAGTCTCGAAAAAGATTCGTCACTGAGTCCTGTGTAGAGATTCCCGAGACTCATGGTTAATACTGTAGACCTCATATACATTAGTCCTCTAAGGGCCTCTCTTTGACCGTAGAGACTTCCTCCACGATTCGTAAGGAGACGACATATTTTCCAAAAAATAGAAATCCTCATTAAAGTACTCTAATAAACCTATAAAAACTGTTTAATCACGTTTGACCTAATTAAGTTGGGTAGTCGATGTTTCCCCGGATTACACTACCGTCTTGAAATAAAAGTCCCATATATCGATTATAATTATCGATAATAAACAACTCACTAATGAGATACAAACAGTGATAAGATTCACAAATGGACATTGGTCGGAGTAATAACAAATGTTGTTGGGATAGTCTTTTACCTGTGTGAACCTACTCTATCAAACGGGTTCTGAGTGTTGGTCCTTCACCGTCTCGTTTAAGTATAGTTCCGTCATTTCCAGATTTTGGGTGTAAGGTTGGTGGGACCACGTACTGGAGATATCAGTGTCCATAATTTTATGTGTTAGACTAATTATAACCTAAACATAAAGATACGTAACTAAAATTTCTATTTCTAGTTTATGATTTTATACATTCTTTCCTTTATCCTTTAAAATCTAAATATGAGAAGAGATCCGTTCTTCTGTTTCACCAAACTCCTTCGAAATGTTTGTCGACTCCTTTCTTCTCGTTTTCTGTTCCCTCTTTCCCTTTCTATACGGGTTGACTTACGTTTCAAAGTCTCTTCTCGTTCCTCGCTTCTTTTAGAAGAATTCACTCGTTACGTTTCTTTATCTCCTTTTGTTATCTTACCCTTTCTGATCTCTAGAGAAGGTCTTATAACCTCTAGAGTTCTCTTTTAAAATACGTTCCTACCCGTGTTATTTCCTGTCTTTACCATTCCTCGATGGTCTTCGTTTTCTCTAATTCTTCTCCACCATTCTTATGTGGTTTGATTTGTTCTTTTCAGAATTACTGGACTTATTGGTACTACTACACCAATGAGTGGATCTTGGTCTTTAGGACGTTACACTTCAGTTCACCCGGAATCCTTCGTAATAATGTTTGTTTCGATCATCTCCACTACTGTAAGGTCGACTCGATGAATCTAGGATTTTTTTTTTTTTTTACTACGACAATGTCACGACGTGAGTTATACAGTCGTTTAAACCTTTTGTGTCGTCACCGGTGTCCTGACCTTTTCCAGTCAAAAGTAGGGTTAGTGTTTCTTTCCGTTACGGTTTCTTATAAGTTTAATGGTATGTTAACACGAGTAAAGTGTACGATTGTTCCTATACGAGTTTTAGGAAGTTCGATCCGAAGTTATCATGTACTTGACTCTTGAAGGTCTACATGTTCGACCCAAAGTTTCTCCGTCCGATTGGTCTCTAGTTTAACGGTTGTAAGCAACCTAGTACCTCTTTGGTTCCCTCAGGTCTTTTTTGTAGATGGAGTCTAAGTAACAGATGTGATTTCGGAAACTGACACACCTGGTGTTGTTTGACACCTTTTAAGAAAATCTCTACCCTTATGGTCTAGTGGAATGGACGGAGGACTCTTTGGACATACCCCCAGTCCTTCGTCGTCAACCTTAACCTATTCCTTGTTGACTGACCAAGGTTTAACTCTTTCTTCATGTAGTTCCGACATATGACAGTGGGACGAATAAATTGAATGTACGTCTCAAGTCAAGTCAAGTCAGTGAGTCAACACAGGTTGAGAAACGCTGGGGTACTTAATGTCGTGCGGTCCGGAGGGACAGGTAGTGGTTGAGGGCATAAAGTGGGTTTGAGTACAGGTAGTTCCATATAGTATGACCTACTTAATGTTCGACCTTAGTTCTAACAGCCCTCTTTATAGTCATTGAAGTCTATACGTCTACTAGGATGGGAATACCGTCTTTCACTTCTCCTTGATTTTTCGGAGAACTACTTTCACTTTCTCTGTTCACTTTTTCGACCGAACTTTGAGTTGTAAGTTTTTTCATTCTAGTACCTTCGTCAGGATTCTATCGTCTCCTTATCCTGCCCCTCTGGTGAAAGAGGAGGTGTTTAAGTAGCTTTCTTGTAAACTTGCGACTCGTTTAAGGTGCTTTGTTGAAGACTTACGACCGTCTCCTGTATTCCGTGGGTCTTTCCGTCGGGTAACAGAAGCTTTCCTCCATCCTGTCTATATTTTCTATTTTTCTCTCTGTTTTCCCCATCCCTACCTCTAGGTAGGGTCCTTCCCTCAGAATTTTTTCTCTGCAAAAGTTTGTGGTCTTTTGTGAGAGAGACCGCCCAGACACCTCTCGGAACCTTAGAGTCTCCCGTTTTATTGACCCTCCTATTTATTTATTAATTTTGGATGTCTAATACCCGGATTGTCGTTGAGGGTCACCTCGTCGTCGGGTCTGCGAGCGTAGGGGGTGATCGTCCGTCCCCGACCTGTCCCTCCACGCCCGATGTAACGAATCCCATTCCTGGTCCGGATTTACGGGACTCCCGTTAGACTCCCTTGATCAAACTCTATCGTTGGGTCTGACACCCTATCGATAGGGAGCTTTTCGGGATTGGATTCTGTGGTGGTCCGGGCGGGCGTCTTGTTTCCTGACTCGTCTTGATCGACCGACTCCTGACCGGGTAGGTGGCGGCCTCTGTCCGTTCGTTCCCGTCGGTCTCGGCTTCCCCCGTTAACGCCGGGGTCTCTCCGTAGGACATCGTTTGACGTTCGTCTGAAGTAACGATTGGTTCTGAAGAACCCTAAGACCTATCAGCTGTAGGCGGTCCTCCCAGCGTCGGTCTCTAGTCGAGGGGTCTTCTCTGTGTACCGTGTGGACTCTACCGAGTGGGTAAAATGTGGGTCTTTTGACTCGCCGACCCTGCCCTCTCCACTATTCAGTGTCGAAAGTTGACCCCCGCCGACACGAGTGGTTCGTGAACCAGTGGACTCGACGAGCCTACACCCTGCCCGGGTTTTGCGTCCGGGTTGGTTCAGACGCGGAAACGTTTCATGAGTTCTTGGATTTGGACTCGCCAAATCTGGACCCCTCACGTACGTTGGGTCCCGGTCGTAATCTATCAAGGGTCGTCTCGTTGGATCTCGGACTCGTCAGATCTGACCCTTTCGTGTGTGCGGTACTTGCCCCCGTTTGGGTCACACCGACTTAGTGACACTCGTGTGAGGTCACTATAAACAAACGTCACAAGGAGGGAGGGGTGTTGTGCTGACTTGTTCACTCGGATTTTTTTCACTTATGGTGGCGAGGGGAACACAGTCCCGTTTTTAATTTGTGACTTCTCTGGTCGTTTGTCTTCTTCGATTTTATTTGTCTCCCTTGACGAAACCTTCACTGTCCACGTTATCTAATTTTGGGACATCAATCGTGACTGATGTATCCTTCCCCGGATATCTGGAACGCTTCATGTTCGACCTGGTTCCTTGATAGACTTTTACTTGACTGGGGTGTGACAGGTGTTGTCGAGGTCTCTTTCAGGATCTATATAAAAATGATAATAGAAAAAAAATTAATTTTAAAAAAAGTAAAATTCAGGGAATAATGAGATTAAAAGTAAAAATATTGGATGATAATGGAACGGTTTTTTTCTGGGATAAAAATTTCCTTTGAAATTATATATATATAAAATATTAAAAACACTGAATTTATATATATAACATAAAAACTCTAAGATTGGAGATGAGATCTAAAAATTAGAAACGAAAAACCATAAACAATAGTTGAAACATCGAAATTCTTGGGTTAGAAGTTATGGGTAAAAATGGACCCTCGTTCTAGTGACCGGACTAAAGAGAGAGGGAGAAAATTGAGAGAAAAAAGAGGTGGTTCAGTGGAGATAGAGGGGAGAGGGGGAGAAGAAGAGATGGGTTGAGACACTTAGAGAAACACACAAGGTCCAACACCTCTTATGAATCCCTTGACTATTGACCTACCTAGACAGAGAGAGGAAAACTAAGGGGGAAAATAGGAGGACCGGTGAAGACAGAGGAAGGAGGGAGAAGAGAAGAAACACATTGAGACACTTGTAGAGCCTCCCTAGGTCTGACACCTCTTGTGTATCCCTTCACTAATGACCGATCGAACGAGAGAGAGGAAAACTAAGGGGGAGAAGAGGAGGACCAGTGGAGATCGAGGGAGGAGGGAGAAGAGAAGAGGTACATTGAGACACATGGAGAGGTCCACAGAGAGTGACACCTCTTTGAAAAGTAGTAATTGGATCTACAAAATAGTAACCACGACATATCTACCTCTTCAGAACTCCGATGTCATTCTTATTCTGACTTTTGGTCTCCGTCCTCCGAATTCAGGTTTAGGACTTTTGTGGGCTCTTGAGGACTTAGGTCCCCTGTAATTAGCTATCCTCGAGTAGTTTGAGGAGGTATGGATGTGACTTTGGTTCGTGGTGGGTTCTCAGTTGTTCAAGGTCTCGTTCTGTATGGTACGTTTAAGAGGTCGTTATGTCCTTGTATCGGGACTCGTAGTTATATGTCCGACGGGTTTCAGTGTGGTTTGGGTGACTGCAGAGTTTTGAGTAATGACCTGTGAAGTAACGTGAGGTCTCTCTTCTTTAGGTCGAGGTGGGTGGTCTTGTGACTGTGTTCGAAGGGATTGGTCCTTTGGAACTGTTCGATGGATAGGTTGGGGTGGGTGTCGCTCCTTGGAGGTGTTATTTCTCCTTGGAGGTGTTATTTCTCCTTGGTGTTTGACGGTCTTATGTCTTTCCGACGGGGTTTGTATCGTTATATTTGTTCTACTTTTCCGTCTCTTTATGGGTCGTCCATTTCCTTGTCCTATTTACGGGTGGTTTGATTTGTTTTCTCCTTCTATATCCCTTAGACGGACTATTTATTAAGGTTTATTACTATCACTTTTAATAGGTTTTGGAACTTTTGTTTAACCTCAATGTCTATTTATCGGACCTCTGTTTCTAGCTCTTCTATGTTCTTTCCAAATTGTTCCTGGATCTTCTTTATTTTTTCTCAGTTATATATTACTTATTACGTTATTTACTCTAGTTTTTGTGAGACCTCCCTTGGTTGTCATCTTATTGCCTCCGTCTTCTATCCTATTCACTCCATCTTCTATCTTACCATCTTTATTTACTTTGTCCTTTTTTCTTTTTTCTTACTCTTCTTTACTCCTGTTGGAGTCTCTGGAGACCCTGTTACAATTTACGGGGTTGTAAGTTTAATATCCTCAGGTCCTTCTTCTTCTGTTTTTCTTTCTGGTACTCTTTTATGAACTCCTCTATTATCAACTTTTGAAGGGATTTTACCCCTTCCTTTATTAGTGGGGGTTCTTTGGGTCTCTCAGAGTTTGTCCTATTTGGGTTCCGTTTTGTGGGGTTCTGTGTAATTAGTTTAATTGTTTCTAGTTTGTGTTTCTTGTTTATAATTTTCGTCGTTCCCTTTTTGTTGTTTATTGTGTGTTCCCCTAAGGGTATTCGTATTGTCGACTAGAAACTTATCTTTGAGAAGTCCGGTCCTCCCTTACCGTCCTGTATGAATTTCACTACTTTCTTTTATTGGATGTCGGGTCTAATGACATCGGTCGGTCCTAGAGTAAGTTTATACTTCCTCTTTAATTTTCGAAAGGTCTGTTCGTTTTCGACTCTCTTAAGTGGTGGTGGTTTGGTCGAGAGGTTGTTTACGATTTCCTAGAAGAAATCTGTTCTTTGTGTCTTTCCCACATATTTGAACTTAGGTTTTGTTATCTCATTTACCGTTACCCTAGTATGAATAGTTATTAATGGAATTTACATTTACCCAACTTACGGGGTTGGTTTTCTGTTTCTGACCGACTTACCTATGTTTTTGTTCTGGGGATATATACAACAGATGTTCTCTGGGTGGAGTTTTGTTCCCTGTGTATATCTGACTTTCACTTCCCGACCTTTTTCTATAAGGTACGTTTATCTCTGGTTTTCTTTCGTCCTCATCGTTATGAGTATAGTCTATTTTATCTGAAATTTTGTTTTCTCTGTTTCTACCTGTGATGTATTACTAGTTTCCTAGTTAGGTTCTTCTTCTATATTGTTAATATTTATATATACTTGGGTTGTATCCTCGTGACGTCATACATTCTGTTTACGATTGTTTATACTTCCCCCTTCAATTTTTATTGTATTATTATCACCCTCTGAAATTATGACGTGAGTGTGGATACCTATCTAGTTGATTTGTATTTTAATTGTTCCTTTGCGTTTGAAGTTTACTATGTTATCGGGTCAATTTGGATTAAATATAAATATCCTGTAAAGTGGGGTTTTGTTACTTAAAGTGAAAAAAGAGTTCACGTGGACCTTGGAAGAGGTCCTATCTAGTGTAGGACCCGGTATTTAGATCGGAACCATTTAAGTTTTTTTTAAACTTTAGCAAGGTTCGTAGAAAAGACTGGTGTCACGTCATACTAATCTACAGTTAATGTCCTCTTTTTGATAAATTTTTAAGGTTGTATACCTCCGACTTGTTGTACGAAGACTTATTGGTTGTTTAGTGTCTTCTTTATTTTTTTAATATTATACGTATCTTTACTTACTTTTACTTTTGTGTTGGTGGGTTTTGGATACCCTGTGACATTTTCGTCACGATTCCCCTTCCAAGTATCGTTATGTCCGAATGGAGTTCTTTGTTCTTTTTTCAGTTTACTTATTGGATTGAGATGTGGATTTCGGTCTCGGGTGGGGTGAGGTCATGAGAACGGACCTACTTCTTCGGACCACCCGACGTCAGGTACCCTAGTGATTCTCAGCCTGTGCTGACTCACTGAAGTGAAAATGAAAAGTGAAAGTACGTAACCTCTTCCTTTACCGTTGGGTGAGGTCACAAGAACGAACCTCTTAGGGTCCCTACCCCCTCGGACCACCCGACGGTAGAGACCCCAGCGTGTCTCAGCCTGTACTGACTTCGCTGAATTGTCGTCGTTGTCGTTGTCGTTGTGGATTTCGTTGATCTTTTCCTTCTTCACTTCTTGGGGTCGCAATCATCTTCCTTTCTTTAGAATTTTTAATCCCGTCTTTATTTACGTTTTTTGTGTTTTCCCTGGTATCGTTTTTGGTTGTTTCGGTTTTCGACCGAGAAACTCTTCTATTCATTTTAACTGATTAGTAATCGGTCTGAGTAGTTCTTTGTTTCCCTCTTTTTAGTTGTTTTAATCTTTACTTTTACCTCTCTAGTGTTGTCTGTTGTGTCTTTATGTTTCCTAGTATTCTCTGATAATAGTCGTTGATATACGTTTATTTTACCTGTTGAACCTTCTTTACCTATTTAAGAATCTTTTCATGTTGAAAGGTTTTGACTAGGTCCTTCTTTATCTTTTAAAATTGTCTGGTAGTGTTCGTGTCTTTAACTTTGACATTAGTCTTTAGAAGGTTGTTTGTTTTCGGGTCCTGGTTTGTTTTCGACTTAAGATGACTTTTAAATCTCTTCTCGATTGTGAATAGGATGAGTTTGATAAGGTCTTTTAACGTCTCCTTCCATTTGAAGGTTTGAGTATACTCCGGTGGTAGTGGGATTAAGGTTTTGGACTGTTTCTATGGTGTTTTTCTCTTTTGATGTCTGGTTATAGTGACTACTTGTATCTACGTTTTTAGGAATTGTTTTAAGATCGTTAGTCTTAGGTTGTTGTGTAATTTTTCTAGTATGTGGTACTGGTTCACCCGAAGTAGGGTCCCTACGTTCCTAAGAAGTTATAGGTGTTTAGTTAGTTACATTATGTGGTGTAATTGTTTAACTTTTTATTTTTGGTATACTAATAGAGTTATCTACTTCTCTTTCGGAAACCGTTTTAAGTTGTAGGTAAATACTATTTTTGAGAGGTCTTTCGTCCTTATCTTCCTTGTATGGAGTTGTATTATTTTCGATATATACTGTTTGGGTGTCGTTTGTAATATGAGTTACCACTTTTTGACTTTCGTAAAGGGGATTTCAGTCCTTGTTCTGTTCCCACGGGTGAGAGTAGTGATGATAAGTTGTATCAAAACCTTCAAAACCGGTGTCGTTAGTCTCGCCTGTTTCTTTATTTTGCTTAGGTCTAACCTTTTCTTCTTAATTTTGAGAGTACGTCTACTGTACTAGGAGATGTATCTTTTGGCATTTCTGAGGTGGTCTTTTAATGATCTCGATTAGTTACTTATATCATTTCAACGTCCTATATTTTAGTCGTGTATCTTTAGGGAACGTAAGGATATGAGAATTGTTACTCTTTTGTTTTTCTCTTTAATTCCTTTGTCAAGGTAAGTGGTAACGTTAATTTTCTTATTTTATGAATCCTTATACAGATGGATTTCTTTGTTTTCTGGATATATATCTTTTGATTTTGTGACCACTTTCTTTAGTTTCTCCTGTGTTTACTTACTTCTTTATATGGTACAAGTACCTAGTCTTCTTAGTTATATCACTTTTACTCATATGATGGGTTTCGTTAGAAATCTAAGTTACGTTAGGGATAGTTCGATGGTTGCCATAAAAAGTCTCTTGATCTTGTCTATTAAAGTGTTAAACATACCTTTATGATTTTTGGAACTTATCGGTTTCCTTAGAACTCTTTCTTCTTACCTTGACCTCCTTAGTTGAACGGACTGAAGTCCGAGATGATGTTTCGGTGTCAGTAGTTCTGTCATACCATGACCGTGTTTTGTCTTTATCTCCAGTTACCTTGCTTTATCTTTCGGGTCTCTATTTAGGTGCATGGATACCTGTGGAATAGAAACTGTTTCCTCCGTTCTTATATGTTACCTCTTTTCTGTTAAAGAAATTGTTCACCACGACCCTTTTGACCAGTTGGTGAACATTTTCTTACTTTGATCTTGTGAAAGATTGTGGTATGTGTTTTTATTTGAGTTTTACCTAATTTCTAGGTTTGCATTCTGGTCTTTGATATTTTGAGGATCTCTTTTTGTATCCGTTTTGTGAGAGGTTGTATTTAGTGTCGTCCTAGGAGATATTGGGTGGAGGTTCTTATGACCTTTATTTTCGTTTTTATTTGTGTACCCTGGATTCATTTTAATTTTCGAAGACGTGTTGTTTCCTTTGATATTCGTTCCACTTTTCTGTCGGAAGTCTTACCCTCTTTTATTATCGTTTACTTCGTTGACTGTTTCTTAATTAGAGTTTTTATATGTTCGTTGAGGACGTCGAGTTAAGGTCTTTTTATTTACTGGGTTAGTTTTTCACCCGGTTTCTTGATTTGTCTGTAAAGAGGTTTCTTCTGTATGTCTACCGATTGTTGTGAGTAATGGTCCCTTTACGTTTAGTTTTGGTGTTACTCCATGGTAAAGTACGGTCCGTCTTATCGACGATAGGTTTACAGATGTTCGTTATTTACGACCTCTCCCATACCTCTTTTCCCCTGGGAGAATGTGACAACCACCCTTACGTTTGATCATGTCGGTGATACCTCTTGTCACACCTCTAAGGAATTTTTTGACCTTTATCTTGACGGTATACTGGGTCGTTTGGGTGACGACACGTATGTGTGACTCCTTTGGTCTTAATTTTCTCTGTACACATGGGGTCACAAGTAGTGTCGTGACAAATATTATCGGTCCTGTACCTTCGTTGGATCTACAGGTAGTCGTCTACTTACCTATTCTTTCGACACCATGTATATGTGTCACCTCATAATGAGTCGGTAATTTTTCTTATATAAACTTAGTCAAGATTACTCCACCTACTTTGACCTCGGATAATATGTCTCACTTCATTCGGTCTTTCTTTTTGTGGTTATGTCATATGATTACGTATATATATCTTAAATCTTTCTTCCATTACTATTGGAACATACGCTCTATGGCTTTCTCTGTGTCTACATATCTTGTCAGAAAACCTGAGACACCCTCTTCCTCTCCCACCCTACTAAACACTCTTACCGTGACTTTGTACATATGATAGTACATTCTTTACTTAGTGGTCAGGTCCAAGTTACGTACTCTGTCCTACGAGCCCCGAACACGTGACCCTACTGGGTCTCCCTACCCTACCCCTCCCTCCACCCTCCCCCCAAGTCCTACCCCTTGTGTCCACGTGGGCACCACCTAAGTACAACTACATACCGTTTTGGTTATGTTATAACATTTCATTTTACTTATTTATTTTGACTCTATTTTTTTGTTTTTGTTTTTTCATTCTAGTACCCTAGACCAAGGTAGTGAAGTACCGTTTATCTTCCCCCCTTTTCACTTTCATCACTGTCTAAAATAAAAGAGTACGAGGTTTTCATGACACCTACCACTGACGTCGGTACTTTAATTTTGTACGAACGAAGAACCTTCCTTTCGATACTGTTTGGATCTGTCGTATAAATTTTCGTCTCTGTAGTGAAACGACCGTTTCCAAGCACATCAGTTTCAATACCAAAAAGGACATCACTACATGCCTACACTCTCGACCTGGCATTTTTTGCGACTCGTGACTCTTTGACTACGAAAACCTAACACCACGACCTCTTCTGAGAACTCTCAGGGAACCTAAAGGCCCTCAAGTTTGGATAGTTAGGAACTCCTTTATTAGGACTTATAACAAACCTTCCTGACAACGACTTCGACTTCGAGATTATGAAACCGGTGGACTATACTTCTCGACTGAGTAACCTTTTCTGACTACGACCCTTTCTAACTTCCGTCTTCCATTTCCCCCACCGTCTCCTACTCTACTAGTCTAGCGTAGTGACTGAGTTACCTATAATTAAACTCGTTTGAAACCCTCTATCACCTCCTGTCTCCTCGGACGTCAGGTATTCCAACTTTTCTCAGTCTTTACTGACTCGTTGACTTGTTGTTGTCATTGATCAGATGATAACTTAATCCAATCGACAATTATATCATAAAATTCATTTTAAACAGGGAATCAATATGGGATAAAATTTACTTAAGTAACACACCAAAAGTGTTCATAAAATTTTAATGTACAGTAAACTTAGTACATAACTTAAAGCCATTTATATAAAATTAAATGATTATAGAGAGTAGTTCTTTAGAAATTGTATGTGTTAATCTAAACTGTTATCCTACTATCACTTTCACAATTTGTGAGTTAGCACAGACTGAAACACTGGTATACCTGACGTCGGACGGTCCGAGGAGGCAGGTGTCTTAAGAGGTCCGTTCTTATGACCTCACCCAACGGTACGGGAAGAGGTTACTTAGAAGGGTTGGGTCCCTGACTTGGGCTTAGAGGACGTAACGTCCGTCTAAGAAATGGTAGAGTCGGGGTCATCCTACTCTTTATCTTGTGTTAAGGACTGAAGAGACCACCTATAAAAAAGTATCTCGTAGTCGGACCAACAAGTCGTAAACGTTATCACTTGACAATATAAGTATTATATAAGTAAATCAATATATTGTACATAACTTACTATATTAAATTATGATTAACCATTTTTACTTGTTTGTATATCATTTAAATTGCATAACATTAAGTTGTGTTCCGGTTCTTCCCCAATTCATTACAGTCAATCATCGAGACAAGCCGGGTTAATAGAACTCCGTTAGATGAGTGTCTTGTGTTTCTACCACCTAAAGTCAGATCAAGTCAAGTACTTGAGTCACAAAGTCAAGTAGTTTGTAATATACTACAGTTACATGAAGTTCTCATTTGTGGATTAAAGAAAGATACGGAAAATTCTATGGGTTAAGACCTTTAAAAATTCCATTTGAAATTATGTAAAATAAAATATATAACGTCCAAAGAAAATCAGTCACATATTTGACCGATCTAAGTAAGTTGTTTACAGATGACTTGTAGACGATACACGATCCGTAAAAAGATCCATGACCTCGACATTGTCACTTACCTTGTTTTACGGAAGATAGTCTCTCCAATGAAGGAACCACCCCTTCTGTCACTAGTTTGTGTGTGTTGATGTGTGTGTGCGATACACACACACATTAGTCGGAGAAGTCAGGACGGACTGGGATACCTGACATCGGGAGATCCGAGGAGACAGGTACCCTAAGAGGTCGTTCTTATGACCTCACCCAACGGTAAAGGAGGAGGTTTTGTCGACGGGTACATCTCGGAATTTTCCGTGAAAGTTCGAGGAACCAAAGTGACACCCTCCACCCTTTGCAATACGTCTTCTCTCTGCACTAGAGTGAATTGAAGTGAATCCTAGGGGGTCGACACCGCTCCTTCAAACTGAGACCAACCTCTCACCCCTCCCCTTCTTCCCGTCTCAGTCCCTTTACTTAATCTTCTGACAACATTATTAGGTCCGGTTCCCTGAAGGGACCTCAGGTCACCACTTCTCAGGTGGAGGGTCACACCCTCTGCACCCAAACCAGGGGTGAGTCCTTTGATTTAGGGTGTACGACACCCTGTCGACTTGGACGTGGTGTTGATCTCTCTTTGGGTCTCGGTGTCACTTCCAGGGCACATGGTCTCGAGTCTGGGTCACGTCGGTTTATTTATTTATGATTTCTTTTTTGGGCCCGGTTCTCCACTACAACTGAAGGTGGACTCACCGTCGACCACCACACTTCATCGGGTAAAGACCTGTATAAATTTAGACCTCGGTTGACTACAACGACTACACCTCTTACCCTCCTCCTCTACTCGGTTTCTACTACGGTTCCAAAGGTATACTCGTTGATTTTTTCCCCCTCATGGTAAACGGGTCCACTTTCCGACACCCTCCATACGCACCATCCGTCTCTTTCAAACGAAACCCGTACGGTTAAGACTCGACGGAAATTTGTAGGCTTATCTCTACAACTCTTCCGTCAACTTATACTCAGACCTCAAGTCCCATCTCTGACTTCCTCTATATTTGCACCCTCAACAACCCCTATCTACCACACATTTGGGTGTCCGGTCCACTCTAGGGGTTCCGTTCCCACATCTGCCTCGTCCTCTCTCCTACCAAGTACCTACAGTTGTGGATCTTTAGTCCTTATACTCCTCCTCAGTTAAGTCCTTTGACTCTTCCTCGTCGGTATATCCTCTTCCTCTTAGCTTTCTCGACACAGGATCTTCGGTTTACTTCTTCGAAAGGTCTCCTGTCTCACTGGGGGCCCCAATTCTCGACAACACTCCAGTGAATCCCATACTTGACTCTGCACCAGTTGATGTGCTACAACTTTGTGTACGGATGAAAGTCCAAGGAGGATGTTATTTAAAGTTGGGTACTCTTTTTCAGTCAATGTTTTTACTCCCCGATCCCTCACTGGTCCTTCACCTCTAATATTTCTTTTTCCGTTGAACTGTTTATTGTCGTTTTGGAAAGGTCGTCCCATCTGACTTTCGTCTCTTGTCCTACCCTTTCCAAAGTAAAGGTTTCGACTCACCCCCTAGGTCTTACAAAGAAATTCCTTCATGAATTCCAATCGCAAGACTAGCCTTCTCCCGTCCACCCGTTGAACAGAACCTTGACGTAAAATGTTCTCTATTTTTAATAACAAGAATAGATTATTAACCCGTCTTTCTCCTAAATTTTGATAGGAGTTCGTACGGAAAAGTCAATAAGGACACGTCTCGACGGACCCTCCTCTTTCACCCTGAACTTTAGGTAGGGAATGAGGACGAGTGGTTCGAAACGGGGTCTGAAGTGGCTACACGGAAAAAGATTAAACGTACAAACGATCGGCACCAGTAGGTACCTAGGTCACCTTTGGTAAAAAAGTAGAGATTACCTGTGGTGTTTGGTATAAATATGTAATATAAATGTATAATTCCTCTTGTCTACGGTGTTGAGTGAAGAGACGGATTCGACATTTCGTAATCTCCATTAAGTTTCCATTTGATAGGATAAAGACACAGGTAGAGGAATAATCCGTAAATAATCACAAATTCTGTAGTTCTACGGAGAATAAAAATGTCGTACCGATGACAACTCCTCTTTTTTATTTGGGTATTTAATTTAGACTGGAATTATTTTAAAGTAGACAGAAGGATCCTTGGATTTTTAACTATGATGAACACATACCTTTGACGTCAAGAACAGATCTTTCCAACTCTCCAACCGAACGATCCAGTCACACAAGAATGCTAAGCCCGACACAACCGCGGGAGACCACCTATCTAATACACTTGCAATTGAAGTCTACGAGAAATCGTTTCTCGAAAGTACAAAACTTCGGAACTCCGAAAAGGATAAGTACCATTCGACGTTTAAAGTACATTAAAATATATGGCACACATGTGTCCTACGGAAACACTCCATGGTTCCTTTCCTGTCAGCCCCATCGTTACCACTAGAAAATTTGTACACAGTCTGTCTTAACGATGTCTATCCGCTTCCCGGAAAATTCTAAAACAAACCTCCAGATTGTGTACATCATTTAACACGTTTAAAATTCTAATATCCATACATAACTATTTCATATAGGTTGTGGGTTTAGTGTTGGCAAAGGTCATGGAATCTTACTCTGAAAAACTTTTAACCAATCGTAAGTCCAGATAAAACGTCGTCTCTTTTGTTGAAAATCAATGTCTTAGGAGAGGCCATCAGATGGTCTTTCGTAACACTCTTTTTAAGGTAATTTACGTAACTCTACTTTAATACAACCATGTCTCTAACTGAGATCCCACCGTGTGTCGGTAATGATAGGAGGTGAGGTCTCACTTTTACTGAGCAAAGACAGGGAATGAACCAACGTTAGAGAAACGAGAGAGTTTGTTAAAAGGTTAAGATAAAGGAGAGAAGTCAAGTTTTGTGGAGCTGACTCACAACACACGAACCTCGGCACCCTTGTCTCCGTTCTTCAATACCAGGGATGGGAAGGTCTTAAGTATCTGGTCAACTCAAATTTCGTTTTTCCCCTTTACCCACTAAGGTTGGGTTGTGCAATTCACACTGTTATTATTGTCGATTGTAAATATCTAATACAGGGTCCTAGTTCGAAAAGAGAGTCCTACAATACACGTAGAGGGGTAAAGTCGGTGTAGTGATAACGGTAGTTTTGTCAGTTAGGATTTCCTTTAGTTGGGACTTATAAGTAACTTTCCTGACTACGACTTCGACTTCGAGGTTATGATACCGATGGACTAGGCTTCTCGACCGAGAAGTCTTTTCTCAGACTACGACTCTTTTTAACTTCCGTCCTCTTCCCCCGTTGTCTCCTACTCTACTAATCTATCGTAGTGACTGGGTTACCTGTACTTAAACTCGTTTGAGAGTCCGTCACTTCCTGTCCCTTCGGACCGTACAACGTCAGGTACCCCAGCGTTTCTCAGTCTATGCTGAATCACTTACCCGTTGTTGTTGTTTACTGTAATGAAAGGACTACTCACTTACCTCGGGTCTCTCCGACTACTAAACAGGACGGAGGGGTTTTATACCGGCCACACACACCAACGGTCCGAGACCGAGGTAGTGAGTGTGTACACAGGTGAAAGGACGTCGACAAAGAGTTCGCACCACAACCCTTGTGCACGTCCCGTCCTTCCCTCGTCCCTCTAGTGACGATGAAAACAGTGACCTCGATGTGTTGGTCCTCGACGTAAGTCATGATGATTTTTTTTCAGGACCGTCGTAGAAAGAGACTACGTCGGGACCAGGTCGGGGATTGAACGATAGATCGTTTGAGTCAATTTTCGACCGACGGGGTAACGTTTTTAAGTTTCCGTACGAAATAAGAACATACTGTATATCGTTTTTTACGAGGTCTTAATTGTGTACTGATAAGTAACAATGCCGTGCTTAAAGAGGTTTAGTGTCCAATTAGTTGTCTTAGTCCACAGTTTGTTAAAAATTTTTAAAAGATAAGTTTAATTACTCAATACTCACGACGGATGCATATTTACTAAATGAAAAGCTGGAACTTTCGTAATGACATTTGAATTCCTCAAGGTTCAGTAAGTTTTGTCCAGTCACACCATCACGTTCTACAACTTTAGGGTGGACTCCCACCGCAAACGTAGAAGGAGAACAATCCTAGAAGACTTCGTCCGTCTCTGAGTCCTTTTCCCTCGTCTCGGCATTAGTGGTCGTCTCAGAAAAGAGGAGTTTGTGTCTGTTTGGTACGGGCACACTTAGGAGCACTACAGAAGTGTGAATCCGAGGAGCCTCCTGTTCCTGGTTCAAATTGGGCTTAAGGTACAGTGACTGGTGTCCAAAATCCACGTCTACCTTTATCTTATTAGAATTATCTCAGATCATCAGCAACACTACCACAAGTACACCCTTCACTAAAGTCTAAGTGGGAGAAGTTCGGTAGAATGTACTACAGTCCACCCGACATTTTTTCCTCCAAACACTAGTAGCAAACATTTCTCTCATTACCGTCGTTGTAACTCATCAGGATTGTCAGCAGCCCTTATGAATGGAGTCTTCTGGGTTGTTACGACACTCGGCTCTAAACCAAAGTGGTTAAATTCCAATAATCTAACTCGAAATAATCCCAATGTCAAAAGAAACATAGACTAAATATTAAAACAATCAAGTATGACATATATCTTAACATTCGTCTTTACCCATATAAATATACACATATGTATAAGAATTTTGTTCTACTATTTTCTGTAGTTGTAATACTCAACTGGCGTCCATTCTTCAAAATTTTCCTCACTCACATCTAATGAGCAACCACCCTGTGACAAGACATTGGGCGGACGGAGATCTCCCTCTGTTTGTGTCCGGAACGAGGATCCTCGACGGTAATTGTGTCGTAAGTAAGTAACGAGTGTCACCCGCTTTCACTTCTCCAACACGTGGTTACTAAAACTCCAGTACTGTGATATAAATGACGAGAAACAAAAAAGACAGAAGTTGTATGAATTATCAACGGCGAGTCGGTTGTCCTAAAAAGACGTAAGGAAGAGGGTTATCCGGAGAGGAACTGTAGGACCAACTAAAAAAGAAAAAAGGTATACGTGTATCATTTCAAGTGTGAAGTATCACGTGTCGGGATACCTCAGACTGTTTACGTCTCGGTAAAAAGGTGGTGGGGTCATAGTATGTCTCGTAGGAGAGTGGGACTCGTTATGGTCCGTGTCGGGGAAACATCTTATGGAGGGGGAAAGTGGAGTAGGGGACCGTTGGTGACTGGATAAAAGACAGGGGTAGTCAAGTCAAGTCAAGTCATCGAGTCAGTACAGGCTGAGAAACGCTGGGGTACTTAGCGTCGTGCGGTCCGGAGGGACAGGTATTGTCTCAGATTGTCTCACGACGATATACAGGTGGTTGAGGACCTCAAGTGAGTCTGAGTACAGGTAGAGCAGTCACTACGGTAGGTCGGTAGAGTAGGAGACAGTAGGGGAAGAGGAGGGCGGGGGTTAGGGAGGGTCGTAGTCTCAGAAAAGGTCACTCAGTTGAGAAGTGTACTCCACCGGTTTCATGACCTCAAAGTCAAAATCGTAGTAAGGAAGGTTTCTTTAGGATCCCGACAGGGATATCTACACGGAAAAGTTATTAAAAGTATTTCTACATTAGTAGGTTGTACATCTGAAAACTCAGACTGAAAAAAGTGAATTTCCTACGTAAATTTTAAGTAGTAATAACACACACTTAGGTTTCATGGAACTAAAAGTTATGACTCAGTGTTAGGTAACACACCTGATATGCAAACAGGTAATGGACCAACTTCCTGCAGAACCAACAAAGTCAAACCCACTGAAACTTATTGTAATAATATTTGTAAGAATATATTGAACAACACACTTGTGTTTAAAAATTTGAGTAAATCTCAACTCTAAAGATCTAACATAATACTCGTGTATAAAGTGACATATTATTTTACTGGTTTGACAGAAGGTTATGTCAACATGATAAAACATACGAGTCAGTACTCATCACTTTTAAGGACAACGGTCTTTTAAGGTTTAGAAACGGTCTTAAACCATGACAGTTCACAAAACAAAAAATTAAAATCGTTAAAATTATTCATCCACCGGTGGAACCACCGAGTCACCATTTCTTAGGTGGCCGGTTACGTCCTCACACGCACACACGAATCAACGAGTCAGGTCGAGAAAGTCGGGGTGTCTGACATCGGACAGTCCGAGGAGACAGGCACCCTAAAAGGTCCGTTCTCATGACCTCACCCAACGGTAAAGGAAGAGGTCCCCCAGAAGGGCTGGGTCCTTAACTTGGATCCAAAGGACGTAAGGTCCGTCTGAGATGACTAACTCGATACTCCCTTCGGTCACGTCCTCTGGGACCAAGTTAGGGACCCAACCCTTCCAGAGAACCTCTTCCTTTACTGTTGGGTGAGGTCATTAGGGTACCTGTCTCCTCGGACCACCCAGTGTCAGGGACCCTCAACCTCTTCTCAGCCTGTGCTGAATCACTGACTTGTTGTCGTTATTCACAAATCATGATAGTGTAATACCAAAAGTAAACGTAAAAAGACCACTGTTTACAACAACTTGTAGAAAGTACACGAACAAACAGTAACTATAAAAGAAACCACTTTATAGAAAAGTCCAGAAAACAGGTAAAATTTTTAACCTAACAAAGAAAAGAATAACAAGTCAAAATTGGTCAAGACCTATGTGCAAAAACACTCTATTCACTAAACATTTTTAAAAAAAGGGTCTGATGGAACAGGAAAGTAAAAGAACTGACACAGACTAGTAAGGACAGTTTACATGTTTGTGTGCAAATTGACCATACAAAGGTAATAAGTGTAATTTTCACGAAAAACCATATCAACCTAATTGTAGATAGTATAATGATCGATGAAAGATAAGAAAATAGATAAATAAAGAAAATTGGAGGAAGAGACGGAAAGGAAGGAAAAGTTGTAAAATTTTTATAAAAAAAAACCAACGGAATTCCAAATATTATATGTAATTTTTTTAGACTTAGATGGAAGTCAAGGTCTTAGAAGATTGTTATATGAGGATTAAAGAACGAGGGAGACTACACAGTAACAAGAGTACATAGAGTGAAAATATATACGATATTATTCGTGTATTATATAACAATCAAAACAACGAGATTTTTCAGTCAATAAAAATCTCGTTAATTTTATTCTGTTTTCACTAAAATATTCGGAAAATAAACAAGGTAAAGACTGTAAGAAACAAAGAATCACGTCCAGGTTACGAGACTGTACATAGATGGAACCTTTTGAGGGAAATTGAAAAGAACATTCGATCCAGATGTCGTCCATCTATCCAGGGACGTAAAAACAAACAGACTCTTTCAGAAATAAGAAAGACATGTAATCTTCCTGCAAAAAAGGCCTACGTCTTGAGACCTAGTTGTAAAGGGGGAAAGTCATATAACTGCTACGGTCAGATAAAATGTCAAAGAGTGTCCGCCACGATCACCGTCTCTTGGACGACGGCTACGTCCTCTGGATTCTTTGGTCCCAAGTTAGGGACCCAGTCCTTCCAGGGAACCTCCTCCTTTACCGTTGGGTGAGGTCAAAAGACCGGACCTCTTAGGGTACCTGTCTCCTCGGACCACCCGATGTCAGGTATTCCAACGTTTCTCGACCTGTGTTGACTTCACTGAATCGTTCGTGTGTGTGCGTTCTTCAGACGACATTAAGCGTTCCCTCTACTTCCTCTACGTAGTCTTATCGCAAACCCGTCACCGATGAGAAGAGGTATGGGTCGATCGTGGAACGTCGGCCCCAGGGGTTGGAGACCCTAGACTCCGGACTACTAGACGCCACCTCGACTACATTATTATTATCTTTATTTCACGTGTTATTTACACTACGTGAACTTAGTAGTGTTGCGGGGGGGGGGGGGGTGAGACAGGTACCTTTTTAAAGATGTTTTGGCCAGGGATCACGGTTTTTCCAACCCATGGTCACGGAGTCTCCTGTAAAAGAATCCCAAGAGGGGTAGAAGAAACCCTCATGTACGACAAGGACCTTCTTTTTGGATTTCTCCCACACTTGGGAAGATGCAGATGTCGAGGGACCCTGAAGTGTCGGAGGACGACCGGGTGTGAGCCGGAAATCGTTAAGAAATTTGTGAAGATCAAATTAGAAGAATGGTCCAAAATCTGTAAACCGTCGTAGACAGAGTCCACTCGTTTGTGAACTTAGGACAAAGAGGGACGTCAGGAAACAGAAAGAGACCCAAAATTCCATCAATAAACGAACGTTATATCCAAAAGACTATCCAAGTTCCTTTCAACAATCAAAATGGAAATAGGTCGAAACAGAATAACGTTCCTACCGTTTTTACGAAAAAGGTCGAGAATTTAGAGATTCGAAATTGGTCTTGGAAATGAATATAATAAATTAAATTTAAAGTGGTCGTAATTACACTAAAAACTCTCAAATCCTCCTAAAAACGTTGTCGGGGGTTTTATAGAGAGTTCCATAGTAATCTTTCGATCTTGACCCTTAGTGGTTACTTCTCACACACGTTTTATACTACTTTATTCTAAACCACAGTGATTCAAGACATCTAAAAAGAAAAGACAAAGAGAGTGAGTCTGAACCTCAACTAAGATACGGAGTTCCCTCCATATACAATCCTATCTTTCTCCATTGAAGGTCCTTAAAGACACAAAACAAAGACTTCGGACTCGGACATCTTATTGAATCTTCCAAACGACCCTTTCTCGTTTATCCCCCAACACTCTTCTCCATTTCTCCTATCTATCGTGTCCCTTTCCTCTGAAAAGGTCTGACCTTCTTTCTGGTCCGTCACGATCTCTAGTTCCCTCCGGAACCCTATCTCGTCCTCCTCCGACATCCTTGAGTGTATCCTCCGTGACGTACTCGATAGGTCCGTCTATCCTGGGGGGTTCGGTGATTCTCTCAGAGAACAGAATCCGTATATAAATTCTTTATGAATCCTTTCATATTTTTTTAATTGACTCGTACATGAGTTAATTTTGTCAGTCCTCTGGTCTTCCCCCTTGAGACTACGAGACACTGGTATCGTCTCGGGTTGTCCTTCTTCTTTCTGAGGAGAAGAAAGGACCGTTCCTGAGTCGGTCACTTTTCGGTTCCCGAGAAACGAATGACATCGGGAGGGGTGAAGGAAAAGGGCTGTATTTTCCCAGGAGAGATAAAACCGACCCCTGAAGACTAACGTCTGGGGTTTAGCGGTAAGAGACAACTAGGGTTTATTTGGGTAGTAACGACCTCCTTATAGACAGTCTGATAAACCAAATCCACTTGTTTTCACAGTTTCACGGTGGTCAGGATTTTTCGGGAACCTTGGTTTCTGTCGCTACAGAGGTACCCTTGGACACTCTGTCTACCTTTTATGGTCTCATGAGGTAGAGGAGTTTATGGAAGTGTGACGTCTCACACGACCTGTGGACTACACTGGAACTCCCTCCCCTCCCTCCCTTCCATCCAGTAACCTCACTGACTCTAATATGAAAGAGTACTCGGATCTTTGTAGACTCGAGTTTCAATTTAAATCGACTAAAAATTTATAAATAAATAAACTGACACGATCCAGAATCAACACCGTGAACCTTAGAAATCAACTCCGTGACCTTGAGAATCAACCCCGTACACCCTAGACAAAGGGACTGGTCCCTAACTTGGGTCCAGGGACCGTAACCCTTGAGCCTCAGAATCAGTGACCTGGTAGTCCCTTCAGGGTTTGAACCGACTAAGGATCTTGATATCTAAATTATAACGAACGTGTGGAATTAAACACCTGACTCTCAGTATGGACAGGGAATTTCCTAAGGTAAGAGTCGTCGGATCAATAGTAAGACAATTTTTACAAAACCTAAGATCACTGGACTCTAAAGAAAAGTGAATCTGTGTAGACTCCCCAAGTTGTACGGGAGTTGACATTCCTACGGAGGACCCCACCCGACCCACCCTACCAGCTCTGTCGTCCTCTTTCCGTGAAACTTTCTTAGGGGTCCACGAGGACTTTGGGTAAGGAACGGGTAGGGAAGGGGCTCTTACGGAGAAGACAGACTCAGACACACGACAGGAGGTGAATCCTGGGACTTTGTTTCTATGTCAAACTGAGAACGTTCGTCCTCCACACAAGAATATTTCCACAATTCATTTCGTTTGTATAAAGACACTTTTGTATATCACGACATATGTATTCAACTTTACTACTGGGAGTAAACGTAATGTTTGTTGACTTCTTTTACACACTTAGACACCGATCTTCTCTTTCTTGAGAGACCCAAAGGAAGAACCCTTCACCAACAACTGAACCCTTTGGCAGGAGGAAGACTGGGTCAGAGGGTGCCTCCAACATTCTTCATAGGACATTTCATGTGTCTTCGGAGACTTACTTTTACAGGGACTTCACGTGTTCACTCCTTTAATGGTGCGAAGAGGGTAAACCAAGACAACCGTTTAAACCGGGGGACCGAGACCCGTAGTCACTCCCGAAGACCTACACTGATGTCGTCTCTACACATACAAGGGGATCACAAAAACGGTTACCCTTGTAACATAACATAAAAGGTCTCGAAGACAGGTTACGGCAACACCTTTTTGTGTAAACCCCTGGACCGACACCCTGAACGAAAGATGGAAAACCTTTAAATGTGGTAGTGTTTTCTGGCGTCGTCGGACTAGAGAAAGTCGACGACGTGGTCAACTCAATAGAGAAACTAGATTATTTGAGCATAACATCGGGAGGAGAGGAGGCTCCCAACCACCCTCCTTCCGTTCTTGGTCCATTTCATCTCCGAAAATTTTTAGATCCAATTTCCAAAGTTTTCGGACTACTCTCTCCTTCTAAGGTGATCTGTCACAAGGAAACTAAGGTGGTCTGTCACACCCGTAGTAACTTCTGTAGACTCCCTTGGATCAACGACAGGTCTCATCACTCCACACCCGAAATGGCCTGGACGAATTACCTTGTGAAGGGCCCTTGTCTTTTACGGGTAGGTCTCTGACCTAACTTACCCAAAAACTCTCAAACGAGGATACTGTCCTGTAACCAATCCTCGAGTCCGAGACTTCAATTTTTACTCAAATTCCCCTTTCTACCCTTCCCCATCTAATTCTCAAATTCCAATTGTGTATTGTGTGATGATACATATTTTAAGTGTTATTTAACACCTTCTAAGAAGTTCTCTACCCTTATGGTCTCGTCGACTGGACGGAGAACTCTTTGGATATACGTCCAGTCCTTCGTTGTCAATCTTGACCTGTACCTTGTTGTCTGACCAAGGTTTATCCTTTTCCTCATGCAGTTCCGACATATAACAGTGGGACGAATAAATTAAAGATACGTCTCATGTAGTACTCTTTGCGACCCGACCTTCTTCATGTTCGACCTTAGTTCTAACGGTCCTCTTTATAGTTATTGGAGTCTATACGTCTACTGTGGTGGGAATACCGTCTTTCCCTTCTCCTTGATTTTCCGGAGAACTACTTTCACTTTCTCCTCTCACTTTTTCAACCGAATTTCGAATTGTAAGTCTTTTGCTTCTAGTACCGTAGACCAGGGTAGTGAAGTACCCTTTATCTACCTATACTCTCAACCTGACACTTCTTTTGACTCGTAGCTTCTTGACTACGAAAACTTGACACCACAACTTCTTCTGAGAACTCTCAGGGAACCTGACGTTCCTCTAGGTTGGTCAGGTAGGATTTCCTCTAGTCAGGACTCACAAGTAACCTTTCTGACTACGACTTCGATTTTGAGGTCATGAAACCGGTGGAGTACTCTTCTCGACTGAGTAACCTTTTCTGGGACTACGATCCTCCCTAACCCCCGTCCTCCTCTTCCCTTACTGTCTCCTACTCTACCGACCTATCGTAGTGGTTGAGATACCTGTACTCAAACCCACTTGAGGTCCTCAACCACTACCTGTCCTTCCAGAGCACACGACACTAAGTACCCCAGTGTCTCAACCTGTCCTGACTCGTTGACTTGACTTGACTATATATATATAGACTTAGTGACGCCATGTGGACTTTGATTGTGTCGTAACATTTAGATGAGATGAGGTCAAAAAATTTTTTCTCAAACTTAGGGTCAAGATGAACGATCAACACATCGGAGTCCAATCAGTGATTTTATATTTTTCCCCTGTTCGATTGTGAATAGACTGTCCCAACAACACTCCCACTCCAGTTCCGTACGTCATGACTCGGATCTCTCGATGTGTTATTTACAATCCATGGTAATCGGCGTAAGAAGGGAAAATTTTATAAATTCGAGGTCAGATGATGAAATATAGTAATGAGTTTCCAGTGTAGGGGGACCCTTTCCTTACAGACAACTGTAGGTCCCTTCCTTATTTGTAAAACGTAAAAATAAAGTGACTGACACTTCTCTCTTATGATATGAGACAAGTCCCCTAAACAACCCCAGTCTATTGGTCCAAGAAATACATCCTCAGGGTTGTATCATACCTCATCCTCAGTCACCCCAGTGACTGAACCGTAGATCGGGAGTCCAAGAACTATCTTTCATATTGGGTCGTGCACTAAGAAAGCCCAAGTTCCCTGAGTCTGGGTAAACCACCATCCTCCAATAACATTCTCATCTATCCTTTCATTTTTTTTTTTCTCCGTCCCTTGGTAGTCGTCGTTGGTACATCGGTACTGAGGACCTCTTGACTTCCCCACGAGTACCGATACGTGTCAGAGTCCGAAGTCACCGAGGAGAGCGAGACCAGTAGACAAACAGGAGTCCCTGGTCGAAGAGTAACGAGGATTCTGATCGCACAGGTGGTTTGAGGATCGGTCGAAGAGAGGGTTGAAGACGTAGACACCAAGAACGAAGGAACAGAGGAACTCTAAGTATACGTTCTCTTTCTTGACCGGACCTTATAAAACAATAGGAGACCACACATTCTTAGGACCATACCACGACTCAACAGTAAGTATCCTTCGTGACTTTAGGGTCTTCCTGTATTTCTTATCCTGGGGTAAAAAAGTCCTCTATTACCGAAGGACGGATATGGGAGAGAACTGAAATATTTAATCGTTCTCTCAGAACTTAATTTACCGGTGGAGGAGGTCCTACCCGTAAGGACCACCGAGTCGACGATTTTTTTTAGGTGGACGTAACGTCGTCTGGGCACAAACTAGGGACCCAACCCTTCTAAGGTGCCTCTTCCCTTTCCTATGAAGGGAATGACCTCACCCATTGAGGTCATAAGACCGGACCTCTTAAGGAGCCTGACCTATCGGGTACCCCAGCGTTTCCTAGCCTGTGCTGACTTGTCGAAAGTGAAAGGGGGTCCTATGATCGCCTCCGAGAACCTAGACTCTGAGAACAGAGAATCCACGTCGACCTTCTGAACGTTATTTTCTCTCTTTATAAAAGGAGAATAATCAACGGTGTGATCGAGTGTACGAGACAAATTTTAGGTGAAAAGGTCAAACTATAAAAAACAAACATCCTATTTTAAGTCCAATCACTGACAACCCAAATAAACAGGTTCATTTTCATGTCAAATACTGGCACGTACTCTACTGGACTCCTAGTGACGCTACTTTTCTACCTCGTAACGGAGTCACTCTCCAGTAGACTTCTCGGAGAGTGGACCTGTAAGGTTGAGCTCCTGTCCTTTCCTTGAATTAGTTGGTAGTAAATAATACAGTAGAAATAAATCAATCGAACATTTTACAGTAGAGTTAAAAGATCTTTTGAGTCCACTTCTACCTGTACTTGAAGTTTACTTAAAGAAAGAACCATCAAGATATCCAACGTTTTAAGGATCGACTATTTCACTTATCGTGAAATTTAAACACAATTTTTAACTGTTTCTTTACCCTGAAGGGATTACCAGGTCACCAATTGTGAGACACGAAGGTGTCACCCCCCGTGTCCAAGGTGGGGATCAGCCCTTTGATTCTAGGACGTGTGGTACGGGACACCGGTTTATAAAAAAATTATTTTTATTTATTTAAACTACGAATTTTTTAGTCGTTTCTCCGTAAGACGAGACAACGTCATTGTTGAGGTACAGATACTCTATTCTGTTGTCTTTAGGGATCTAGTTTTTCTATTAAAATGAGATTTGATGTTTGACCCCGAAGGGTCCACCGTAACCACCATTTCTTGGACGGACGGTTACGGCCTCTGCATCCTCTGTACTTAACTTAGGGGACCCAACCCTTCTGGGGGACCTCCTCCTGTACCATTGGGTGAGGTCGTAAGAACGGACCTCTTAGAACACCTGTGTCCTCGGACCTCCCAACACCAGGTGTCCCAGTGTTTCTCATCCTGTGCTGATTTCACTGAAATCGGGTGTTTGATGTTTAATTTATATATTGATACATTAGTGCATACATTTAAACCCAGAAGAAAAATGAAAGTCACGGGGATCAAGTTTGTGTTTCCCATAAAAATCAAGGACAAAAAGGAAGAAGTGGTTCGAACTAGTCACTTACTCTTTCAGAATAGTCAGTAGATGAACAACCTTTCACACCGCGAAAACTTGGTGTATCGAGTAAAGTTTTAATCTTTACGGGGTGCATCCCGAGGTACAGTTCTGAAAGTCCTCCGTCAACAGTGACCTAGAATCCAGACTATACACAGAAGTCCCCTTTTCGTCAATTCTTTGCAAGGAACTCTACTACACCCACCTCTTTCATTATTTTTACCCTAAAGATAAAAAATTGTTCATAGGGTAAACATAAACAATCTTTCGATATATCGACAAAGAGTGAAAGTCACAAGGAGGACTTTATAAACGTTTTGTTTTAATAAAATTTTCGTTTCGTGTAAAAGGGTCACTGTATAGGATTTCTACGTAGGAGGACCCTATAAAAACCACTATCTTTTTATAAAATAACGACGCTGATTATTAGTGATTGTAAATAACTTCCGAATGATAGACGGTCCATAACAAGATTCTAGAAATATCTTAAGAGAGTAGAACAAGAAGTGTTACTAGGATTCTCTATAACAGGGTTAAAGGGTTTATTTATTAGATTTCCTTTTTCCCAAATTCACTGGTCGGGTTCCAAAATAACAACCCCACCTCTTCCCTACTTGAGTTCATGACCAGGACCCCAGGGGAAATAGGTGCAAGGACACGACGATGGTTTCGTAGGGTCCGAGTGGTCCTCCTCCTCCTGTCAAAGTATCAGATGGTCTGTAGCTCTACTTTTAGGTGACCTGCAACCTAGCACCCGAACTATGGGAGTGGGAACTATGGCAAGATCCTTGACTTAGATTCTACCGGGACAGTAAAGAGAAAAGGAATCTGAGTGAGGACCACCTGTCAACGCTTCACAATCAACATACTATGTCTAAGTAAGCTAAATTTTCACCCGAAGGGTCCACCGAGTCACCATCTCTTAGACCAACGTTACTCTGGACCCAAGTTAGAGACCCAGTCCTTCCAGGGACCTTCTCCTTTACCGTTGGTCGAGGTCACAAGAATGGACCTTTTAGGGTGTCTGTCTTCTAGGACCACCCGATGTCAGGTACCCCAACATTTCTCAGCCTGTGCTGACTTGTTGACTCGTGCGTGCGTGTGTACGTAACATTCCATACTTAATAACACGAGGGAGGGAGTCTCATAAATACCTTAACTATCGAATTAACTTCACTTAAGTCTATAATACCAAAGGGTGCACTATGACTTTTTGTTAACGTCTTTATTCTGTCTACTAAAATTTTTATACAAAATAATTACTATTTCGACCTAACTTCTGATTCCGAAGCAACACCGGTATCAGTCTTAGGATTTACGGAAAGGGGTTCAGATTTTGAACCATTTAGAGTAAGTTTCTTCCCAACCGAGACGTCTTGTGTGTGTGTCCCGTTCTATCGACGTAGACGACGGAGAGGACACAGGGAGGTAGCTTAGTTTCACTCTCGGTACAGAAGTCTGGACCAGTATCGTCACCTACCGGGACGTGGAGAGTACTGACGGTAGGTCCTCCGTCCTCCACTCGTTTTGTGTGGGTAGGAGTCTGACCCTCTAAATTCTTCTTTCTCCTTCTTTCCCGATTCAAAGAGTACGAGTCAGAAAGGTTTCAGTGGTTCGTCTATTCCATACTGAACCGGGGGTCCCTTCTCGTTTGTCTCACTCTTTCCCCACTTTGATGAAGGGTCACGAAGGTTTCCCCCTTTCGAGGACACTATCTCAGGTTCTGGTCTCGGGTCTCTCCCTGTCCTTCAAACCAGGTCAGGTCAGCGAGTCAGCACAGACTGAGAAACACTGGGGTACCTAGCTTTCTTGGGGAGTTTACGGTCCCGAACACAACGAACGAGACTCGTACGACCAACGACGAAGACGTCACCCAAGAAAAAAAATTTAAATAAAATGAATTGTTATGACATAACCAAAACGGTATGTAACTGTACTTAGGCGGTACCCACATGTGCTCAGGGGTCAGGACTTGGGGGGAGGGTGGAGGGAGGGGTATAGTAGAGAGACCCAGTAGGGTCACGTGGTCGGGGTTCGTAGGACATAGGACATAGCTTGGATCTGACCGTTAAGTAAAGAATGTACCATCATATGCACAAAGTTACGGTAAGAGGGTTTAGTAGGATGGGAGAGGGAGAGGGTGCCTCAGGCTTTCAGACAAGATATGTAGACACAGAGAAAACGACAGAGCGTATGTCGCAATAGTAATGGTAGAAAGATTTAAGGTATAGATACACAATTATATGACATTACCACAAAACAAAACAAAACAAAACAAAAGACCGAATGAAGTGAGACATATTAGCCGAGGTCAAAGTAGGTGGAGTAATCTTGACTAAGTTTACGTAAGAAAAATTACCGACTCATTATGAGGTAACACATATACATGGTGTCGAAAGAATAGGTAAGTAGACGACTACCTGTAGATCCAACAAAGGTACAGGACCGATAATATTTGTAACGACGTTACTTGTAGCCCCATGTATACAGAGAAAGTTAAGACCAAAGGAGCCACACATACGGGTCGTCACCCTAACGACCCAGTATTTCGTCAAGATAAAGGTCAAAAAATTCCTTAGAGGTGTGACAAGAGGTATCACCGACATGATCAAACGTAAGGGTGGTTGTCACATTCTCCCAGGGGAAAAGAGGTGTGGGAGAGGTCGTAAATAACGAACAACTGAAAACCTAGCGTCGGTAAGACGGACCGCACTTTACCATGGAGTAACACCAGAACTAAAGAATGAGGTAAATTTTGTCCCTGTGTCTAGGCAACGTATATCTCACTATCATTGACTTTCCAGATAACAAGAAAAGTTAGCTATATTCTAAACTGCTTTTGGATACCTTTTCCTCTGTACTCAGGTCGACCGTCATCAATCCATCGACCCTTGTGTAGGTGGTAGGATTCTTGTACCGACAGTTCTCCTCTTCAACCGAGAAACACTGACTCTCCGTCGTCGTCTGATAAACTTCATTGTTTCGTAGTCTAAATCCCTCGGAACTTAATTATGACATAATGAAGGTCATGAAATCCTTAAGTTATTACCTCGTTGGGTTGGTTCCTGTCAATCAACTTCCAGTCAAACTGAACTTAAAAGTACACCGTTCTTCCTTTTTTTCGGTACATTTTCTTAAATGTTGGTAAGGAGAGGGGTGTAAAATTCCTGTTTAACAGCAGAGTCAACGAGTCAAGGATACAGAGACCACACAACCAGTTCTTTTACCCATCTTTCCTCTTAACCCTCCTTCACTTCGTCAAACTAGATGTGTACTTTTCAGAATTTCGGTGGCTTCCTTCGTTTTCAATTTTGGTATTTTGTAAGTCCTAGGTTCTTCCTATCGTTCTCTCTCCCCCTTTACTTTCACTGTCCTCTCCGTCGGACCCGCCCCCTAAATCCTTCTCCCTTTAAACTCATTGATGCCACGTGTTACCCTAAACCCCCACTTTCCCTACTCTTCCCCTAAACACCGTTCAAACAGTACCCGTAAAGACTCAGTGAAGATAGAGATAGTTCCTTTCGAACTCACTTCTAGTAGTGAGGAGTTCTAAATCCTTACCCTAAACATAAAGAGAACCTATTTAATAGTACTCCCCTACCCGAAATTCTTTACTGTTTCTTCGGGTCTAGATAAACGTAGATAGACAAACCTAGAAGGACCACGAGTCTACCATTTCTTAGAAGGACACTACGTCCTCTGGGCCCAAGGTAGGGACCTGACCCTTCTAGGGGACCTCTTCCCTTACCGTAGGGTGAGGTCATAAGAACGGACCTCTTAGGGCACCTGCCTCCTCGGACTGTCCGATGTGAGGTATACCAGTATTTCTCAGTCTGTGCCAAATCACTGATTGTTGTCACTCAGTGGGACACCCATGACCGTGACTTGAACAGGTGTGTCACACTGCATCACTCACATTTTCACACTCAGACCCTCCACCGGTCGTCCCACACTGTTACCGAGTTCGTGCCTCGTCACTGCCCCATGTAATCTACCACCGGGAGTCGCCTTCGGTCTCAGGCCTCTATAATTATGTTAGCGGAGAGGTGCGTGAATAGTGGTTGTGCGAAGACCGGTGGCTAGTCACCCGAAGGGACTGATTGTGAACACTTACCAGAAATCGTGCAACAGAACCTCGGACTGTAAGACTTCCTACAAACGACCCCTTCACTCCAGGGTCTCGTACCCCAACATCTTTCGGTGACGACACCCCAAGTCATTGTGTCCGGAAGCTCTAGGGACGGCCACAACCTAATGAAAACTGGATGAATCGAAGTCGAAGGAGTGGACGTTTTGCTGTCAGAACCCTTCTACTGTAGGTCCTACCGAAAGTCGTGATTGTAAGTGGTTATGGAAGGGTCCAAGAGATAGGAATGACGTCGATAACGACGGTTGACCAGGACGGGGCCCGGACGGTCGAGGGGAAGGGGCGATACGTTTACCACGGGAAGTACTGACCTGGATGAACCCTCACTCGAGTCTACCCCCGGGACCGATCTCGTTCTTTCGTCGTCGGAAGACTTAGTATTTGTGGTCCGACCGATCTCCTCCTCCTCCCACAGAGAGTCACTGGGTCCTCTAGGCCCTTGGTCCCGGGGACAGACACGCCCGTCTGCACACGTACGTCTGTGTGTGTGTGTTCGGTAATCACGCATAGACACCTCAAGTCTGTCGAACGTATCGTCCTCCTCCGTCGAAACAACAAAAGGTCTGTGAAGAGTCTCGGTGACTTTGTCGTTGACCTATTTATATCCGCCTACTGCGTAGCGAGGCTCACGCACACGCACACGATTGTTCAGGCCCTCGACGTCTGACGGTGCACCGGGGGTTGGAGGTCCTTAGCTGTGAGCTCGAGGGTCTCGGTCTTTTGAGACTTGCCTTACACCGGAGTAGTTTCGTCAGACCGTCCTCCCACTCTACTCCGGCGTCCGCGCCAGGACGGGAACCGTGGAGACTCGCAAGAGGCTCCAACGGGAGACGAGCCGGAACGGATATATATCGGGACGACTGACGTCACGTGTGTGCTCGAAAGACTTACTTTATGGTCTTTAGGAAGGTCCGAGACACTTTCGTCGTCGATTCTCCGTAAGCTTTCAGGGTCCTTTACTCATCCCTTTTGTCTCGTCCACAAAAAAAGAACACCACTTTCCGTATGCGACTAAACCTTCCAAAGTTCCATCCCCTTCACCCGGTTTGAGTCATGACGGTTAAAAATTAATGGTCGTGTTAATCGTCGGACCGAAGTGTTGTTCGTATAAAACAGTTCGAGACAAATTCTTGGTCGCTTAACGTCGTAATCGTAGTTTGTCTACTTGTCGCGTCACTAGTATAGGAAGAGGCCTTTTAGTTACGAGACAGATGTCAGGACCGGAACATCGTCGAGGAGGATGGTCGTTCATGGACTGTGGGAGAAGAACCGGGACTGATTTGACTGTATTTCCGTCTCTGGTACAGAGAGATCCCGGTAGACGGGACACCAACTAGTTAGGTGTTATTCACCTGATAAGTTATATAATTTAGTTACACTACATGTAGATGTAATTGAAGAGCTCTATTTTGTGTCGTCCCGAAGAGACAGGAGAATAACCGTAGGGATCACTACTGGTAGTGAACTTTATTAAAACTTGATAAAGTACATTTCCGTATGTTGGGGATCTTCAATGATTCATCGTAGAGGAACCCCTGTCCTAAAGATACCCTCTGGGTCACAAGTCCTCACAGGTGTCTCCGAACTTTAAGAACCGTCTTAAACACAGACCAAATTAGACAGTAAGTTTAGTCCGGATTCTCTGAGTATGTCCAGTCCTCACGAGGAGACACTACACACTTCAGAGACTCTTTGTTCTCTCCGAGTCGTTACCATAATTACGTCTCCTGGAAAAACTCCTTTCCCTCTGACGTCTGTGAAGACCTGGTGTCTGAGACGGAGACTCTAACTCAGTCTCTTCCGTCTTTGGTATCTGAAACTAGTCAAGGGTGAGACGAAAGTGACTCGGAAGTCGGGAAAGTAAGGACCCAGTCTGTGAGGTCTCGTTTGGAATCCCGTCAGTACCACCTTCTTTAGAGTCTAGAGAACCCTCTCTGGAAAGGTTACCAAGACTAAAGTCGATGAGACGGAATCCTATCCGTCACCTGACTCAGCACAATTAACATCTCAGTAATTCTTGTAGAACGGGGACTTATGACGGAGTGAACTACGGACTAAGGTGGTAAACGTTCTCTGTCCGTAACGAAAAGAAGTTCTCAGTAGACGTCTATGACTTGTTCCCTTAGGGTCAGTAAAGGGTAGGGAAGGGTCGACTACGGATGTTTAATCCGGTTTCCCTCCAGGATCGTCCTTCCCCTCTTCCATACCCGATAAAGGTCGGGAGAGAAAGACAGAACCCGTCGGAGAGGGTACCACAGGCACAAAGGAACACCGGGGTCGAGGGTGGTCCGGTGAGTCGGTACCGGGACCATAGAAGACCTGTTAGGTCCGAGGAGTGACAACCATGGAGGTCGGGATCGACAATGATTAGAGACGGAGTGGTAGAGGATGACTGACAAGTCGAGAAGGTAGAGAGACATCGATCTAGGGGAGAATTAAGGGAAATAACTTGATTCCCTGGGTCCAAGACAAAAGAATAGAGTTGGGACCGAATAAGTCTCCTAATATATATCTGTAGAATCTTCATTCAAATTACTATTAAAAAAGAGTCGTTCCGGATGTCATCATCTCTTCCGAACTCTTCGAGTTCTTTATTCCTGGGTTTCCCTTTTTACTACTTCTAAAGGGGAGAACCAGAACAGATCGGATGTTGTCCGGGGAGGTTGAGGTCACAACACACTCTTCCGGCATTAGGTCGTCGGGGGAAGGTCGTAGTACTGAACAGTGAGAGACCGAAACGTGGCACCCTAGAGACGGGGACGACTGTAGACAAACGACCGAGGGTACTAAACACTCGAGGGTTGACGTCTGAAAACGTGTGGGTAGGAGGAGGGGATGTTGGTGTAGTGAGGATGAGTGGAGAGACAGATACACTGAGGAGGAGGAAACGTTGGGACGAATTTCGGATCTTAGATTCGTGAGACAATACCAACATACCGGAAGTCTTTCAATATCTACGTTATAATCGGGGTCACGAGAACGTGAGAAAACAAACAAAAACGGTCTCTAGAATCTCAAAATCAGTATACGTAAAAGGATAAACTGGTTGTCTTAAGATTCCAGACATGTCGCTACGTTCGTACAGTTGATAAAGAAAAAGAGGGAGGAGGGTGGGGAGGGAGGTCGGGGCCGTTAATATTGTAGATCTCGACGAGATCACACAAGTTGTTTATAACTATACGACGGATTTGTCTAAGGGAGTCGAGCCTTCTATCCGAATATAGATAAACAGTCCTGTCGTACGAAAGACACCAGACTTTTTGGAGTCTAGACAAGAGACAAACTGTCTGGTGGGAACCATCTTACACCAGAGACCCGTACTCCCAATGAGTTAGTAATAAAAATAAGGAGGGACCCGGAACACACAAGTGTGATGAAAACGTCGCGTCAACAAAAAAACAACAAATGGGGGGTGGGGGGTCGTGTTTGGAGGACTTCCCCTAAGAACGACTACCGTAGACACTGTCTCTGCTCGAGTACGGACGTCTATATTTAATAAATACCACTTACCACGAGATTACCTAACACACTAGTTATTTCGAATATTATCATGTCGTGACCTGTTTAGTGTCTTCCCGAACTTGCGTACAGATGTAGTAAGACTCTTACTACCCACTTAGTCTATCGTTTTCCCCCTTTTACCATGAGCACTGCAGTTGGAGTCTTGTCGAGATCTACTCCTCCTTTCACGTGTCACGAAAAAGTAAATTTCTCTGTTTAGTCCAAACTCAGTGTCCCTAGTGACGTGGTTTTACGGGGGTTGTCATGGGTCAATGGTTCTGGTCGGAATGACGTGACTAGATCGTTTTTCGGAGGGGTACGAAGATTCGAGAAGGTTTTCGAGACGTCTCCCTTTCGACACAAAGAGGGAGACACAACCATCTCCTGGACGGACGTTCATTACTTCTGTAATCATAGACAACGAACCTCACAATTAACGAAGTGACATAACGAATCGAGGTCAAAGATCCGTTGTAGGTGACAGAGTTGTCCGGAGACACACGTGTACACTAGGGTTCAGACTTGAAAGAGTTTCGAGACGAGAAAGACAGACGACCTTTCGAGGTGACCCTACAGGTTCACCTTAAAGAAAGAAAAAAACTGACACTCCGTGTACCCTAGAATCAAGGGTTTGGTCCCTAACTTGGGGACGGGGGACGTCACCTTCGTGTCTCAGAATCGGTGGCATGACGGTTCCTTCAGGGGGTTTCCCTAAAGTTTGAGTCGTACAGGTCTCAGTCAACGTATTCGAGAGAGGAAGGGGTAGAGGATGGACGATGGAGTAGCAGGTAGTGGAGGCCGGTTTTATTTAGGGACAAAAGGGAGAAATGGATGAAAGTAGGATAGTCACCGTGACTATAGAACACCAAACGGTACGGTCTTGCAGTGTGAGAAGGGAAAGTTCCGGGTCGAGTGTATAGAGAGGGAGGGACTTCAGGAACGAACTCAGACTCGAGAGCACCATGACCCCAAAGAGGGTGTCGTGAATCGTGCAAGTGCGACTACAATACCTATAACCATGCACACAGTGGAAAGTTTGATGTGTTACTCAAATCCCGTGCCTAGTATAGACTAGTAGAAACCTACAGGGTTTCTTTGATCGGGTTGTGTTATCGTCTGAAAGTCAATCGTAAACGACTTCTTTACTCACTTACTAGATGTTCGTAGACGGGTCACCTCCACCGTATCCGTTACGAACAAAAGAAATAGTAGAGATGGGAACTTTACACGGGATCTCCTCCCCGTCTTCCCTAATTCTCCTTAAGATCCACGTTTCAGGGTCTTGTGAAAGTTAAACTGACTCAAGGTGAAGGGAAAGGGGCCGACGAACATCCACAAAGTTCTTCTGTGCTCAGGTTGTACAACCAGGGGTGGGGGTCGACTTAGTTCCTCGAGTCCTCTATTAGGACCTCTTCCCCCACTCCTTGGACCCAAGAAGACCCGACCGAACTGACACCTCTTCGATAGGTTCTGTAGGAGTTCTGAGACCTTCCGACACTTCCTTTCTTGGTCTAGTCCTGGGGTCAGTACCGTGACCTGGTACGGCACCGGAAAGATCATGAAGTACCCGAGGTTATTCGTTCGTTCCAACCACCGTCCTGGTATCCTGGACTCCGAAGTGAAGATGTGAGAGTGTGTCCGCAACAGAGTAGAAAGACTCAACTACCCCACCAGACCATCTGTTCCACATCCCCTGTTTCTTTCTGTTTTAATAAAAATCTATCTAAGTATGTTTGCGGGACGGTCCTCATCCTGTGAGCCATTCACCAGTAAAGAAAGAGAGGGGAGGAAGTTGACCACGTTGGGTTCTACGTGAGAACTTACATTGAGAGTTCTTTCTCCGAGAACCGTATTAGAGATTTCTTTTGAAAGGAAGGTCGAGATCCTGTTCCGTCATGACCTAAACGTCCGTCAAAGGGTCCGGACTAAAATCATGGGTGCAGTGTTACTCAAGGTTGTGCACCCCACTTTGGAGAGGAACAATGGTCCGTGGTACTCTGAGTTACCAACGTCACTCTTGAAATTAAAACATAAAAGAGTGAACCCACGTTAATTCAAAAGTTTGTATTTTGACTCGATTACAGTAGAAACTCGTAAAGTAAATGAAAAAAAAAAAAAAAAGTAGTACTTCCTTTGGCGGGAACTTATATAGACCGACACACTAACGTCTCAGTTTATTCCTGTGTAAATTTATAAGTCGACCCATTGACGTAGATGAAAGTAATGACCGAAGGTCGTGGTATCTACCTATCCTTGTGGATGGGACTATTACAGAGAACTATAAATGAAACCGGAGAACACTTACTGTATTCGTAGTGAATCGACTAAATAAAAGGGTAGATTAGAGTCGTTTACTGGACTAATGGTGACTCCTAGTATAGGTAAGATCTCCATGGTAAATCCTACTGAAATCCTGATCTTTGTGATAGACCCAATAAAAATCACTTAAAATAGATTCCTAAAGAGTATACTTATACTTTTTACCTTACTTTACTTTTGGAAATCTATCCATTGATTGGGATGTGTCAGAATCTAACTAACCAAGTCGACGGGTACGGTTTTTAGTTTAGGTACTAAGGACTAATAAGGAAGATTTAGGAGATTATCCGTTCTTAGAGTTTCGTCGTATAGAGAAATTATGGAAAACAGTTAATCCAAGAGGAGAGGACACATCCCTAAGGGACCATCAAGTCGACCAATTTTTTTTTTTTTGGTGATGTTACGTCCTCTGGGGTCAAGCTAAGGAACCAACCCTTCTAGGGGACCTCTTTCCTCTCCGATGGGTGAGGTCATAAGAACCCGAAGAGACCACCGAGTCGACCATTTCTTAGACCGACATCATGTCCTCTGGACCCAAGTTAGGGACCCAACCCTTCTAGGGGACCTCTTCCCTTGCCGATAGGTGAGGTCATAGGACCGGACCTCTTAAGGTACCTGACAGGTACCCCAGCGTTTCTCAACCTGTGCTGACTCACCGAAAGTGAAGAGAAAGAAGACACATTGAATACGAGACGAGTCATCCTCCAGAGATTGTCATTACTGACTACTCTTGTACTGTCTCTTGTACTTTGTCTATTTTCCTGTGTCTGGCGAACTGGAAGACACCTGCGTCGCGGAACGACGATCAAAACACTGGACTTTTTGTTTTTGGGTCGGTGTTTGGTTCGGTGCTGATCTCTTTAGTTTTCGCACAACGTACGCGAAAACTGTCAATCCGAAGGAAAGTCTTTACATTTAAACGTCCTTTTCTCACTACTACATCAAGGTACTGTCCAACCACCGATACCCTTTTACACATGAAACGGTTCCCGTTAACATTGACATTGAAGTGTCGACTCTGGGTCCGAGAGTAAAATAAAAGAATCGATCCATCTTAACTCGTTCGTAGTTAGGATGGTCTTTTTTTTTTGGAGAGTACTGGACCCGGAGTGAGGTCATCCTCTACTACAACCACTGTCTCAAGACCCTCTGTGGATCGTACTTAGAGACACCTCGGGTGTAGGTCACGTGGACGGTAGAGACCCCTTTCGACACTACTTCTCGAACGGAGAACCACCATTTATTTTCCCCGTACATCCGGTCACCGATTCTGAAGCGGAAGGTTGCGTCACCCACCACCCAAGCTAGGGACCAGTCCCTCAATTCTAGGATGTACAGACACTGTCATTTTTTTTTTTTTTTTCATCCTGCCTTTGTTATAACATTGTTAAGTTATTCCTGAATTTTACCAGGAGTAATTGATTTTTTCCTAATACTCTAACATACATCGTCGTTTCTTGACCAATTTGATACACTTCGGGTACTCATATCTTTGTAGTCTCTCGTCTGTGAAAGTTTAAAGCATATAAAGAGTGTGTGGGGGTGGCTAAGATGTCTTTACTTAACTTCTATTAAAAAAAATTCGATTTTCCCGGATCTTTCCTCGTACGTTTTTGGATGACAAATTCTTGAATGATCTTTATGGTTCCTTTCTTGTTGTCTCAAGAAAGACGATATTTGAGGCGTAGTCTATATAAGTACGAAGAGTGGATGTTGAAACTTATACGGGGGTAGTACTTCGACCCTCTTCTCGGGTCTAAACAAGGGGTAGTAAAAGGTAGTCGTTAAGGGTGAGGTCTCACTCCTGACGGAAAGAGGAACAGGGACCTGATACTGGATTTAAAGGGGAGACGAGAAAACATTCGAATCGAGTAACACCGTTTGCAGGGAAGGAGTCCGAGGCCACAAAACTCCGTACATATTACATTCTTCTACCGACGGATTTGGTCGGTCGAGGAGTTCGAACTAGGTAACTATTTTTACAGTGACGGTAATTCCTCCACGGTCGGGAGACAGGGCTCCACCACCGAACAAGGTTTTCTTCCGACGGAACGGACATCACAACCTCCTGTCCTTCACTTCTGATGAAGTAGACTTTTGTGGTTCAATTAGGTAAAGGAATTTCGGTGAATCTACGATTTCTCGTTTTCGTCTTAAGGGTGATCGCGACAACTGTAAAAGGCGGAGTCTTGCTAAGGGAAAGTTAGTTGCTTCACTCACGAAATGTCCGAGACTCAAACCGAACTTATCGTGTTCTTTCTGGTTTTATGGAGGGTCCTCATGGGAGGACCAACGTCTGACCGAAGGTAGGTGTACGAGTCATCCAGACTCCAGGAAGGGGTGGGGAGAACAGACCATATCGATGGGTCGAAAGAGAGGTCACGAGAAGACTCGAGGACGGTTATAAGTCACTACTCTGGTTGTAAGTGATCACGACGACTAAGTACACGATTCGAAAGACTAGACCCCAGCCCGCGACGCCTCGTGGACCTCCCCGAGACTGGTGTTCGTGGAGACGAAAGATTTCTTTGGACAGTCCACGTTCGCACACATTTCTGTGTCAGAGATCGAAACGGTTAGACGGGAGGGAACCTCCCGTCTGACTTCATCCTGACCCTTCTTCCTTCACTCCAGTGGGCCTTCGTAGTACGGAGAGACTGTAAGGTCAAGAGAGAAGAAAAAATGTGGCTACACCTTTTCTCTAAACAAAGGTCAAAACAGGTTCCTGATACACTTGAGAAGATAGGAAACAAAAATCTGTCAGACTTCTCTAGACCTGACAGACCTGAAGTACCTACTTTGTTAAGACGAAGAAACGATTACTCCAAAATCTGCGACCCTCGGAGCACGGAAGTCTATTGAAACGAGTGTTTATACCGCACACGAGTGGTCTGGGTAACGGAAAAAGAGGACCCGGGTGTCGATGTACTATAAGGGGTCGAGGGAAACTGATCTACCTCGGTACACTGTCAACACCGGTCACTTTCTACTCGTCTTCACTGCAGTAAGGGAGACTCCGTCCGGTAGTCTGTAGGTCGCACTGGGACACACGACACAGATGGGGTAAACACCCGAGTCACCACTGTGAGTCCCACTTGAACCCTTGGTGCGTAATTTCCGTCTCCGACCTAGGGGTCTACTACCGTTTATCACCTGACACTTCACCCACTTTTAATTGGGAAAACACGAGTCCTTACCTCTAAAACCCCATCAATAATGTCCTCGATCTGAATGGATGAGACTGATTATGCTGGCAGAGGAAAGTGGTATCAGGGGTTTGACACACCGGTGTCGAGATTTAAAAATTATAATCATTATTTCCGAGATCCATGTATCTAGAAATTTTTCCGTTTACTGTAATGTTAAGATCTCCCCCACGAGTTTAGGAAATCAGAAGTTTAAGTAAACATAGGTCATGACGAGTTTCATACATTTAAGGTCCCATTTCGAAACAATAAAGATCAAATTAGTGTCTAAACTCGATATCAGTATAAACAACTATGCCTCAGACTGGTTATAAGACAAACCGAAGATTGAAATTCTTTAACGGAGACGGACAACTTCTCAGGATTAATGAATTTTCCCTTTTTGCTTTTTTTTCCTTTTCACTTTACTTTCAGTGAGTCAGTACAGGCTGGGAAACGCTGGGGTACCTGACATTTAGGTGGTCTAAGGAGACAGGTACCCTAAGAGGTTCGTTCTTATGACCTTACCCAGCGGCACGGGAGGAGGTCCCCTCCGTTAATACTTGGTTGAAGAAAAAAGGAATAGTACAGTAAATTGAGGACTTAAACACAAATCGCAATGGAAATATCCACATCCCGTGGTAAAATATCAAAGGACCTATAAAATATTGTTTTAAGAAGAAACCGGTGGAAAATGAACGTAGAAGACCTAGTAAGGAGATGAGTCAGTAAAACATAAAAACTGGAGTTCTTTTCTTACTGTGTCGTCTTTAATCTCTTTTCTCCTCTTTGATTAATCGGTACCCCTCCTTCCCACAGTCTTCTTTCAAGGATCCCGAATCTCCGACCACCTAGGGACTCTTTGTAGGAACACGGAAGAAGGCCCCCAACTCGGACCACGTCCTCACACCTTCTTTCTGTCTACGGGAGGATTGTGTCGAACCGACCAAGATGGATCTCTTCCTTCCCCGGACGTAAGTCCAAAGTCCCCGTACGTTTGTGTACGAGTCAGTACAGACTAAGAGACGTTGGGGTATCTGACATCGGGCGGTCCGAGGAGAGAGGTACCCCTAAGAGGTCGTTGTTATGACCTCACCCAACGGTAAAAGAGGAGGTGATTCAAGGTGGTTTCGGGGGTTTTCAGGTCCTTAGTCACTAGGGTTTTCTATTACGATAAGAGTACGGGGATGTATCTAAGCGGACTCACCGTTTCTTTAAACCGTTCCAAAACATGTCGGAGAACTTCTAAAGACTCCGGGTCTGATCCCACTGTCTTTGTCAATTGTGCATGTAGGGGTCCGCCAGGACCTTCCTCGACTCTCTCTCGACCTACACCTCTCAGGGTTCAAGTCCTTGCTCCTACTGAGTCGTCGGGGGACGACGAGGTTATTGACGTCTGGTCCACCGCTCCACCTGTGGAGCCCCCTCCGACCGTACCTACCTCTCACTAGGCTCCTGGTCTACAGGGGAGGGGTATGGACCGTGTTACCTTCGGAGGTTTTAAATCTACGTTGGGTCCCTCGTACCCCTCCCCTCTTCGGTTTAATTAACTTTAAGTTAAAGACGTTGGGGGGTCTCCTTACCTCCGAATCCTCCTTTTTTCCTTTCGTTTCTTGACGTAGAGACTGTGAGGACACCTTACTTTGACTAAGGACAATCCACACTAGGTTCTTTGTCCTCAAAGATAATTGGAAGTACCTTTCCGACTCCCTACAATTGATCTATAACACTGAAGTCTTGTCACTTTTGGGGTGAAAGGGACTGGAGCCACTTAAAGGCGGTAACGGTAAATGAGACGGGAACCTAAATTCTAAGAGGAGAATTTGATGGGGATGATAACCCCCTACAATTGGAACAATTAACGAATGAGGAATTACACTTAAGTAAATAGGCTACACAAAGACTGTCGTCCCACGTTCGTTCCTTACTAGAGATCTCTTCCTCCCTCGATCTCCTACTCCCTACCTCTCTTTCCTCCTCGTACTTCTCTTACTTACTTAGTTCCCCGTTTATACACGTTTTTTTGTACTTTCATCATGGAGACCCACACTTAAAACGGACTCGGTGTTACACCCCCATCGTCGTTGATGCACCAACCTCTATTAAGACACTAAATTTTGACGGGACGAAGAGAAGCTCCACCGACGGGAAGAGTTCCACCCCCTACCCCTAACATCCCCCTCCTCCCCCTATCTCACGAAAAACACTAAGTAGTGATTCAAGACCCATCCGATGTCGTCGTTGTAGGGATAGATCAATGGTCTGGGCTAAGGGAGACACTCAGAGTGTCTTGGAATGTTTGACTACTTAAGTAAGTCGGGCTTTCCTGTGGACGCTCCGTCCACGGGTAAGTTAGTTAATTCGTGGCTATTTGTAATAAAGTCATATCTCTACCACGAGCCTTGTCCGTCTTTTATACTAAGTACGCTCAGGGTCCCGATCATTTTATTGTCGAAAGACAACTCCTCAATTTGGTCGGAAAACACGCTACTCCGACGTCGTCCCGGTTTCGTACATTTCGTCCACAACCGACACTGTACTTAGACTTTTCAATTCGGCCCCTCTTTGTCCATTTATTGTCGTTTACATTCTAGATTTAGGGTGCCATTCAGGTCACCGTCCCTCTCTTAGCGACCCGTTGGTACCTTTCTATGATAATTTTTTCTTCTTTTGTTACGCCCCACAAACCACCTGGTCCTATCACTTAATACTCCCGAAAAGGAGCAACACTGGAGCAGTATAACTTATCGGAGGGAAGTCTGTTAGTCACAACTGTAGTCGATCCGAGAGACTAGTTATCTGTAGAGTATCCTACAACTCTTTGACAAGAGTCTCCGTTTCCACCGTGAGAACCATGGACCAGCTGACGACGCAGTGGACGAAATGACCCTCTAATCCTACACCTTTACCCAGTCGTAGGAACTCACCGGAGAGACGTTCTCTCCGAAAAGGTGACGTGAAGTCCCTACTCGCCCAGACACCCAATAAAAGGTGAGTGGGTCCGTGCACCAGTAAGTAATTTAGGCCTTTATTTAGTACGTGTCCCGGAGTCCCCTCGACATAAACAAAAAGTACCAAGATTAAGTCGTGTAGGTCTCTCTCTTCTGTCGGCGATTTGGGAATGGTCAAGGTTCCTTTATTTAACAACGAATCAAAAGTCGGAAAGACGGAATTCTCTAACGGTTAACGACCGAATCCTAAAGTTTGGCCGTAAAGAGTTCTTCTTGTTCGAACAATTTAGGGTAAAACCTAAACTAGGACCACTTATAGCCCCGGTCACCCCCAACACTTCTGTATGGGTGGGGGTGGCACTACTCGGACGGTGTTAGTCTATGTCTAAGTACGGATCCGTCCACCTTCAGGGGACAACCTCAGATGTGTCACACGGGTCTCGTCACTCAGACCTTAAAAGTAACATATTCTTAGTGGGTCTCTTGAATACTTTTATGTACGTGTATAAGGACCTGGACCTAGGGTTTCTAGGACTAATTTGTCCAGGTACTGTCCCTGGGTCCTTGGACGTAGAAACATTTGAGGAGTCCACTAAAGGGACACCCACCTGAACACTGGGGTCAAACTCGGTTCGGGTCGGTCGTCCGTCCTGTTGAACCTCCTCTCACAGAAAAAGGTAGAACCCATAGTGGAGGGGAGGGACGACAAGAACGACGGAGAGTCGGGAACGGGAACTCAGGGAAGGACGAACCGGATTAAGACAATTGAGGTAACGGTCTCGTGCGAACCGGTCGGGTTGAGACTGGTGACTGAGGACCTCTCACTCGTAGACACACTGAAGTTGGGGTCGCACCAACACTCACCGTCTACAGTACAAGCGCACCCCAACACCAATCGCTGACATCAATCTCGAAGTCATTAAAAAATTAAAAGTACCAGGTCCGGTGGTTCGAATAACAAAAAAATTGACATGAGGAGGAAAAGCATTAAATAATAGATAAGTAAGAAAAGCCGATACGACCCAGAAGTAACGACACGCGTTCGAAAAGGGATCAACGTCGTTCGCCCCCGACGAGCGATCACAGTCACACGACGGAAGAGTAGCTCCACCGCAGAGCAACGTCTCGTGCCGGGGATCCGCACACCCGAAGTCATCAGTGTCGTGTACCCGAGTCGTCAACCCCGTACTTCCGAGATCCCACGTGTCCGAAGTCGTCAACCCCGTACTTCCGAGATCCCACGTGTCCGAAGTCGTCAACCCCGTACTTCCGAGATCCCACGTACCCGAAGTCGTAAACCCCGTCCTTCCGAGATCCCACGTGTCCGAAGTCGTCAACCCCGTCCTTCCGAGATCCAGCGTGCCCGAAGTCGTCAACCCCGTACTTCCGAGATCCCACGTGTCCGAAATCGTCAACCCCGTCCTTCCGAGATCCCACGTACCCGAAGTCGTCAACCCCGTCCTTCCAAGATCCAGTGTGCCCGAAGTCGTCAACCCCGTCCTTCCGAGATCCCACGTGTCCGAAGTCGTCAACCCCGTCCTTCCGAGATCCCACGTGCCCGAAGTCGTCAACCCGTACTTCCGAGATCCCATGTGTCCGAAGTCGTCAACCCCGAGGATCCGAGATCTCTCGTCGGAGTCATCAACGTCACGCACCCGAAACAACGAGACACCGTACATCTTGGAAGAACCTAATCCCTAACTTGGGCACAGGGGACGGAATCGTCCGTCTAAGGGTGGGCGACATGGTGGTTCCTTCAGGGGTTCCAATGGAAAAAGATCATGAAAGGAGGAATGGACGGTCAACTTAATAGTCTGTGTTCAAGGATGTTTGAGGGTGGGTCCCATTTACAGTTCCCGTCCCTAGGGGTAGTAATGTAATATTCGTGAAAGAAGTTCTTCCTTCCTTTATCTGACGATTTTAGAGGGTTAATAGACGTGATTACTTCTTTTGGTACCGTGTCTATTAGGTTAATAAAAAAATGAAACTTTAATTAACGTACCAAAGAACTTTCGTCGATATGGAGGATTGACGCGGAACAAAAATGACCACATAAAGGGTTCGGTATACGGTCGACTAACGTACCACTCCACCCTCATACACCCCACCGACCGCCTTCACGCATACCTTGCACTGAAGTCTAAATAATCCTAGTGATGTGAAAACGCGTCATACATTCGAGAGTTCAGTGTCCCGGGTCTGGAAACCTGTGTCTTTTGGACCCTGTCGTTTGTCAACATTCTTGGTCTTGTGCCCGGTCCTCGATGAAAATTGGCACAAGTCTCGTCGTATTTCCTTCCGTTTACACTGTCGTCAACTGTACCTACTGTAGTGGTCCGAACTGTCAGAGCGGTTGTAAAGTCCAGTACTCCTCAACGTACCTTACCAAACATAACAGGAAAGATTGGAACTTTAAGGTACTTGAATCACCAGTCTATACCAAGATCTTTATTCTTACTGAGAACTATTTCAGAGATGATCGGGTTCTTTGTTTGGAATCGGTGATGCTAAAGGACGACAATCTTAAGTCTGAGTAAAGAAGGTTCAAAAACTTGTTCTCTCAAGTGAGTCAACCAGTCGTTTAATTGTGTGTGGGTCTACTTGAGAGGTCCCAGGTTCAAGGAAGGACCGTTACCTGACCCATTAATCTATAATTCGTCTCTTAACGTAAGTGGTTCCCCGTCCTTTGAAAATTCGTGTGGGACTTGGTTATTATAGAATTTAACCCCTAGTGAACCAGAAGTACAACCGTAGGTCACGAAGGTACCTTCGTTTTGACTCTTAACAAACTACCCAGTTACGGGGAGGGGTTATGGAAAGGAACTATAACTGTAACGGAATAAAAGGACAAGTATTTACGTCAGTGAACCTTCAACCTTTCTCTACCCGTAAGGTTCACCCTACTGGACCGGACTGTGTGCACCTCACACACAGACTGTGCCGGTCGGAGTCGTAATGAACCACGAGACCTTGAACACCTCCAATAGTGTGGACGGTCACACCCAAATCCGAGATCGATGTCCACAGAGACTAAAATCGAAGAAACCGAGAAATTCCCAGAAGAAATCGAAGAAGGGTTGAATTGGTTTCACCATCTGTCGATTCTGATTTATTCTCTTTAGATTCAATTCTCAACCAAAGACCCCGACGACAACAACAAGTAAGTGATCAGTACATACCGAAAGTACTGGGGAACCTGACGTCGTGCGGTCCGAAGAGACAGGGGGTGACAGAGGGTCTCAAACGAGTCTAAGCACAGGTAACTCAACTACTACGATAGATTGATATAGTGGGAGACGACGGGAGAAGAGGAGAAGAGGAGTGGACTTAAAAAGATGGGGAAGGAAAGACTCCTCGAGGGTCTCCGACCGAGGTGGTTAGGGCACTCGTCCCGACAAGAGGGTAATACACCGGTACCCTAGGGAGTCTAGAGAAAAAATTCCCTAGGACGATGTCCCTCGTCTCGACTAACGTCGGAGATCGACCACATAGAAGCCTAAGTGACACCTAAAGACCCGACGAGGGTCAGTTACTCTCTCTTGCCTCCCTAAAGATCTGATCAGGTAGTAAGGATTATGCCTTAAGAGATTACTCGTTGAAGCCGAGTCCCGGAAGGGGAGGTGGTCCGGTTCTGAATTAATCTGGACGTGACGCCAGGCACCGAGAAGGGTGAGTCAGAAAGGAAGGGACAGAAGAAAATATTTACAGTCTGGACGTAACGTCAGATTTCTGAGAAAGAAACATGAGAACGAGCAGAAAATAAGGAACTCCAAAATCGTATTAGGCCTCTACATAACCAGAACTACTCCTTTCTTCGTCGAATGTAGTATTTCCCCGACACTCGTAATCGATAGTACTTGGTCGTCCCCGGTACCCTCTTGGGGACCTAATTTAAAACTTGTACGAACCAGTTCTACCAACTTAAATTCTGACCCCCTTTTTCTCTACCAGTCGGTCACTCTCACGACTAGTTTTGGATCTGACCTCTTCCGTGTCTCCTCGTCCTCGTCTCTCACCAGTGAGGTCCTTTTTCAGTAGTGGTAAACGAAATAAAAGACCTGGACTCTTCTAAAAGTTTAGACCTAGGGTAACTGATCTCCGTCAGTCTAGGGGTCCGTCTTACTGTGACGTTGTGGCACCGTTCATGTGTGGTGTCACTAAGGGACTAAGAAAGGGTTTCTCGGGAGTATGTGACCCTTTCCTTTTATGGGTCTGTAAAATTCCGACAGTCTGTGTCTAGACAACTATAAGTAACTATGGTCCTCTGGACTTCACACCAGTGTCGGGGAAAATTTTTATAAAAAAAATTATATGAAGAAAGACAATTAAAAATTTTAAAATAAATAAAAATTAACTTTCCATTAACGAAATGTCGTAACACAACCAAAGATAGTTTGTAGTTGTACTTAGTCGACATCCAAATGGGTACAAGGGAGGGTCGACTTGTAGGGAGGGAGAAGGGAGGGGTAGGGGGACAGAGATCCAACAATGACTCGGGACCAAACTCAAGGGACTCAATGTATCGTTTAGGAGTAGTGTCGGGAAAAATCTCGACCTCGACCGATTTCAGGACCGATTCGGGACCGACTGACACACAGGAGGTACACCAGACATCTAGGGGGGTCATCAGTACAGAGGATAGAGTTATACTTAACTGTAAAAGGTAGGTACCCCGGAGTCGGTCGTGGTGAGAGGTCCCCAAAGGTCTTACACACTGGGTGATAGAGTCTTAGGGATTGTATCGTGGGTGTCCCTGGGTGGAGTGTCACCCTCATTGGAGTACCCTAGTGAACGGTACAGTGTATCGTGTGGTAGGTTTCAGACGGTCAGAGTCTTAAGACCTTGGTGGAGGATTTTCGTGTCGACTTTATTAGACGTCTAGTCTACGGTAAGAAATCCTACCACGCAATTCAGTCTTCAGGGAGATACTACGACGATGACGATGACGACGATTCAACGAAGTCAGCACAGGCTGACACGCTGGGGTATCTACCGTCGGGTGGTCCGAGGGGGCAGGGACCCTAAGAGGTCCGTTCTTGTGACCTCACCCAACGGTACAGGAAGAGGTCACGTACTTTCACTTTTCAATTTCACTTCAGCGAGTCAACACAGGCTGAGAAGCGTTGGGTACCTGATGTCGGAAGGTCCGAGGAGGTATGTACCCTAAAAGGTCCGTTCTCATGACCTCACCCCACGGTAACGGAAGAGGCACACAGGGGATTTACCTTTTAAAATACCCAGACCCTTAATCCCCTGTCCTCGTCACCACTGGGGTAGTGTAGTGAGGGTAAAGGACAGGGGTGTTGAGACTCGAGACGTTTAAGTGACGTGAATAGGGGTCACCCCGTGGTCGTTCCGTGTAAGACACACACGAACAACACACACCACGACCCTACACACACTCCAATACGTACAAACACACCATCACGTACATACACAATACACGTACCTGTGCACTCTTCAAAGTCGTACACGCAACAAGCGCACGACACACACCAGTCCCCACACCACACACCGTACACATAAAACACACCGTACACACACAGTACCCCGACACATGTATACGTACATCTCACCTCCACAAACCTACACACTTACATGCACGCACGACACACACCCATCTAATAATGTATACACACGTGTACACACCACACACCCACACACACCACACACCCACTTGACCTACTACATATACACGACATAAACTTATACACACACTACATACACCCCACGTCCTCCTAAAGACATGTACACACTCCATGCAAACATTCTGTGTACGTACCGTGTACATATCACACACCCACATACATATCACACACCCACATACACACCACACACCTTCACACAAAAGTACACTCACCACAACTCATGTAGACACGTAAAACATACCACACACAAAACACATATATCCAGACATGACACTCACACTACACATATAAACACACTATACTTCATATAACGACAACAACAAGTCGACGAGTCAACACAGGTTGAGAAACATTGGGGTACCTGACATCGGGAGGTCCGAGGAGATAGGTACCTTAAAAGGTCCATTCTTTTAAAAAAAAGGTCCATTTTTTCATGACCTCACTCAACGGTAAAGGAAGAGGTCACCTAGAAGGACTGGGTCCCTAGCTTGGGTGTAGATGACGAACCGTCCACCTAAGAAATGGTGACTCCGTGGACCCTGCGGGGTACTTCATATATACGCACACACATACACACTATTCATAACTACATCACACATACAGATGTACATACATCATACATACCTGCCACCCTTCCTCGTGTCCACGCATACGACCCCCATACTAGACCCCGGTAAACACACATACACACCATAGTCACGTCATATGTACGTACCCCTGTCACACCCCAACGACACACATATACACACACTGTATACACCTACATACACACACAACGTATCCGATCCGTGCACACACGATACACATCACATCACATAACACACGTATTTAGACCTCGTACACCTTATATTTGTACACACTACACACCAGGTGTACCGTGTATACTTCACTATGCACACATAATATACATAGACACCGAACGGACACCATCCGTATACACGGTACGTACATGTACACACACTATATACATCTCCCACGTACGTAATCCACACACCACACGTATACACATGTGACCACACCAGTTACACTACAGACATGTGTGTACACTATGTACTGTACACAAATATACACCAGACGGACACCGTACGTGCACGTACCCCACACACGTCTCACGGACACACACACACACACGGACACACCAGAAGGTCGACTCGTCGTTCGGGAAACCCCCTGGTCGGCGAGAGTGGGGGTCTCTTGAAGGTGAATAACTCGAGAGTTCTCGAAGAAACCGACCGGTCTCAGGTAAAGGGTCCATCGTACTCCCGACGCGCTGAGCCCACCAGCAGGAACTGTTGGCGGAGGGTGTATGTAATGGGCGGGTCGGGTCAGACGCGACCTTGATTAGTCGACACTATAACCGTCAGTGCGAACACACGAGGTTGGTGGGTGCACGTGCACTCCCCGTGTCGTGTGAAGTGGGGTTCACCCGGGGGTTGTCATGACACAAGAATTGTTCGTCCGATCCGAGTAATCTCTCTCTACGCCCGACATTAAGGCACAGTGCACCGGAGAACCGGTCCCAAACAGAAACGTCTGTGGTCCAGAGTGGGTGACGTTCGACGTGCACCGAACAATTTTCCCGTCTCAATCTCTCCCCTTCCTCACCCCGAGTGGTCGGCCTACGGTGCCAAGGGTGGGAGGGAGAAAAAGAAAAAGGTCGGAAATTCTACAGAGAGAGAGAGAGAATCAAATCGGAAGAGGGTAGGTGGGTGATTTTTGATACGTGGACATTCTTGATGGTAAATAGTTCATGGATAAGACACGGTCCATGTTAGAATACGGCAGAGACTAGAAGTACTGTTGGGTCATTCCAGTCGTAAAAGTCGGGTGCCATGATTTTTCCTTTAACTCAGACACCCGAATCCTCGGACGGACACACCTCCTCGTACTAACCCTCCGGTCCGGAGACAGTGGGAAGGGTGGGTGTTCCCGGTCGTAACAGACTCAGGTGGTCTTTTCCCTTCTCCTAAGAAGGGATGGAGTGGAAACAATGTTCCCTTTACGACGTGAGAGTAGATTTACAGAGGTTTTTAAACCTTTTCGGGATCAAGGTATAAGAAAGAGAACTGTAGGGGTCAGGTGGTTTTTAATTTTAGATCTCTGTGGATGTTTACGGGGTCGAAAAGTACTGAGGTCGATTCTCACGTCACTTCTCGAAGAAAGACGGTCGGGACAAGAGTCAGACACGGAACCTTCCTGACCGGGGACCGGGTAACGACTAGACGACCCGGTCATTTAGTCCGGGGCGTCGTTTATTCGGATGAGAGACACATAAGGCAAGTCGGTACACCCCGGAAGTTTCTGGACAAACACTGTCCCCACACGAGACGGTGTCAAAAGGAGGATAGTAGATTTAACCGAGAAGAGTGGAGACCCAGGGATTCTTTTTGGACAAGGACTAACGTTCCTACGTAGACAACGTACAACCGTCCTCTTCTTTATATTACACTACCGATACTTGTCACGAAATCTCAATCTGGAGTCTCTAAGTTTAGGACAAATGTGGCGTATATTTGAGACTCTGCACCAACCTTGAGACGAGTTACAATACACCGTCTACCCTCCCCTTAAACCCCTTCTTACCTATGTACATATACATACCGACTCAGGGAAACGACAAGTGGACTTGATAGTGTTGTGACAATTAGTCGATATGAGGTTATATTTTATTTTTTAATTTCTTTATTTATTTTCGTTACCTCGTCTAGATCTGTCACTTTTTATTTGAAGTTTAGTTACGTTATAATAAAGTCGAGGGTGTTGATTTTGTTGAGAACAACTTCAGATGAATAACGATTTAACCTCTTCCTTTACCGTTGGGTGAGGTCACAAGAACGAACCTCTTAGGGTCCCTGCCCCCTCGGATCACCCGACGACCGGCACCCCAGCGTGTCTCAGCCTGTACTGACTTCGCTGAAAAATCGTCGTCGTAACGATTTAAGGATACCGGATGAAAGAAAAAAATTAATACATAAATGAATAAATAAAAATTAAAATTTAACTAAAAAAATAACTTCATATCACCTACACATAGTACACACGATTCAACGAAGTCAGAACAGATTGAGTAAGCTGTGATACCTGACATCGGAAGGTCCGAGGAAACAGGTACCCTAAGAGGTCCGTTCTTATGACATCACCCAGTGGTACGGGAGGAGGTCCCCTAGAAGGACTGGGTCTCTACCTTGGGTACAGAGATATAGAGGACGGTTTCCGTCTTTAAAATGGGGATTACGGTTATAAAGTGAATTTTATAATACATTCAATGTCCATATGTCATATCGTTAAGTGTTTAAAATTTCCAATATGAGGTAAATATCAAGAACATTTTATAACCGATATAAGGAGTACAACATGTTATATAGGGACATCGAATAAAATATGAATTTTCTTTGAGACTCTACACAATTAAACGAAGTCAGGAGATTCGGAGTCAAAGGAGTAGACACCACATTCCTCTTATATTATGAGTTTCGAGACTCGTACCATAGACCGGGGGTCCTTTTCAAGTCCTACAAGTGTCAATAGTAATCTCAAAAGTCAACCTTACTTATCCTCTGATCCACTTTAAACGTACTAACATGAAAATGTCATTCGGTAATTACTACGTAGGTAAATCAAAAGCTGAGACTTTCTTGTATCTAAACTAATTAATGTTGTCCTTAAATTTTATAAAGGTAATAAGTCTTTATTGGATGTCTCTCAGGTTCGAGTACGGAGGGAGGAAGGAGGGAAGAAAGGGAAAAAAAAAAAAAAAGAACTCTCTATTTTTCGTTAAAACGAGAGCCTAAGTGACCGAACAGGAATGGGACCATTGTTCGATTTCGAAATTGGAACTAATTCGTTGTAGTTTAGACTACGTTTAAGAGGGGTGGAAGTCGGGTTGGGGACGAAGGGTCCGGGTCGGAACGGGACCTGAGAGGTGGGGACGAATCGTAGTCTTGTGACGGTTCCGATTCGTGGAGTTTAAAAAAGAAACTTTGTCAACAGACGGATGAACTTCAACCTCGTAAAATAGACAAGACGTCCTACCAGGACGGGGAGTCTTTTACGAACTCGTGCAATTCAACAAACTTTACGAAGACTTTACTTCGTCCCAGGTTTGGTGTGGGGAGGGACATAAAGAGTCGACTCAACGTGACCGTAAGAGAGTAGCGGGGTTTTACGGAAGGTAAATGGGAAGGATACTTACGTTCCGTCCTTTTTAGAGAACCGTGGTCTTTAAGTCTCGTTACCTCCCCCAAAACCGTGAATGACACTGAGTTCCGTTTGGTTAAAGATCTACCATTTCATACTTTTCTCTCCCTGATCAAATTGTAACTCCTTTTAACTTACAACTATTTACTTAACGAAAGTGAGTCAGAAAGTCTGAGACAGGGAGTGTGGGTGTAGGAATGTCCATGGATAAAGGACATGTAGGAGGAATCCAATGAGAGTCAAGTTTTCCTAAGTACCTGTCGTGACTCAGTCAGTAAGAATAAGTGTTTCGAGATCTAAGGCGATTTCATAATTTTAACTTGTTACCTGAAGGTTAGACCCTGGGTCTGGATGGGTGACTGTCTTACTGGAGGAGCAATACCCACTTCTGTATAAACTGTGATTTAAACAACGATTAAAATTGTCACAAGTTGGAACTCGGGTACTCAACGACATAGGACGTACACGACCATGGAATGAACCTAACTTTTACACCGTTTAGTTACTCTCAGGAAAGTGGGTTCCGGTACCGTAAGGGAAATGTACTTCCAGTACATACACGAGTAACCTGTTTTATATTTATTGGAAAGAAAGGTGAAAGTCAAAATCTAGGACTGGACAAAACACAGTTCTTCGGTGTCCCTCGGGTTGAATAGAGTAGTCGAACCGAACTAAGCGACTACTAGAGGAATTTAGTGTCTCACTATAACTTACGTCAAGGTTTTTCCTTACAGTTCAAGGTTCCCTGTAAACAAATTTTTCGGATATTGCAATATCTTTTCCACTACGCTTGGAACTGAGGTAAACGAAAGGACACAGTATCTTTGAAACTCCTGTCCTCTTTTTATATTGAGGACGACCCTTGTGGACAGTATAGGAAGGACCCTTTCGTCTATGTCTTCTTGAACATAGTAAAGCTAGTCAAATTATCGACTAAAACATTGGTTTTCACCCTAGACCGACGAGAAACGAGTTTTCGGTAATTTCTCCGGTTCAACCACCTTTTCTTTCGAACGAAATAGAACTACGGCCGATGGTCACCCTCCTCCCCTTCACTTGCGGACGGGTCTCCGACTGAGGGGTGGTGACGGTTGGGACTGTCAGTCACTCGTTCTCGAAAACATCCGACTCCCTTCCCCGATGCACTTCTGGGTCGTGTCAGTCAAGACTGTCAGTAGAACTTTAACCAGTAGTCACCAGACTGGTCGTAACAGAACACATGTCATTAGAAGTCAGGGTCCCAGTCAAACAAAGGTAAAGAACTCCGGTCAAGAGTCTTGACATGTCGAGTACAGTACGGATGTCAGACGAGTAGTCCATCAATTGAAGAAGATGGACCACCCCCGAAATCATAGATGTCCCGTCGAGTGTCCTATACTGAGTCTTATAATAGATACCGGGAACTCTTCTTTGGTTTCCAGGAACTGATAAAATCACTGACGTAATAATAACAACCCAGAGGAAACTGACAAAAGGAACCAAAGACGTAAAAGAGTGAAGAGACTAATTTGAATAAGAAACCAAAAAGGTGTCTGTTTTCCGTCCGTCTCCTGTGTCTCCCCATTCCCGGTATCCCAGGACGAGACAAAGTGAAGAGGAACGGCATCCTAAGTAACTAGACCAGAGATTAAAGATATTTCGAATCTTAAAAACTGGAACTCATTTCACCCACCTGAGGTAAAAATAAAAAGGACAATTTATAAATAAAACTTCTACAATTCTTTTCACACGACCGTATCAAAAGTAAGGTTCTACGGGTAAGAGATTTGAATTTTTATTTTATCTGTATGAGTGGCCCATTTCTTTATCTGGTCAGACGAAGGACTTGTGTCCCCCTACCCCACCCCTTCCTACCCACCCACCCCCTCAACCTCCGCCCCCGTCCCTTCAAAGTTCCTCGGACTTGTCTTCACCCGAAAAAGGTGGGAGTCGGAGAACAGAGGGTTTTGTGTCCACGGGGGTTTATTCTAATAGTCTATTTTAGCCCTACGAGTCAATTTATACTTGAAGTCTATTTGTTGTTTATTAAAAAATGAACTTTAAAAAAGGATCATAATGTATAACGAAAAGGAAACGAGTTCGACCGGTGGGATGGGGTTTTCGGAAATTTGTTTACGAGACGTCGACAGGACCCGTCAGTCTCGATTTCTCTGACTATTAGGGGGTCTTAGTTTTCGTCCCACCATGGATTTACAGTGATTTAGTTGGAAAGTAAAATGTCTACTAGTTTGTCTCCAGTTTCTCTATTTTTGATAAGAGATTCTTGTATATCGAGGACGAGAATAGAGGGTCCCGTCACGGCGTGGGAGATTCCTCGGACGGAGGATGGTGAAGAGGCACTCTGACCTAAGACTGAAATTTCAATCGTACACCCGTGTACGTAGGCACAGAGACACGGAGACAGATGATGTCGTTATTCTTGTATCGTGTTCATTCAAGGTAGTGGAGGGTCTCTTCCCTTTTTCCTGACTGGCAGAAGAACCCATTCCTTACCTTCCCCCGCCCGTTACTCGTCTCCATCCCCTCTGGTTAATGTCTCTTGTTTCGTGTCTAATCGTAGAATTATTTAATAGGACGGTGGAATCTGAGTGACCTCGATCCGAAAGAGTTTCGCCCCCGTGCAAGTGCATCATTGAACACTAATGACACCAACCAATGTCTTGGAAGGGGACCTCTGGAAAGGTTTAGTCTGCCTTTTGGTAAACAGAAACAATCGGTTCAACGTCGGGACGGATCTCTGGGTGTCCTCCTACTTAGATTTACTGAAGGGGTCTTGAGAAGACTGGAACCTTAGATACTTTTAAATTTGTTGATTATAATATTACAAGTTTAGATTCTGATCTTATTTACGTTTTCATCGAACCATAATAATGTCTCGAAGTCACAACGAGTTCCGAAATACCTTAGTTCCTTTTAGGGAGATTTCCGGTACCCTTGCGGGCCCAGCGAAAGAATTCGAAATACTCCTTTCACATCGTAACCAACTACTACTAATTCCTACGATAAATATACGTATATCCTGTGAGTTAAAGGAATGGTAAACGTTCCCTATGTAAGATCTCTGACAGACTTTGTCCTTTTACGTAACAAGTCGTAATTTGACCCTATTGGTTCCAGTCTCTGGGTCTACGGGTCTGAGGGTTAAAGGTTCTGAGAGGTCACTGAGTTCCCCGAAGTAAAGGTTGAGAGGGTCAAAGGTATAGAACACGAAACGGATACATTCGACTAATCCCCCCGTCCCTCTCACAAGTTTCCTTCGAGGGGTGTAAAGAACACGGAAACAACAATAAATCAACGATTCAGTACAGAGAAAAAACTAGGGTACCTGATATCGGGGTGGTCTGAGGAGACAGGTATCCTAATGGGTTCCGTTCTTATGACCTCACCCCACGGTAAAGGATGAGGTCCCCTAGTAGGACTAAGTCCTCAGTTTGGGAGTAGAGGAAGTCTCCGTCTACCTAAGAGATGGTGACACGATGGATCCTTCGGGGAGACACAGATTTCACCAGGATGTGACCTCTATGTCTCTCCGGTGGACGAAGGGTCGGGACTTACCTGACCTATTTCCTGGACGTTCCACCTCAGTTCAAGAGACTCTGGTCTCACTGTTTCTGACCCCGATTTTTCGTCCTTTATATTGTAACAGAAACCTTCGAAGGGTGTATTGGGTTAAGTGGGTTTTAAATTCGGTACTTATAATATCAACCTTAACAAAGTGTGTAGACCCCCGACCCTTTCCGAAACTTCGGATGTATCCGAGTCGACAAGTAACTTGGTCACTTCTCTCTCTCTGAATACTGGTCTTTATAAAAAAGTTGGAAACAATAATCCCCTCTTAGGAAGGGTCGTGGGTACCTTTGTCTGAGGAATCGTACTTTGGGCACGGCAGGAGGGTGAGCAATGAGGACCCTTCTTTCTCACTGAATTATACGATCCCTCAAAACCTTCTTCTCCCGAAAGGACCACCGAGTCTGTCACTTCTTAGACGGTCGTTACGGTCTCTGGGTCGAAACTAGGGACCCAGTCCTTCTAGGGGATCTCCTCCCTTACCGTTGGGTGAGGTCAAAAGAACGGACCTCTTAGGGTACCTGTCTCCTCAGACCGCCCGATGTCAGGTGCCCCAACATTTCTCAGTCTGTACTGACTCGATGATTGTGGACGATGAACAAACCTTCTTCTCTAACAAGGGGACCGGAGAAGGAGGAGACAGAAAGGACCCTTACTCACCAGGTGATCTTCGGAAAAGACGAACGGAGAAAGTCCCTTCCACGAGTGGACTATCCCTCCGCTGTTCTACTAGACGAGTCCATGTTCCGACACCTTATTCAGACTAATTTAGATGACAAGTCGTAAACCTTCTGGTGAACAGAAGGTTTTGTATATACAGTGTAAGAAAAAAATTTTAACTTTATCTCAACTAAGTGTAACGCCACGATCCACGATCAAACTCCGTGTCATTTAATTAATATATATATATATAAAAAAAGTCTAAGAAAAGGTAACATCCAATTATATTCTATAACTTATATCAAGGGACACGATAAGTCATCCTGGAAAAACAAATGGATAAAATATATATCATCACACATAAACAATCAGGGTTCGAGGATTAAGTAGGAAGGAAGGGGAAGGTCAAGGGGAAACCATTACTATTAAAAAAAATTACAGATACTCAGACAAAGACAAAACATTTATTCAGGTAAATATATTAAAAAAATCCAAAGTCTATATTCACTATAGTATACCATAGTATACAGAATACTGTCGTAAACGGAAACAGACTGAGTGAATCACACTATTAGAGATCGAGGTAGGTACGACGACGTTTACCGTAACCGGTGACCGGTTCATTATAAGATAACACGCACACACACACACACACACACACACACACATAGAGTGTAGAAGAAATAGGAAAGCAGAAAACTACCTGTAAATCTAAAGAAGGTATAGAACTGATAACATTTATTAATATGGTGTGAGAACTTATGGTTGAAAATATCATTATATCCATTTTTTTTTAATCGGAGGTAGACGGAATCAGAAAACGGAATAAAGAGTAAAACAAGATTTAAGGTCGTCTCCATGACCCTGGGGAATTTAGGGTGTAAGTGTGGTCCCCGAGAGTTTGTAAGAGGTCGAAATTTTTTTAGAGTACATCTGGGAGAGGGGTCTTTTTACTCAAGAGACTTCGGTTATATACCCGAATTTGTAGTGAACTTTGTGGGGATCAATTAAAAGTACTACTTAATATTTTCAACTACATACCTCGTTCGGTCTTTCTAACTACTTTGAAGAAGATCCTCACATATTTTCGTAACCGTAAACTGTTTGTAGACGGATGGTTGTAAGTCGATAAGACTTGGGTGTAGTTCAAACTGAATAAAGTGATTAATTTATTCGTCAATGACTCCCTGACAATGTACCGTCCGAGAGTAAATCCGTGATTCCTCCCTGTGTTTCTTCTTGTTCTATTATAAGTACCGGAGTTTTTTGGGTTTCAGATTGCCTTTGATGTGTTATCGTTTTAAAGTGTTATGTTACATGGAACGTAAACCACACCGGTATAGTAAGTCGACAACAGTTCCCTCACTTTAACCTTCACCATACATGTCGGAAGTCAAGTACAGGGATGTTCCTTCTTTGTTTTGGAGGGGAAGGTAAAAGAGGGAAAGGTTATCGATCTTACACCGACATTACCCCTTTCGACCTTGTAGGTAGGAGATGGAGTTCTACTTTCGATATCTCACTCTTCTGTCTCGTTCTTCTACAATTCTTTGGACCTTCTCCCACCTCTCCTTGAGGGACCACCAGGTCACAAATCCCGAGTCGTGACAGTGACGACACCGGACCCAAGTCGGGGACCAGTCTCTTAATTCTAGGGTGTTCGGTGCGTACATATACACGTGCCAGTCAACGATTCAGTACGGACTGAGAAACTCTGGGGTACATGACATCGGGTGGTCCGAGGAGGTTGATACCCTATAGGGTCTTCTATTATGACCCTTCCCAGCGGCAAAAGAAGAGGTCCTCGAGAAGGGTTGGGTCCTTATTTTGGGTGTAGAGGACATAGAGACCGTAGTGTCCGTCTAAGAAATGGTTGACTTGGTGGACCCTTCGGAGTTCGGTACGTACCACGACGGTCTTTATTTTCTTCGGACCACCGACTGTGGTAACACGTTTGTGTGGTCGGGACCTTACGAATGGACCCAAAAAGACACCCTCTCTTTATCTTAAGGTAAATTCGTGCTATTAAAATCCTGAGAAAGAATGTCGTCGATTTGATCGTAGATTTCAAACTCAATTATGTTAGACGTCTCTACGACTGAGAAACCTCTTACCACGTAAACTATACTACTCGGGTCCCGTCGTCCCTAAAAACAAGGTCACAATCTCTGTACTTTGGTTCCGTTTAGTTAATATAGAAAATCGTTCGGTCTTCTTATCTCAGTCTCGATCTTAAAAGGAGTTTACAAAGATTATGAACGAAATGAATCACATAGAGTATGTGTTCCTATCGGGAATTTCGTTTAAGAAGGTTCTTTCAGATTCGTCAACTGGTCGCCGACGATACACGGTGAAACAACACGTGACTCCTACCTTTCAGTTCGTTTTTGTTCCCAGAATGAATATACGGGTATTCAACCACAACCCGAAGGGTCCACCACGATCATCATTTCTTAGGTGGACGGTCACGTCCTCTGTGTTCTCTGTGTCCAAGTTAGGGACCCAACCCTTCTAGCGGACCTCATCCTTTACCGTCGGGTGAGGTCTTAAGAACGGACCTTTTAGGGTACCTGTCTCCTCGGACCGTCCGATATATCAAGTACCCCGACGTCTCAACCTGTACTGACTCGTCAGTGAGTATCAACCACTATCCCCAATGAAATAGTGTTTTTACTCACACATTAATACATGAGTGTGATCAAACGAATTTCCCTTCCTTGTACCTGAATTCCCTTGTATAAAATTTTTACACTGGATTTATTCACAGGGACCCTTTCGAAAGAAGTCCTGTACACGAACTCGACGTGAGACTTCTTATCTTCCTAAAAGGTTCACCTTTTACCCTCTCTACCTTACAAGACCTATCTTCGTTGTCGTACACGTTTCCGGGACACCACTCTCCTTCGAACCGTCCACACTCCTCAACTTACTTCCAGACTCTCTGTCCTTCTGTCGCCATTGACTACTCTGTCTTTCTGTCACCTCGGTTTAGTATTTCTCAGAACTCATGGTACAAGTCCCGGAACCAGAAGCTGGAGTATCATAAAGTGTGGGTTCCTTCCTAAATTCGTCTCCTACTCCTCTGTCCCCTCCTACTGTACGAGTATATACGTTTGATTTGCGACGGAGATAACACTACTTATCTACCCCGTCCCACGTCTTACTTACGTCCCTTTTGTAACGTCAACGGATCTATTCTTTACTCATGGTAATCCTGGTCTCAATTCAGTCCCTCACCTCTACTAATAATCGACTTACAATTAAAGGACCGTATTTTCCCTTAGTGTCGGACCGGTTAGTCCACATCAAGTGTATCTCTAGAGTTTTCTCCGTTTTAACTTTGGTGTTTTAATATATTGACCACACTTAACGTTTACATGGTTTCAAGGTCTTAGGTGATATCATTTTTAAACGAAAACGATCTTCAAAAGAGTGGAAACTGTTTTATTTTTAACCCCCAAATTAAAAACATAACCAAAGTGATAGAAGGAGAAGAACCCCCCCGTTGTTTAGATTAGTACACTCAATGTAGGTCCTATTATTAAACTCGGAAAGTGATCTTTGTTCATGTGTAGGTGCAAACAATTCACTGATTATGTCTTTAGTTACTGGTAGTGTAAGAGACCCATACAGACGTGACAAAAGACAACAAAGTACGGTAAACAAAAATACGACGAAAAGATGATTTTACCCTTTTATTATTAGAGAAACAAACAGATTTTTATAGAGAAACATTTATAAGAAGTTTTCGAGTATCCGAGGAACTCACTTTGATAAAGGGAGGGAAAAGACGGTTTTCACGTTTCTATTCAACAAAGAACTACTTTAATAACTGACATGGAGGACATTCTAAGGGAAGTTATCACTCATTTATAAGGGAGTTATTGTTACCTACACCTTACCTTATTTTTACCTTCTCACACCTCTTATACTTTTAAGACTCTAAATTATTTTCTAAAGAAACCCTAGGTTCCTCCGACCAGAATTTGTCTTCCTTGAACCGTTGAGTCTCATCCGTGGAGGGGAGTCACCCTCCCCGAACGTCGGAGCTCCCCACACCGGAGGTGGCCTTCCACTTCCTTACAGTTAATGACGACCTCAGACAACTCGACCTATTATTGTTATGCAAAAATGTTAAATTAAGACTTCTCGGACCTAAAATCCGAAAAAAGGAACTTTATTCCAAAAGGTTCTTTGTAAAAGTTTTCAGTGAAAGACTTTATGTCTTTGAGTTTACTTCTAACGTTCTCACCAGGAATTTTTGGGAATTGGTCCTCCCTCTTTTTATTATCGCAAATACAACAGCCATACATGTACTCTCGAGAGACGTCTGGTCGGTAGAACCAAACGGACCCTGGGTCCCATTGGAGTGTCGAAAGGTCCCCCACGATTACCATTACTTAGGTGGACGGTCACACCCTCTGGAATCCTCTGTTCCCAACCTGGGGACCCAGCCCTTATATGGGACCTTCTCCCGTACCGTAGGGTGAGGTCATAAGAAAGGACCTCTCAGGGACCCTGTCTCCTCGGACTGTCCAATGTCAGGTAGCCCAGTATTTCTCAGTTTGTGCTGATTTCACTGAATCGTACGTGTGTCAGGTCACTCAAGGACCTGTGTCTTGAGAAACAAAATTTTGACCCTGCCAATCATCTTTTGACTATATTCAACCAGTGGGAGGGATTATATATATCAAATAAGTAGAAGACTTTTTCAAACTCGTAGTCAGTTGGTCATATATAAATAACTCATGACGAGTCATGAAACGATCCGGGACACTCTTTTATTCAATACCCAAATAGAGAACGGACTTTCAAACATCGAGGAAGGGACGAAGGGTCGTCAAATATTAGATTAAAGGGATTTTGTGAGTTACACCCGATTCAGTGAAGTCAGCACAGATTGAGACACGTTGGGATACCTGACGTCGGACGGTCCGAGGAGACAGGTACCCAAGAGGTCCGTTCATATGACCCTACCCAACGGCACGGGAGGGGGTCCCCTAGAAGGACCGGATCCCTAGTTTGGTCGGAGAGAATATAGATAGACGTAACCGTTCGTCCAAGAAATGGTGATCGCGGTGGACCCTTCGATTTTTGTTGAGTCACTAACAAACGGTTTGTAATAAACAGTTCGCGACACCAACCGGAAACCTTATGTTTCTACTTACTCTTTGACTCAGACCGGTGTTCCGTGAATTGACAAAAAACTCCTTGTGTTTTGTGCCATTCTATGTTGTGTCAAACCATTCCTGACAACATCTCGACTTTGTTCCGGGTCCGTACGGGAGGTATCGTCCTGGTCGACGGATACCGACGTCGACACACGTGTATGTTGGCACCGAGACTCGTCGTTCTCAATACAAAGCACGTTCGTCACCAGACCTGAGTTCGATTATGACATTATTAAGTTTCCTCTCTTTCTCGGGAGTCCGAGAATCACCCCAGTAGTGCGGATACACATGTCTATTTCTCGAATAACTTTGTTGTCCTAAATTCCATCTGAACCCAGTTTAAAATTATACATGAAGATACATAACATTAATATGTAACATCATACATGTTAAGGAGTATAAGTACATTCACACTTATTTATATTTTCTCCGAGAGCTTACCTGGTTAGTACGACGACGACGACGACGACGATTCAACGAAGTCAGCACAGGCTGAGACACGTTGGGGTATCTGTCGTCGGGTGGTCCGAGGGGGCAGGGACCCTAAGAGGTCCGTTCTTGTGACCTCACCCAACGGTAAAGGAAGAGGTTACGTACTTTCACTTTTCACTTTCACTTCAGTGAGTCAGTACAGACTGAGGATCGCTGGACGTCGGGTGGTCCGAGGAGACAGGTACCCTAAAAGGTCGGTTCTCATGACCTCACCCCACGATAACGGAAGAGGCTGGTTAGTACGATCACACAATATTTTCTTCTAACACTGAATAGGTCAAAACACATGGACTCCACGATTTTGATTCGTTGTTGGTCCTTATTTTCTAATTGTCCGTCTCTACTGTATCTCTTTTAGGATCCATTCACATTACCATAGTGATTTCTAAATCTGATCTCCTTTATTTCTAATTATAGGGGACCTCCATTTGTCTAAATTGTTTCCTCCACTCAAACAACCCCTAGGTGTTGTAAAAACCGTGGCCCCTGGTCAAAACAACTCCTACTAAAAAGGCACCTGGTCCCACCCCTTACCAAACCCCTATTGAGTGCACGTAGTGTAAATCCCAAACACAAGGATACTCTTAGGTCACGACGACGACGACGACGACGACGACGACGACTAGACTGTCCTCGACCTCGACCACCATTACGCTCGTTACTCACTCGTCACCGACATTTGTGTCTACTACGAAGTGAGTGAACGGGTGGTGAGTGAAGGATGACACGTCGGACCAAGGATTGTCCGGGACCTGGTCAAGGTCAGACACCGGACCCCCAACCCCTGGGGACTACACCTTCTGTTCCTAATTCTTTTGATCCAATCTTCTGTACCTTTGTTACGTTCATAGGTAGTTGTCTACATACTTTCCTTTCACCGTCTATCTATCTATGTATGTATACATATACATATATACGTCACCTTACGATAAGACGGTATTTTTTCCTACTTCAAAAGACGATATTTTTTCCTACTTCAAAACCGTAAACGTCGTTGTACCTACCTGAACCTCCCATAATACGATTCACTTGATACAGTCAGTCTTTTCCTATTTATCACTATAACGAATGTACACCTTAGATTTTTTATGTTCTTTGATCACTTATATTGTAAATTCTTCGTCTGAGTGTCTCTTGTTTGATCACGAATGGTCGCCGTCCCCCTTATGTCCCTTTCCTCTCACCGTCAACGTTTGATATCCACATTCATTCCGAGTTTCTAAATAACATATTGTACCCCTTATATCGGTTATAAAACATTGTTGATATTTACCTTTCATTGGAAATTTTGTCATATTTTCAGAAAATTTTTTGCTCTAATCCCAGTCTACTACTTTCTAGTACTTAAAGACTCTTCAAACCTTATGGAAGACATCTACGACCTTTCGGTACTTCCGAAAACCTTTCCTTTCACCAACCACTTTCAATGTAAAAATCTTCGAATTAGACCGTTTTCATTATTGAGTCCAGAACGTACTTAATTTTTTCTGAGACTCAATTACTTAATTTTGGTTCCTTCAAAAAATATTGTCCGTGATACCTCTTGTCATACCTCCAAGGAAGTCTTTGATGTATAGTCAAGTCAAGTCAGTGAGTCAACACAGACTGAGAAACACTAGGGTACCTGACGTCGTACGGTCCGGAGGGACAGGTAGTGGTTGAGGACCTCGAACGAGTTTGAGTACAGGTAGCTCAGCCACTACGACAAGTTGGTAGAGTAGGAGACAGTAGGGGAGGAGGAGGGTGGAAGTTAGAAAGGGTCGTAGACCCAGAAAAGTTTACTCAGTCAAGAAGTGTAGTCCACCGATTTCATAACCTCAAAGTCGAAGTCGTAGTCAGGAAGGTTACTTATAAGTCTTGACTAAAGGAAATCCTACCTGACTAACCTAGATCAGATTCCCTGATTTAACCTAACGTCAGGTTCCCTGAGAGTTCTTAAAGGGGGTTGTGGTGTCAAGTTTTCGTAGTTAAGAAGTCACGAGTTGAAAGAAATATCAGGTTGAGAGTGTAGGTATGTACTGATGACCTTTCTGGTATCGAAACTGATCTGTCTGGAAACAACCGTTCCATTACAGAGACGAAAAATTATGCGACAGATTCAACCAATATTGAAAAGAAGGTTCCTCGTTCGTAGAAAATTAAAGTATCGACGTCAGTGGTAGACGTCACTAAAACCTCGGGGGTTTTTATTTCAGACAAAGAGAAAGGTGACAAAAGGGTAGATAAACGGTACTTTACTACCTGGTAGGATTTCCTCTAGTCAGGACCCACAAGTAACCTTCCTGACTACAACTTCGTCTTTGAGGTTATGAAACCGGTGGACTACGTTTCTCGACTTTTCTGAGTAAACTTTTCTGGGACTACGACTCTTTCTGACTCCCGTCCTCTTCTTCCCCTGTTGTATCCTACTCTACCAACCTACCGTAGTGACTGAGTTACCTGTACTCAAACCCATCCGAGGCCCTCAACCATTACCTGTCCCTCCGGACCGTACGACACCAAGTACCCCAACGTCTCAGCCTGTGCTGACTCGTTGACTTGACTTGACTTGACTACCCTGTCCTACGGTACTAGAATCAAAAGACTTACAACTCAAAATTCGGTTGAAAAAGTGAGAAGAGAAAATGAAAGTAATTTTCCGAGAAATCAAGAAGAAGCGAAAGACGGTGTCACACAACTATAAAGAGGACCGTTAGAACTAAGGTCGAACATGAAGTAGGTCGGGTCGTAAAGAGTACTACATGAGACGTATATTTAATTTATTCGTCCCACTGTTATATGTCGGAACTGTATGAGGAAAGGGTCTAACCTTGATCAGACAAAAAGGTACAGGTCAAGATTGAACGAAGGACTGGACGTATGTAAGGAATTTTCTGATGTGTAACGGTATATTAGGCCGTTAGGGTGAGGACCCTCATATAAGTGTCTTTTGGTAGTAAGCATTTTTGTGTACGTGGGGTTGTAAGTAACTTCACGACAAATGTTATTGATTCTGTACCTTCGTTGGTCTTACAGTTAGTTGTCTACTTACCTATTTCTTCTACACCACGTCTATATGTCACTCTAGAATGAGAGGTTTTTCTTACTTTACTACGGTAAACGTCGTTGTATCTACCTCGATCTCGACTAGTATGGTCAATTCACTTAGTCTGTCTCTTTCTGTTTATAGTATACTGTAGTGAATGTCCACCTCAGACTTTGAACCGTGTTTATTCGAACCATGTTCGTTTGATTAAATGTTTTGTCTCTGTCTAAGTGTCTGAACTTTTGTTTGAATATCAATGGTTTCCCCTTTACTTCCCTCCCTATTCAATCCTCCAACCCTAATTATATATATGTGATTATACACACATATATTTTATCTATTAGTTGTTCCTGGATGACTTATCGTGTCCCTTGACAAGTTTTGACAGACATTATTGTGTATACCCTCGTCTTAGACTTTCTCTTATATATATACATACATACTTACTCAGTTCAACGTTATGTGGATTTTGTTTGTGTTGTATAACATTTAGTTGATATGAGGTTATATTTTATTGTTAAGTTAATTTTTTTTTGTTGTTCCCTCAATATGACACGTACCTTTCCTTACAAAAATTCTCAAGAGGTAAAAACGACATCTTACGTCGACGACCGACCTCCCTCCCTCACCATGAACCGTAGAAGAATTCTCCCAACCCTACAACTACGTGGATGTCTCTCTCCTTGACCAAGAGGACATGTCTATCTTAGTACCGACGGTCCTTACTCGAGAAGGAGGTGATTGTCATTAGAGTGTTCATCTCTACCAATGGATCTCCCTCTTTAGTCTCGTTTCTTAGAAGGTCGAGGTTAAAGTTTTATTTTTGGTTGGTCCTTTTACCAATGTGGATACAGACAGATCTGACTTAATTCGGTTTCATTTCCCTCTCTCGGAGACATAGTAGAAGATTGTATCTGAGGAAGTTTAAGGAAAGAGTGTCAGATAAAGGTAAAGATTAAGATGGACATGTTTTATATTAGTACAACGAAAATTAATGAATACGTATGTACTTATGATCATTCAATTTGAACAAGAAGATAAATGTTTCTGTCTCACTATGTCTCATCGAATCCTTAACGAAGAAAAGGGTCACTAAAATTTACACGTCACTCAAAGAAAGATTTTGTGTATAAACGTCTACAGTGAAATTTGTGATAAAAGACTCTAATATAAAAGGTATCTTTTGTCTACAGACGTTAATAGGGAAAAAACTGGAGACTCTGAATAGTTTCAGTTTATCCATTAGTAGGTTAGTCTGCCCGATAGTAATAGTCTTCTTTTCATTAATATTAGACTTATACAAACTTGTACTAATAATATTCGAAATTTGACAATGTGAAAACTAACCCCGTCTTAACCTTCTGTAATAGTGAAGTATTAAGTTTACTACATTGAAGTGAACAAAAACAGTAAATCTTAGACTTCGCGATTTAAATAAATTGTTATATTAAGAAATTTGTACTTGTTTAATACGTTATTAGAGAAATTTTGGTACTCTTACGAAGAGTTTTAGAACTGTCACTTTAACCCCCTTAAAAAAAAATTGATCTCGTTTAGTCTCGAATCGTGACTCGGGGTAGTCTCACCCTTCGAACTCCGTCTGTATAAGTAAACTGTCTGTAAAACACTAGACGAACCAAGATAATTTTGTGGTCGATGTAAGGACGGATGGAGACCTCCGGGTGGGTTAGTTTAGTTTAGTTAAACCGGACTTAGTTTTCCTCTTGCTCCGGTTTATCTGTCTTTACTACTCACTCTTCACATTATTTTCACCGTTTTACTTATTCTTTTTTCATAGAAAGGGTTCTTCTACACATTCATCTTCTCTCTTAATCTAAGCCTTAGTCTTGGCTCCTAAGAAAGTCCCCGTATTCCTAAATTGCCCCTTTTTTGACCCCTTTTGGAGTGCGGACTATCTGTAACTCATTTTGTCGTAAAGGGTGACTTCTCTAAAATACTTTGGGAACGTTGTGTCAGCAAGTCAGGTCTACAGACTACGCCACAGACGGATTGAACCACTCTGCAGGACTAAAAAGAGAGGTAGGAAAGGTTCTGGACGAGGACGGTGTGACGAGAAAGTCCGTCCGTACGGGAAGGAGGGGGACCTCCCTCCACCCTTTTCCCTCACGTAAAGGCCCGGTCACGTCCTGGACTTAAGTGCAACTTGACATACTCGTCCACCCCGGAACTCTCTCTTAAGGACAGCGAACCTTTACAACCGTAAACACCAAAGACTTGTTCCGGACCCGACTCCTAATCTTTATCGTTCTATCTCCTCGGAAATAGTCCAACCTTTTCATGACTTACCAGTAACAAGGGATTCGTGTCACAAAGAATCTTGATACCGAGTTGAACCTTAAATGGAACCTTAAGATCAAGTCGTCTCACTTCTGGACACCAAAGGAGGGGATGTGGTCGTCTTAGAACGATTTTCGACCCAAGTGTGAATTGTAGGAATGTGGAGGGAATAAGCCTCAAGGGGAAAGAAGAACGACAAAAACAAAAAAAGTGAAACCCGGTGTCAAGCTCTGTACACCCTAGAATCAAGGAACTGGTCCGTAGCTTGGCCGTGGGGACGTCACCTTCACACCTCAGAATTGGTGACCTGTCGGTCCCTTGGGGTGAAAAATAGGAAAGAACTTTATTGAAGAAGGGAAGGGGACGGAGACGGTACGGATACACAGGTTAAAGAAGTAAGTTCTTTCTGGATCATTCATATCTCATACCCGACCTGTCACACCTATACCGTCACTTGTTTTGTCTGTTTGAGGAGATGGGAAAAGGTCGAATGAAAGGTCAATGTAAGAACGGTCTAAGGTCGACGACTTTACAATTGACAATTCTTTCCCTAACCGTCTTAATAGTTCCCAAATTCCATCACAGAGGAATAGTGGGTCCCTCAGTCGTAGAAACCCCGACCCTGGGTCACTAACACACGCAACAGTCGGGGCGGTCGGGAGTCACTAAACCTGGGCAGACACTACTGCGGTCCCCTCTGACGGGGGTCTCTGTCTCCTTCTGAACGCGACGGTCGTAGAGACGCCACGGAGAACTTTAAAGTCGTGTGTCTGTCCACGGGTACGTAGTGTGGAAAGGTTCCGACCCGACCTGGCTTCGGAGGAGATGAGAGAGACCACGACACCTCTGACCCTCGAGTGACGAAATGGTCCAGGGAGTCACCGTCTCTAGGTGAAAGTACTTGTACCGATTACTAAAGATTAAGGGGTAGTGGAGCGTGTCACGGACCGGGTCGTCTTCGTGGATCTTTGTAGGTGTACTTGCTTACCGACAGTCAAGGTGGACGGTCTTGCAAACTGCGAGACAAGTCAGACTTGAAAGAAACAGACACAAGAGGGGCAACCAGTGTCTAAGGGTCGGATCGACTAATAGAACGTTCTACAACTTCACCTTTAAAGGTCGAACTAAGACTGCGACGGAAAGTAGAACGGGTCCGTAAATTTACTACCGCGACAAGGATCCACCCTCTATAAAGCAACGACAGGTCGGGTAGTGTGACTTACAAAACATGTACGTCCTTGACGAAGACTACCTAAATCGAATAATTTCACCCACCGTGGGTCGACGTCGAGGGAAAAGGGAAAGGAAGATTAACTGAAAGTTCATTGGTTCCGTCGGACAATTGTGAACCCGAAAAGTAGTCTGGACCGTGCAATGACGGAAACTCGGAACGCTAGCGTAGTAAAGGACAGAAAAGTCTTTCCAGAGGGAGGAAGTAAAACGGGTCGGCGTAAGAGAGGTTGAAGGTTCTGGGTGGTCGTTCGGACTACTGGAACAGTAGTTACTCACCCCCATAGTTGGTAGGTTTACTGTAAAAAAGGGGGGTGTCTCGGAACAAACTGGTAATGTTAACTAAAGAGAAGAAGAGTACCGAATCACATTAATAAAATATATCTTTAGGAGGAGACAGTTCCTAGAAAAACATATCAACATCTATGGGGGTATGAAATAATCGATCTACTTGTCGTCATATCGTACCCCCAGTCTCGTACCGACCTCCCCAGGACATCTAGATCCAAAGTTAGACCCAAGCGGGGAACCTCTCTGTACTAGAAACCTGAAGTCGAAACGGTAGACATTGATCCATTAACACAGATAAAATTAATTCGTACAAAAATAAAATAAAACTACGAAACTGTAGACCCCGGAACTGAGGCCTCTTTGACAGGGAGGGTCCCGGTCGGTTAAGGATCTTAACCGTTCCCCGACCGACCGTCTGTGTGGAAAGGATATGTTTGGTCGGTTGGGTCTAAGGCATGACGGCTGGTGGAGGGAAGACCTGAGAGTGTAAACAAACCTGGTGCTCATGGGACGGGATTGACGGGGTCCCATTGATCTGTGTCCGGGATCCGGGGTTTTGGGTGATTCTAATAAGGTTGGTAGGTTAAGATACGGACGAAAGGGACGAGTGGGGAAAGAAGGGTGTCTTCGATAGTATTTACACGAACGGGCACTAAAGGGGGTAAGGGTGACAGAGGAGTGACTGGGACCACGAAGGGGTTTACGGAGGGGAACCGTACGGTCGAAGACAAAGATCCCTTGACACTCATTTTAGAAGAAGGAGATGCTGTCAGTAAAGATATAGACGTACAGAAAGGTATCCTGAAAATCAAAATCCTGATTTTGATTAGGACCCAGATAAAATTTTGTGATGGAGTATCCCGATTCCACACCAAGAGTTGTCCTCTACTGAAAATTGAGGGTCCTCTGTGCACCGTTACAGACCACTGTAGGAATCAACAGTCTCGACCCCTTTCACCGCGACGACCGTAGGTCGCTCATCTCTGGTCTCTACAACGGTTCGTAGGACGCCACGTGTCTTGTCAGTGGTCGTTGTTCTCAATAGAGTGGGTCTTACAGTCGGTTCTACGGGTCCCAATGTCACTCCTTAGCCCTTCTAATTCATGTCGCGAACGTCAGGAGTCTGATATCGCACGTAATCTTAATGGACGACCAGAATAATTTTATGTACAATGACCCGGATGGGGGACTCAAAGATTAAGGTATTCATCGTACTTTTGAACGTAAAGATTGTGTGACGTTCCACTTCGACTGTGACGGCAAAGTCGTCGTTGAAACTCAGTAATCGGATTAAGTTTCGGTAGTAAATTGTTTACTATAGGGTATTAATAATAAAATTTTCTAGGACATCCAGTCTCTGACTTGACATACGGAGTATAAGGTGTGTCGTGACCCTAAACGTTCTCCGTGAGTTATTTTCCACGACTACCGACAAACTGTAACTTTGTAAATCATGCACCGTTCGAGATGAATGATTCTATGTGAACCCTCATCTAAATTTCTAAACAGAATTTCTAAACAGATCAATCCTTATAGAAGATCAATCGATAACCACGTACTTTTTAATGGTGGTTTGTATCACCTAATTTTATTGTTAGGGACCACCGAGTCTACCATTTCTTAGACGGGTGTTGCGTCCTCTGGGTCCAAACTTGAGACCCACCCACCCCTTCTAGGAGGACTCTTCCCTTACCGATGGGTAAGGTCCTAAGAACGGACCTCTTAGCGTACCTGCCTCCGATGTAAGGTACCCCAGTGTTTCCCAGCCTATGCTGACCGGCTACTTGTGAAGTAAAAGAACCGACCAACTAGACGAAGCACCCCACAACTACCTTCGGTGGGTTTCTATAAATGGACCGACAATCCGGTCAAGGAAGTGAACAGACCATGGAACCAAACTTCCGATCCACGGTGACTTTGACAGGTGCTCTTACGGAGATTCACTAGAGAGGTACATCGACGAAGCCTCATTTGTCTGCGGACAAATGTACCGTCGAATTCCAAGATTCTTTCGCACAAGGTCAAGTGTGCCAGAAAATACTGGGTCGGGGTCTTCAGGGTAAAACGGTGAAGGCGACATGAGACAACCAGTTTCGTGCGTGTTCGCGGAGAGGGTGGAGTCCCCGTTCTCTATTCCCAGGGTACAGAATTACCTTTTACACAGTCTTTCGAACAACCGACGCAAAACAAAAATTAAAATCATCACCTAAAATTAATTGGGTTATATAGGTTTATACTATTGACATTTTCAATATTCTAAACCCAAGAAAAACAGTTATAATCTGGAAGTGTCAAGTCCCACATTAAACGTGAAGTTTCTGTCGAGTTAAGTCCCAGACAACCGACACAAAAATTTGACGGCGTACAAACTAACGTCGGAACAAAGATCACTCCCTTACCTTGTTTGTTCGTTTGTTGGGAGACTGAAAGATTAAAATGAGAGAATCGGAGACAAGACTTGCAGACGGCACTTCAGGAGAGGGGTTTGTGTAGTGACGTTCGGTTCGTCGAAGGAGTGACGGTAGAAGTAGAATACTGACCCTCACCCTTATTCACAGGTATATGGACAGTCTTAGCGGACCACGTCATTTTGGGTGTCACGTTACGGGAAGGGACAACGTCCAAGTAATGGGTCGTACTTTTTAGCGTAGGGGGTTCCTGTGTTAGGGTCTACCATAAAGAGAGAGGGTGACACCACGGGGACTCTGTCCATATGCTGACGACGGCAGGGGTCCCTCCACTACTCCAGACCAAGTCGGGTAAGTTTGCCCTACGAGTGCAAAAGAGACTTACCTACGTGTCCTCTGGACTCGCTACGGGCAGAGCACAGAGGTCCCGGTACGGGGGAGACTTTAGGACCCGAGAGAGTGACTATGGTGTGTAGTCGTCCTCGAGTCGCTATTGGAGTCGCCGTCCGGTTCCTAATAAAACCAACGTAGTGAGAGACACTAATAGGTTTTCCCTTTCGCTTTTAAACAAACTCGTACGTCGAACACGAGAAGGTCACGTTGTTTCCTAGAGGACCTTTGGAAAATAAAAAAAATTTACTGTAATATTACATACGAAACAAAACAAAAGTAGTGAAAATAGTTGTAAAGAATCGTCTCCGAGTTCACCGAACCGACCCCATTTCCCTTTTTACCATTACTAAGTAAACATATGTACACAGGATCACCCTTACACTACACCATCTTTATAATAGTCTTATAATTTAATCTCTGTGAGTTGTAATAAGAGACTAGATAAACTTTGGTCTGTGTCCCATGTCTATAATGTACCCTGGTTCTTACGACACTATTAAGTCACTAAGTAGTTAGGGGTGGTCTCGTGAAGACCAATAAAGGTTTGACTGAACCGTATTCGACACAGAACAGAGACCCCGGGAACTACCGTGACAAAATCGATTAAGCAATTGAACGCAGGAGGAAAGACACGACACCCACGATTCAGTGAAGTCAGTAGAGGCTGAGAAGCGTCGGGATACCTGTCGTCGGGCGGTCCGAGGAGACTGGTACCCCTAAGAGGTTCGCTCTTATGACCTCACCCAACGATACGGGAAGAGGTCCCCTAGAAGGGTTGGGTCTCTAACTTGGGTTCAGAGGACGAAACGTCCGGTCAAGAAATGGACGACTCGGTCACCCTTTCGTGGGGGAGAGGAATAAAGAGAAATCTCACGGAAGGAATTCTGTTGTCGACGACACCAAGACCTCTTCTACCCTTATCTGTCCGGTCGTGTGTGGGTGAACAAGGTTTCTGGAACACGAAAGGTTCTTTAGAGAAGGTCGTTCCACAGGGGCACGATCAGGAATCTGCGAAAGGGGGACGGAGTCTTGAGTGGGTGAGGACTCTGGTCACGTCTCATAGTCAGTCCTAGATTGGTCCTTTGTCCTTTGGTGGTCGATTAAGCTTTGTCTCCAGAACCGATGTCCCTACCTAATGTGTCCCCCACCTTATCGGGCTCAGGTCCGTCCCCGTCCCCAGTGACTCCGTAGGTCTCTGACGTCACACCTTTCGACTGTGACGCCGCCCCGTCTCCTGTCTCCCCTCCCCCAGGGCCTTGACCTACCCCCGCGGAACAGCGGTCCTCGTCCGACCTTGGTGTCACCTGACTGAGTGCCCCGTTCGGGACGTCGGTCCTTCCAAAGTCTCGACGACTCTTCCTCCCTTTCTTCATCGTCGAAGAGGAGGGATAGAACGGGAGGTAGGTGGATAGTTACGGAGGATACGAGGTCAGAACCTTTCTGTTGGTTGTTCCCCGTCTGAGACTAAGCCTTGTTCCGTCTCTTTCCCGCCCGAAGGGACCACCGAGTCGTCATTTCTAAGACGGACGTCACGACCTCTGTGCCCGAGCTAGGAACCCTTCCCTTCTAGGGGACCTCTTCCTTTACCGTTGGGTGAGGTCATAAGAACGGACCTTTTAGGGTACCTGTCTTCTCGGACTGCCCGATGTCAGGTCTCCAAGTGTCTCAACCTGTACTGAATCACTGAGATGTTGTTGTTGCTTTCTTTCCCGTTCCGTGTCTGGGTCCCTTCCTCGGTCCCCCACGAGACGACACTCAGTCGTCTCGGCAAGAGATGGGACGTCGGGTTCCAGTGACAGTCGACGAGTTTCCAGAGTCGGTTACTGTAAATAAGACTGACGACGACGACGACGATTCAGCGAAGTCAACACAGGTTGAGACACACTGGGGTATCTGCCGTCGGGTGGTCCGAGGAGGCAGGGACCCTAAGAGGTCCGTTCTTGTGACCTCACCCATGTGGTTATATTAGATCAGTTATTGTCGAAAAGAGTAATTCCAAGGTTGGATCAGCGGAAAGGTCGAGGTCGAGACCAGTTGGACGGGGAGGACGGAGGGTCGGCCCAGAGAAGAAGGAAGGAGAAGAGACTACGAAAGATCGGGTGACCGGGAGTGACTGAGTGGTCGTGAAATGGTTAAACAGAAATGGTGACTGGGTAAAAACGTTCTGGGTCAAGGTCACCCATGTCGGACCCAAACCATGGTTTATTTGGAGAAACCACTGAGTCTACCATTTCTTAGACGGACGTTACGTCTTCTGAGTCCAAACTAGGGACCCAACTCTTCTCGGGGACCTCTTCCCTTACCGATGGGTGAGGTCACAAGAACGGACCTCTTAGTGTACCTGTCTCCTCGGACCGTCCGATACCAGGTAACCCAGTGTTTCTCAACCTGTGCTGACTTGCTGATTGTGAGATCTTTATATAAGTGTAAAAGAGAAGAGGTCGTCTTCCACCGTAACTATAAAACAAGAGTATCACCCAGATTAAGTTCCCTTTCCCTTACCCTGGGGTAAGGAAACGTCTTCTCGAACACCCTATCCTTGATAATACCACTGATTGAAACTTTTATATTACTCGGGGTTGACTTGGAAATATCTAGAGGAATTATAATTAATTATTAAAAAGAGTTTCTAAAAGAGGGAGGGAGACAGAGAGGGAGAGAAGGAAAAGTAAAAGAATAGGAAGGATCTCTGTCCTTCTGTTAGACACGCTTTATCATGTAGAGACGTATGTCGAATTAGTGTCTAATTTTAAATTACCGAGAAAGACCAAAGAACTGTAACGGTCTTGTCTGGGAATTGTAGAAGTGATAATCGAATAAGATTATATGATTAATTGTCTTTCTTTGACTTTAGTCCTGAATGGGGGTCTTTTGACTGAGATGAACGATTGAAGGGGTGATGACAGGATACTGTTTTGGCAGAAGATCCGCATATCCTGGAAGAGTTGGTTCGTAAAAAGACGTCGACAAGGAAAAAAGAGAAATGGGTACAGTCCCCCCATTTGTCTAGGGGAATACTTTCCTGAATTATCACTAGTCCGACCTCCACCCCGGAGTCTAATTAAGACAGTACAGATGGGGTGTCCATCTTGGAGACCTGATACCAAGACCAACCCCTCTATCGGGAGTTGGACCGTCGTCCGTGGTGTTACTTTCCCCCAGGAGGTTAGAAAGGACGGACGAACGGAACCAGAAAAGTGTCTCTTCCTCCTGTCTTTCGGGTCTTTCTCCAAAAGGACCTCACTAGATCGAAAATGTCCTTCTCTCTCTCCGCAACTGTACACCTATTCTTGTCTACCAGAAAGGAGATCTTCAATTCATAATAAGATATCTTTGAACAGTTTAGTACGATAGAATTAGTACTTCAGTTATGGTTCTGGGAACTCCTGTCCACGTCCGATGTGTGGTCTTACGACACTGGTGGTCTCGTAAATTTATGGCGTCTCTCCCGTCTCCGATCAAATCTGGTTCACTTTGCGGACGAGAACCGTAGGACTGAGGAAACAGAGTCCCCGTTACAGACCCTTGGCGTTGACACGACTCAAACCGAGATTTTTGGACACCAAAAGTCTGGATACTCTCGATTGTGATTGTAGACAATACTGTTCACAAAACGTTACGGGGAAATTAGAGGACTTATTTTAATTATTTGTACAAGTCTGTGAAGGTTTCCTTTAGTTGTAGTATGGAATTGACTATGTTTTCTTTCTGTATAATAACTATTATTTTATCACCCGTAACGATATATATTTACGAGTTCGTGACACGTGGCACTCGGGTATTCAGTGTCAGTTCAGGACTCCGAAGTGGGGACACCGCTCCGGAGTCCTCGCATTATCAGTGTCGTGGCGTCGGATATGCCCACCAACAAAACGGTAGACGCTCCACTAAACGACTTTACAACTTACTGAGAACTGACGATGTTCCCAAAGGGAACATTGAGTCGACCATTTCTTAGGCGGACGTTACACCCTCTGGACCCAAGTTAAGAAACCTAACCCTTCTAGGGGACCTCTTCCCTTTCCGATGGGTGAGATCATAAGACCGGACCTCCTAAGGTACGTGACATATCGGGTACCCCAGTGTGCCTGATATTTTCACTGGTTTTCATGAGATATCAGTGTCCCTGATATTCGCAACGAGTCCTACTCGTCGAAAGTGAAAGTGACTGACAATGTCCTATGAAACAAAATAACGCGAGACGTTTATAATGTAAAACAAAATGTTTAACTTCCACACCGTTGGGACCCAGTTCTTTCAGATAGTCCCGGTAAATGGTTGTAAACGAGTGAAGGACAGGGGCACGGCGTAAGACCGGTAAGAGTGACATAAAGTTTGAAAAAGGAGTAATAACAGAAACAATACCACTGAACACTGTTCGCTAGGAACCACAATGACCACACCGACAAAGCCCCCGAGGTACTTGACGCGGGTGAATTTCTGTCCCTCGATTTAGTTATTCACACACAGAAGACTGACAACTGATGAGGTAATTGACCGATAAGGGGGCAGAGGAAGAGAAACCCGTCGGGATAAGGGACTCTGTGTTGTCATAACTTTAATCCGGTCAATTGTTGGGATGTTACAGGAGGTTCACAAGTTCACTTTCCTTCGTAGTGTGCAAAGAGTGAAATTTAGTTTTCGATCTTTACTAATTTGTACAACACACATTTCGACTCTATCTGACTTTCGATCCGGAGAACGAGGTTTATTCTTCGGTCTAAAACTTACGTTGCACATTCAAGAAATTCCCGTCATTTTCAGGAGGAGGAGACTTGTGTGTTCACTATTCTTCCACTTTGTTTGGATAACGATTTTACCTCTTCCAAATCTCCAGACCTATCTTCTAGTTTGGTTTGTGTTGCAGGGGAATTCGATTTCGGATTAGGTCTCGTTCCAGATTAGGTCTCGTTCCAGAATTGAGAGAAGTTCCAGGCACACCACTCCTTCGACGTCTTCTGCTCACACTCCGGTCGTCCCCAACTAAATACTCCTCATTCCTTTCTTCGGTAGAGGTTTTGTAGTTTCGTCGTCGTCTACTTCGTCGTTCACGACTACATCTCAGAGATCGTCCAACGGGTCTAGAATGACTCTGTTAATTTCTTCCACCGACGTATTTGTTGTCTAAAAGTCACAACTGTTTTGTCACTAAGTAATCTTCTTCTACGGTAGATCCTGAAAGTATCGATCTCTCCTCTTCAGTCACGGACCGAAGTCTCGAAGTTTCGTGTCTGACTGAGAGAACAATCCCCGCTTACGTCGACTACTGAAATTCAACTTCGGTTATGAGTAAATGGTAAAACTTTTAGGATCCTGAGAAGTCTTTATGCGAACACGAGATATTTACCTTGTCATTTCGGACCTATTATCATGTAGACAACTGTCGTACCAAATGACTTGTAAAATTCGGGTGACAACTCTGGATGACGGGAAAGTTTTATAATGACGAGTGACTACCACATAGACCAGTGGATTCTCGCGAGAACTTCTATCTGTTGTTCTAATTACAACAAAAGTACGGACGATTGTGTCGTAGGGAAGACGTCGAGTACCTAGTTCCTCAGCAAAGATGAAGGTTCAGAACAATAAATTCTTTATGTAAAAACATTCCGATATCGACAGTATCTATCGATAAGGAGACTACCTAGACCTGTGTCATTTAACTTTTTGATTACTTTTCTTAAGTCGTAAGATCTATGGTAATTCTTGAAAACACTAAGTAGTCTTCTCCAGTTTTATAGTCATCATTGTCCTCAAATCTTCTTCAACTCAGGTCGGGAGTCCCTACTGAAACTTTCCAAGTTCTACAGTCGTCTCCTTTATTGACGTCTACACCACCTTTGTCGTTCTCTTGCTCTTAACCTTTACCTCGGACGTCTGCGGACTTAGCGACGTTGGAGTACTTTTTTAAAATTGTCTACTCCTTGACCAAAGAACCCCGCCTTAGATGAGTTCCGCCTCTGCGACACTTCTACGACACTTCTCTACTGTTACTTTCTAAATTTTATGATACTATGTATTCGAATCAATGATTTCGATAGTCCCAAACTTTCCTAACTGAGGTTAACACATTCTCCAAGAGGATACTCATTTTACGATAATTTACGGTAACGTTTGATGTTTCTTTAACTTTTCCGTAGTTTATATCTATATATAATACAAGATTTCACAATTAGTCGATCGGGAAGACTGACAAAAGATTCATGATCGTTGTCAAGATTCTCAAAACATACATACTTTAATTACATACTTTAATAATAAAGGATAGTGCGTACTTCTTTGTCTCCGTGTTTTCCGATTCATAGAAGGGATCGAGTGTCTTGTTCATCTACCAGTCCCGTCTTCCGTCTGTAATTTGAGAATCAAGAGACTAACCCCTACCTTGACACGGGGACGTCGAACCTCAGAATTAGTGAGGGTCCCTTCAGGGTGGGGAGGGAAAGAACTAAACGTAGAGGCCAATACTCTGACAAAGGGGGGGAGAAGGGATGACTCTCCAGATCCGAGACTATTGTACTCTTTCTGGAGGTCTCGTAGGCTCCCTTGACAAATAAATGAGAAAGGATAAAGAGAAAGACTCGGACTCGGAGGTCATCGTCGTAGAGTCGACCGGGAACCTTCACGGAGTCAGGGATCGAGTGGGGGACCTGGGGTAGACTAGAACGAAAAGTCGGGACCCAGTACTGGATAAAGCGGATAAGACTGTTAGATTATTTGGTTGGGTTCACTTTCTCCGTATTAAAGGACGGAGGGGAGACGAAAGAGCTACTAGGGGAAACTCGGAGCGATTGAAAGAGGAATGGAGAGGAATGGAGTGCCTCGAGAATAAACGAGACAGTCTGGTGACCCATATCATCACTATTGGACGAGAGTGAGGGTTTCTGTGAGGTTGATTCCGTCGAAGGGTTTGTCCCACAAAGTCTCCGTTACTCGAGTGGTGAGTGGGTCCCGTCGAGTCGCTCTCGAAGACTCTCGTGGAGATCCTCCGGCCCCCGGACGAAGGGAGGTATCAAGACACAATCGTGTAAGAGTGACCGGAGGACACGTCCACCGAACATCCAAGACGTTGTGACTACCAGGTTTTAATTCAACACCTTCTGGTCCAGAGTAGAAAGAGGTCCCTTGAACCACAGTTCATCATTTGGGTCACCCGAAGGATCCACCGTGGCCACCATTTCTTGGGCAGACGTCCTCTGTACTCTCTGTTCCCAAGGTTGAGACGTAGCCCTTCTACGGGACCTCCGCCCGTACCGTTGGGTGAGGTCATCAGAACGGACGTCTTCGGGTACCTGCGTTTCGGACCACCCCCTATCAGGTACCCCAACGTCTCAACCTGTGTCGACTTCGCTGACTCGTACGGACGTGTTCATTTGTACAGTACTCCAGAAACTTTTGGATAAAGTGAACTGGAAACTCGTTGTGTTCAAACTTGACACACCCAGGTGCATACACACCTAACCTATCTATCTATATCTATATATCGTATATATGAGATTTACATAAAACAAAGAATACAAAAGAATTAGTGTAAAAGAAAAAAGATCGAACAAAATGACATTCTTATGTCCTATATTATGTATTTGTGTTTTGTACATAGTAAGTTGATAAATACAATAGTCATTCCGATGGTCAGTTGACATCCGATAATAATCAATGTAAAACCCCCTGAGTTTTCAATATGTTCCTAAAAGCTACCACGTCCCTAGTCGTGGAGATTAGGGGTACAAGTTCCCAGTTGATATCAGTGAGACCGTTCTTAGAGGGGTTCCTGTCGTAGGTCGACACACACTATAAAAGTTCTCTATGTGTGTGTGACCTTGTCCTACTGCGGGTACTAAAATTGAACGTGTACGGAGATTGTCAATGAGATTCCCCTAAAAGTTTAGTTGTAAAACTAAAATAAGAGAATACCGATAAAGAAGAAGGACGGTAACAGACGAAGATACGTTTGTCGGGTTTAGTAACTTGGGTCGTAAGAGATAGTCTTGTTCCTCTCTCCTTCTATATTATTCTGTTCTTCTCCCTGAAAGGACCAATGGGTCACCGACTCTGAGTCGTGAGGGTTACGTCCCAGGACCCAAGCTAGGGACCACGATTTTAGGCCGTGTCGGTTTATTCATTTATTTTATGCTGGCTTTTCTTCTACTCTTCTCTCTCTTTCGTTTCGTGTGCTCCTGACATCCCGTTAAACCCTCTAATACCTAAATTGGGTTTTCCGGTTTCTCTCCCCTCAGAAGTTGTAATTTGGTAGACTCTGGGATCGTTATTCAGGTCGGAAGATTTTTTTGGTATAGTAGGGTTAGTTCAGTGTTAGTCTTATACATAAGAGGAGTCACAGTTGTTTATGTCCACGGTGCTTTTTCTCTAAGACAAGAGAGAAGAAAGAAAAGAGGACAGAGAAGAAGAAGGTGAAGGAGGACTTATTTTGTTCGTGTCTCCTTCGGTAGACTAAGATTTTGGGGGAAGAGAGTGTCTCTGTGACCAGACCGATGTACCTTTTGTAAATTCGAGTAACGGATTCTTTTTCGTTTCCCTTATTTATTTTACATAAGATAATCAATATAATCATTGATTTTATAAATTGAGTGGAAAGTCTGAAATGTCCAAGGTAGAGGGTCACTAATGTCACGACGGTTTCTTCTTTTAGAACATACGAACGCAGTAGAGGGAACCCACAGTTAAAGGGAAAAGGATGGTCGATCTAGCAAACCGTTATTTTGGATCAGAACATCGAAGTATACGGTAACCACAGAGAAGGGAAATGGAGAGACGCTCGAGACCAGTGTGTAAAAGATTGACGAGTGACCGGCAGAAGTCGTCTTACAGGGAGTTGTGGACGTGGAACTGTGTCGCCTTGGACTTGCACGGAGGGTTTCCGTGTTGGGAGAGTGAGGAGTGGGGAGGGCATGAAGGTCGGCAGACCTGGGGTCTGGACCGACCTTCAGTAGCATATCATATAAACGAATATAAACTGAAACAACGGTCCATAATACTACATAGAGACATGATCTACGTTCAAGGAATTCTCATCTTGGACATGGACTAAGCAGAAATATAAGTAGCGTAGTAAATCGTTCACGGAACGTGTAACCTCATGAGTGATTGATAATTTATAAATAAAGTACGCACTTCTCCCATGAGTCGGAAATCGTATCCAACGTCACTTTAGTTTCCCTGGGTCTCCTTACCCCCTCCTGACATTGCGACAATACCTTTCAGATTCCGACCCTCCTCCCCCCCTGTAACCAGAGGGGTTTACGGAATGTCTCAGGATACATAAACATACGAGTCAGTAAGTCAACAGACTGAGAAACGCTGGGGTACCTGACATCGGGTGGTCCGACGAGACAGGTGCCTTAAAAAGTCCGTTTTTATGACCTCATCCAACGGTAAAAGATGAGACGAATGACTCGGGATCAGTAAGGTTTACAAACTATTCCGTACTAACTCACTGACTCACTGATACGAGGAGAGAAGACATTTCGACAACCTCACCACCCCACTACGTAAAAGAAAAGTAATAGAGATCTCCGTGTTTCAATCCTCGGTCTCGTTCCCCTGTATAATATGGATGAAAGATGGATCCCAGTACTCGGTACCTGGGGTTCAGGAACGGGGTGGAGGTGGGGGTCTGACGGTGTTTGAATACATTGCAGATGTCTGAAACCCACTTTCCACTATCCAGTTGTGGTAGTAGTAGTATCAAAAAGTAAAAGGACGAGACGATACTCCAAGGATTCTTACTCCTAGATAGAAGGAATTATAAATTAAGTAATTAGGAACATTGCGACTACGGACCGTGTAACCATGAGTTATTTATACACACCTTCTGGTTTACAAGGAATCTCGAATTATTTCTACCCAATTTTTATTTCTAACAAATTATTCCTACCCAATTTTGTCAATCTTGATCTGTACCTTTTTGTCTGACCAAGGTTTAGTCCTTTCCTCATGTAGTTCCGACATATAACAGTGGGCCGAACAAATTGAATATACGTCTCATGTAATACTCTTTACGACCTGACCTACTTCGTGTTCGACCTTAGTTCTAAAGGTCCTCTTTATAGTTATTGGAGTCTATACGTCTACTGTGGTGGAAATACCGTCTTTCGCTTCTTGATTTCTCGGAGAACTACTTTCACTTTCTCTTCTCACTTTTTTAACCGAATTTTGAGTCGTAAGCCTTTTGATTTTAGTACCGTAGGTCTGGGTAGTGAAGTACCGTTTGTCTACACCTTTGTCACTGTCTGAAATAAAAGCCCCCGAGATTTTAGTTACATCTACCACTGACGTCGGTACTTTAAGTTTCTGTGAACAAAGAACCTTCTTTTCAATACTGGTTGGATTTGTCGTATAATTTTTCGTCTCTGTAATGGAACGGTTGTTTCCAGGTAGATCAGTTTCGATACCAAAAAGGTCATCAGTACATACCTACACTCTCAACCTGATATTTCTTTCAACTCACGCCTTCTTAACTACGAAAACTTGATACCAAAACCTCTTCTGAGAACTCTCAGGAAATCTGACGTTCCTCTAGGTTGGTCACGTAGGATTTCCTTTAGTCAGGACTTATAAGTAACCTTCCTGACTATGACTTCGACTTTGAAGTTATGAAACCGGTGGACTACACTTCTTGACTGAGTAACCTTTTCTGGGACTACGACCCTTTCTAACTTCCGTCTCCCTCTTCCCCTGCTGTCTCCTATTCTACCAACCTACCGTAGTGGTTGAGTTACCTGTACTCAAACTCAGTTGAGGCCCTCAACTATTACCTGTCCCTCCGGACCACACGACGTCAGGTACCCCAACGTTTCTCAGTCTGTACTGACTCGCTGACTTGACTTGACTTTTTACGAGTACATTCCTGTGTACTAATGATTCTTTTTAATAATTGGTCGACAAACAATTATAAGTGTTTTACCAGGATCTTAGATATACGGACTTAATCTTAAAAAATTTTATGACTTAGTCTCATCAAAAATGACAGTGTCACTCAAGAGGTCTGGTGAACACATTCGTAATGGACACTATTTACATGCATAGACGTGTATATGTAATGTACACATCAAGTTAAGTACACGGGTGTCGGGTCTTACTGACTTACAATAGAGAACCCCACTCGGACCCTTGAAGGTAAACTTTGTACGTCTCTGATCTGAAGGACCACCGACTCGGTCACCAATTCTGAGGGTCGGAGGCTACGGCCCCCTCACCGAAACTACGGAACAACCGCTTGATCCTAGGGTGTACGACGTCCCGTATCGGTTTTTCATCCTTTGTTTTTTGTGTGTGACATCCCCAACAGTTCTATTCAATGTTAAGTCATGTAACCGGATCTCACTGGTCCCTGTCTTGTCAGTGCCCACAGTACCCCTTTCGACTACGTTGAGTTTGGATCAATAGGGTTTCTCGGTTCCTTAAGACAAAGACTCAAGAAATTCGTGCGCTGACTGGAGTAAAACAAAATCTGTGGGGTCTCGATCCTTTGACCTTTTCTACCGGTGTATTCTAGGAAGGATCCATACATTGTGATACTTTTTGTGTAAGAGATAGTAGGCGGTGGGGAAGCGGACGGGGCTTAGATTGTATGTGTCCTTGTTTTGAGACCGGGACAGTAAGACACAACCCCTACTTTTACCAAGTTGACCAAACAAAAGAAAAAGTCAACGAAAAGGCAGACGATTAAGTCAGGTCACAAGAAGTCACTGATGAATCACGTTCCAGGCCCGTTCTATGACGTCTTCTTTGAATCTTAGACTTAGTTGCTGGACATTCCTTGAGTTGCGTCCTGTGTTCTCTTCTCCATTCGTAAACTTACAATCCTTCTCTGAGTTTTGTGTTCTTCTTTCCAGTACTCTGTCACAAACAACTCATACCCTTTAATTAGTGTATTTACTATTGTGGGGTCTCCCAAGACTCCGCTCGTTAGTAAAGTTGGACCCTAATGTAAACTCGGGTTAGAAATGTTTACCCTTTTCTAAACCTTTCCGTCCTTCCTTTTCCCTTCCCACATATATCCTTGACCTTACTGACTCGCATATAACCTACTCTTCCCCATTTTAATAACCTATACCGACCTGCAAATTATCTCTATCCTTTATCTACTCATTAAACCTCTTACCGAAACACAACCCCCCACCCCTCCCAAAGACTTCGGTAAAGTAGTCTTAAAACCTGTAAAAGGACATCCATTTAACCTCCTCCCTTCACCAGTACGTCAAACCTCTTTCATCATAAAATTGTTCTAAGTAGTCTACCGTCGAACTTCTACTACAAATTTCTCTTTTCCACACTTCATCTTATCTGGTCAATCTTACGATAACGTTACCCTGTCTGTGTACCAGACTACTGAAATCGGTACTACTCTCATATCCTCCTTACTTTTTTTTTTACTAAAGTTCTCTATAACACTTCATTCTTTCCTATTGCCTTGAGTCACTAGTTACCCTCTACCCCGACGTTTCCTCTCTCCCCTTTGTTCGGCTCGTCGGAAACAGTGGCCTATTCAAAAAAAAAATTATATAAATAATAAACCGACACGGTCCAGAATCAACACTGGTCCCTACCTTGGGTCCGGAGGTCGTAACCCTCACACCTCAGAATCGATTGACCTGGTGGTCCCTCGAGGGTGGCCTCTTCATAACTAGTGACCAGTTTGAAAGTGTCGACTTCTACAAAGGTATCTACTTTTACGAAACGGTTACGTAAAATGGTAACTGAAAGTAGTCGAAATCATTATTACGACAGACAGACGGAAAGGTCCGTAAAGAGATAACGTAAGATTACACTCGACGATGGTTAAGATGAACAACTCTCGTTTACCTCTCAGACTGTTTTTGGTCCGGTGACATAGTCACTAGTCAGTATAGGCTCGTATAGACGACAAGTCACTTTCATACCACCCAGTCTATATTCCTTCATTGATTGTTTTTTTGGTATCTACTACAATCTATCTATCTACCTGTATATCTATTTCTATCTATCTGTCTATCTATGTTCTCAATACTAATCCTCCTTTACTAGTCAGGAATACTACACGACAGTAAAGTTCTTGTAACTTGGACTTGAGATCAAAGGTGTGACACAAACGAAGGACTCTCTCCTTTCATGTTCGATAAGAACCCCGAATGAGTTGTCGAGTCTTTCTCTTCTCTTTCGTCTGGGACTTAGGGGACTCCCTCTCGGCACGAGGTTGAGTGTTTGGTAGTTTTCCCCTAGAAGGCGAAGATGTTACTTACTCACAGACTGGGTCCGCCATTTATACCTCGAACTTTATTACTCTCATTTACTGTCTCTCCGTACGAACCGTGACCGGAGGATAAGACCTCTCTTTCCCGTTGTGGAGGCCCTTCCTGTCAGACTAGTATGCCTAACAGAATAGGTCGCTCTCTGTCTGTTAGGATTGGATTGGGAGTTAGTTTTTGACCTCCAAACTACCACTACGTCCACCTCCACAGACTTTTGTCTTCCAAAGGTTTACTACCGGAGTTCCTCCCCGTACCCTCTGGTGTCTTTCGCCAGTCACTCCCCCGTGAAGACCTTTTTCACTCTTCTACTCTGACGTCTATACTCATTTTTGACCTCCCTTGAATTATTTGTAGTCGGTCTTTTGCCCCCATTAAAGGTGTAGACCCCGGAAGGTCTCGACACTCCCGTCTTCCTCTCTTCGGTGCCTTCCGGGTCTACTCCTTTAATGGGGTCTCCCGTCTCTTTTCCGCAGAGGACGTCCGACGGACCCACTCTCGGGGGGCTGCCGTGCTCAGACCGTCGACTCTCGGTACACTGGGGACGTTCTCCTCGTCGTCGTCATCTTTCCTCTCCGCCGCGATAGGGTCCTGGGGTGAGTCGAACAGTGGTGAAGACGGACCCGTGTACACGTCGGGCGTCTCGTCTCCGATTGTACCCCTCAGGGTCGTGGTATCGGTCCCGACATACTAAGAAGGCCGTCGAGGTCCCTGCACGGTCCGTCTTCCGAAAGTCAACCTTTCTCCTACCTTTACCCTTCCTACTATTACGTCCGTCTACGACTCACATGATCCTCCCAAAGGGTCCACCAAGTCACCGTTTTTTTTTTAGGGGGACGGTTCGTCCTCTGAACCCGAGGTAGCGACCCAACCCTTCTAGGGGACCTCTTCCTTTACCGTTGGGTGAGGTCTTAAGAACGGACCCTTTAGGGTACCTGTCTCCTCGGTCGACTGGTTTCAGGTATGCCAGTGTTTTCTCTGCCTGAGCTGACTCACTAATTTGTGGTTGTAATACACGCTCCACGACATGATTTACGAAATGTGAAAGACACCGAGATTTGGGAGGGTTACTTGACTACCCCAGGACAGTAATGTGGGTTTACTCCTTTGACTCCACGTCTGTTTAATTTATTGAACAGACATAAATGTGTTAGACCCAAGGAGTCGTGACGTTCTCTGGAGTCTGTCGAGAGTGAAATAGACAGACTTTTTGTTTGAGTCTCCTTCGCGTCTCCGTGTCTAATTGACTGGCAGGGTCGATGTCGTGGGAGGACATTTACAAATGTGAGTCTTCGGACCTTGTTACGGAGACGAATAGAAGGTCTGTTGGGGGACTACGTCCGTTTCCCCCTTTTTTATTTAAACGATTCGAAGGTTGCATCCGTAGCAGGGCTAGTCTCTGTTCTCGTAGAGACATTACTACTTCTCGTGGTATTAAAATTGGAACAATAACCTGATTCGTGTTAAATGCGACCACTACTTTTTCTTTTCCTTTTCTAAATACTCTACATTCTATCTTTCTATTTGAGAACAGGGAATCACCGATAATCTTTGTAACGGTTTTATGGTATTTGCACACTTCCTACTGTACTAATAAAAACGTAAAGGTGACCCCTAAGGGATGTGACGTCCTTAAATACCCCTGTCTTCAGGTGTCATGTCTACCGTCTCTATCCCCCACCTATCTCTCTGCGGTGTGACTAGTTCGGGGTCAGACTCCGTCGATACCTCGTCCACCGAAATCCGTAACTCTCGTATGTGTCAGTGGATTCCGAGGTGTGGACGGACGTGGGAGAGATAGAGGACCAGGTGGGTGGACGAGAAGTTGTCGAAACCACCGGTAATGTGACAGGGTACAAAGTAGTCCTAAACCACAGTCTAAAACTAGGTGGTTTTTTAGACCTTGGACTTACCTGTTCTGTCAGTTCCTCTGTGTCTCTCTTGGTCGACTGTGAGTAGATGGACGGAATATTGTTGTTTCGAGGTATTTGTCTTCAAAAGTTCTACAGTCTCGGTGGTTGAGCCGGGGTTCCTTGGTCCTCTTCAAAAGATTTTCTCTTTCCCTGATCTGCCGCCTTACACCAAATTGACTTTGGTGAACCCTTTACAAGAACGTCGACTGGTCAGATCTGACCTTCCCTGAAGCAGTCGTAAGTGTAGACTTCCAGGTCAGTGTCCTTCAATTAGTGCCGCCCCAGACGACTCAGTCCAAGTCCTACATCCGACATATTTCTGGACCCCAATTTCGTCCATTACCCAAGTTTTCAGGCGCCTCGATCGTCGGTCGGAGGACCCGTCCTTCATTGAAGTCCGTAACTGGAGACCTCATTGAACTCTCGTCAAAACCAGAATCATTCGATCTTGTTGATAACCCCTTTAACCCCACGGTTCTAAAACAAGTAAGAAACCATTGTAGTGAGCAAAGAAGGACTCGTGGATCATCTCTGGAGACGTGGAGTACCCGGACAGTATGTCTTCGGTTGGTTACCCCCACTCCCAAGGGAAAGGTGTTTGACCCAGAGTAGAGTCACCTAGGGATAGTGAGGTTGTGTCTATCACTCCCCTTGTCGATGTCTCGTAGACGGCCAGTCCCGGGGGAACACCGGGTCGCCAATTCTTAGACGGAAGGTTACGTCCCCTACGTCCAAACGAGGGACCAACCCCTTGATTCTAGGGTGCACGACGCCCCATTGAGTCGGGTCCGAGTCGTTGAGGACTCGGGTGTGGTGTCGGTCCCTTTTCGGGCGTACGGTGTTGACTCTTGACTGTGTCGGTCTTTATTTGTTTATAAGAAATTTTTCTTATAGACGGGCAGTGAACTCTACAGGTTTGCTCTCTACGATACACTTATCCGTACACACATCTGTCAGAACACTTCGTACATGAACACTTCAATCACTACACCTCAGGGAGACACACATGTTTACTCCCGGTGCACGGACTCTATGCCCTAACTTAATACTGTTGACGACATAGACTGGTTCTGTCATGAAACGAACGACATAAGGTATAGATTTAAATTCGACGTTTACTTTTTTTTTTGTTTGTCTAAAATGTTGAGATTTATGTGAGAGATGATGTCTCTTGCCACTGATTTCGCTTTCGTTTTTATTGACGAGTGTGGTGCTAAACTCTTTTGGATTTAGACTTTTATTAGTAAAAATAAACATACGGTGGTTTATTCCTATAATCCCTTCGTCACTCAGTGGTCGTAAGATCGTAAATGGTCTATGGTTGTACTGCACTCCCTTAAGAAATTCCAGTCTAAACGTATAAGATTTTAAATGTAATTTGGAACGGGGACTACACATTGGACTTCGAGGGTAGACTTTTTACCCGGTCAGTGTTGAAATGTCTTCTCGATACCATGTCGAGGGTACTTACTAAAGCTATGAAAGTTTTGAAGTTTGTGTACCCTTATTCAGAAGTGTAGCCTTCTCACGAAATCCGAAAATTTTCGTGAAAATGGATGTAGTAGAGTAAACTAGCGTAAACTAAGAGTGTTGTAGGAACTCCGTTCCACAAACATCCACCCACCAACAGTATTGTTTTATAGCAACTTGACCCCCAGAAAGACATCTCTGTCCTACTTAGTGATGACCCATGTTTTTTGTTTTTTGTCTACTATTGATTCTCTACCTCTCTTAGATTTGAGGGACAATTGTACAGTGTGTCAGAGTCATATTTGGTTTCACGAAGTTCACGGTGCTGAGTCGTCTTTCCAAATTCTTGACGAACGTTAGGGTCACACAAAAACGAAGAGATACGAAAATCTTGTGCCAATTTTCTCTCAATCTCTTACGAGACCCGAAAACAAAGCTTTGGAGAAGTCGAACAACGGATAAACAGATGTCTAACACTCTAATCAGATAAACGAAATTTGTCTAGCTTGTTGGAAAGTTTATTCGTCTGAAGATGCTACCCAACTGAATAAAACCTACACGTTTCTACAAACGACTCGAAGAGTGGACTCTACGCTGCTAGGACAGAGTCGTACAGTGTCATTCTCAAGTTTCCCCTCACGGCAGACAACATCGGACAAAACGTTCTACCGTCTTCTTTTTACAGAGACAATGTTATACTAGTCGATAGCCGTAGAGGGGTCCCTAAAAAGTACTTGGATTCTTCCTTTAGAATCAGTTCAAGGGTTCCCATTTGGTAGAAACAGTTCTCTGGTGACTCTTGTTAAAGATTTCTACCTTCTGTACGGAAGACACAAGGGTCGTAGACCCAATCGTCACCGCCACCTTACCTCCCGACGAATTCGGAACGGAGAGTCTTTTTCGTAGAAGATCACTTAACACCTATTAACATATCCAAAATGTATAATTGAATAGTGTCGTTTTTATTGTTTTAATTCCTTACTTCTATTACAGGTATAACGTGGGGAGTTGGGGAGGAAGTAAGATGTCTCCCTTTCCCCACTTTTCCCTTATTTTCCCGACGGCGGTTAGTTCCTTCAAATGTGAAGTCGGGTGGGACTAGTCCGGATCAATGGTGACCAGAAACACGTGTGTTGAGTGACGGACTCCCCAACAAGTCGGTCTTTCCTGTCCCACTCTCAGTCCCCCACGACCCGTAGTCCTGTAATTTGTCGTCTAGTATGATCTTTGGTCTCGAGTCCTATGTTCGAAAGACCAGGGTTTACGTAGAGATTAGTGAAAGTACTGAAACCTGTTCCGTAAGATGGGCGAAGGACACATGTTGACTCCTCCAACCAGATTCACAAGAGGTTCCGAGGATTATCGAGGAATTTTAATCACAGCAAGACCATTTCACTCACATCCCTCCAACACTTTACTTCGTACTAATAGGGACAACCGACATTTTCTTTTCCGGGAACTTCCGTCACTCTTTTGTTAGGTGTTCCTTAGGAACACGACCCAATCCGTTGATATGTCTTTGTGTCTTAACACACAGGACGTATTGTGGTCATGTACTCCGGTATAGTTTGACCCAAGTCCATTCTTTCGGGTGTAGAATTGCGTCTTTTGGTCCGAAGACTTGGACTAGTCCGTATGTTGATTCGACACGGGATCGAAGGAATGTTAGAGAAAGGCACTATTACATCGTGGAACGCGTGTGTTAATTTACAGTCGGTGTCTTTTGTAAAGGGAACCGAAACAACAAGGTCTTCCCCTAAGAAAACAGGAGTTATATTACCTATACGTCTTTGTTACTATCTTGTCTGAAAAAAAAAGATTTTGCTACTGTTTGTGTGACGACGAAGGAGGGAGGGAGGAGAGGAGAATAGGGGTGGGGGGTTTTATTTAGTAACATAAAAAAATTTTTTTAGGGTAACAGATAACAGGTGCCTCTAATTCTAGACGGATCCTTGGCGCGACCGCCCGAGCTTCGACGGCGCTCGTCGGCCATCCACCGCGTGCTTCCGTCGCGTCCGCCCTCGAGCCCTGGGTAGGGCCGCCCCCGCCACCCCCCGCCACCCACGCCCCCTTAGAGTGGCGGGGGTGCGGGCGGGCGGCGGCGGCGGAAGGTGGGGGAGGAGTGCACGATTAACGACTTATGAGATGACCCTGAACCCAATTCCCTTTTCTTTCGCCCTTACCCTCCGCCCCCTCCCTCCACCCCTTAGGCCAAGGCTTATGTGTTTCGGAGGCCCCAGCCGCCGGCTCCTCGTCCCGCAGGGGAGGGAAGGGGGTCAGTGGGTGGTGGCAGGCCGGCGTGGGCCGCCTCCGAGGCCGGTCTGCCCGTCTGTCTGGTGACCGCCACCCTCCGCCCACCACGCCCCACCCCTAGCGGCCCCCTCTCCCTAGCCCCCACACTAGACCCAAGTCTCGGGGTGCGGGGCCAGGAACCGCGTGCGGATTCGGACCTATGGAGGGAGAGATCGAGTGGGTAGGTCTCGTGGAGTCAACGACAGGTCGGCTCGTACTCCGACGGAAGGCTGAGCCCGTTCCGGTTCCGGTCCTGGCGACGCCCGGGCCGGGGGTTCGTTGTCCCAGCCCACCCAGGGCCTCCTCGTCCGGGGGTACACCGACGGACTCGGGCCGACCTCGGTAGGCGTACGCAGGGAGTCCTCCTGACCGCTGGGACGGGGAGGGACCAGCGCCCGACGGTGACAGTGGGGCGGGACTTTCCCGGTGCGCCAGCAGGTGCTGGGAGTTGGAGACAGATCATCTTGTACCACAATGTACGAACTACCCGGATTTCAGTCTACGGACCCAACTTTACACTCGAAACTGTGGACCCCAGAAAATTAGAACCCCTACAGGGATTTGAGGGGTTAGAAGGAAGAGGGGTTGATAATTTTCGCCGTCATTACGAATGGAATGTTATTACTACACTCCTAAAAAATTTTCACTACGAATTGAATCGTCCTCCGGTCGGATCTCATTGAATAATAATTGTTGGGCTGAGAGGAACCTCGACCTCCTTCTACGTGTCAAACGACGGGGGACTCTAGGTAGACCGCAGAGACAGAGGATCCGACTCCTCTTCCCCCGGTTCTCTACTCGGCTTCTTGTAGGAATCTGACCAGTGAGGGTTGTCGTTTACGGTAATCAAACAGGGAGAAGCCGGGAGACGGAGATAGGCAGAAGGACGGGGACTACGACCCGGCACCGTCACACCCCTGGGACAGGAGAGGAGGGAGAAAGGACCCATATACAAGAGAAGAGTCAACCTTTCCAGAGTCTCTCACATATTGTACCCGAGACCCCAGTCTGTGTGAGTCTGACCTTTTAAGACTCGGGTGCAGAGGATCGACCCTGTAACCCACACAGTAAATTGGAGGGACTCGAAGTCAAACGTCCAAATACCTTACCACCAGTACTAAGAATGGATTCCCAAGGAGACTTCTAATTTCCTCTATTACAAAGATTTGTCGGTCCATGCACGATAGACAAGTCAACTGAAAATTCAAATGTCAACTTTAATCCAGTCTAATAGAACGTCTAGTGACCTCAAAGACGTCTGTCGGTGGTTTCAACTTGGGGGTCTTGATGATGGCAACTCGCAGAACAGAGGGAGGACTCAGTCGTTCGAAATAAACGGGAGGTCCCTCTCTCGTCTTTATGTCACTCCCGTGTAAGAGGGGTCTCGGAGTGTCCATATTGAGCCTGTGAATCTATCCGAATAAGTCAGAAACTCCGGTGGTTTCCGAGTAAAATCTCGTTATGAGGTAGATCTTCAAAGAGACCCCCACCCGGAACGAAAGTTCGACGCAGATTCGGTACCACACGCGGACCTATCACTCACTGATCCAATGACAGTCGTAAACAGTGTTTACACGAGCGACGATGTGTCGGCTCTACACCACCGACCCCGACCTGTGACTTGGTGGGGGATCAACTCCGTCTGTCCAGTTCTTGCAACTGAGAAAAGATCTTTCTGTGAACCTGTAATGGTACTCGTAGTCTAAACATACCGAGAACCCTTCTCGAGTCCATAAACAAAACAAAACAAAACAAAAAACAGACATGGTTCAGAATCAACGTCGTACAACCTAGATCAAGGGACTGGCCCTGGACTTGGACCTGGGGGACGTAACCCTCGTGTCTTAGAATCGGTGACCTGACACTCCCTTCAGGGTCGGGACCACAAACATATCGAGAACTCTCTTCTAGTAAAGGGCACCCGTCGTCCTCTCGGTGCTCCGTCGGTTCCATCGGTCGGAGGTTCTGCCGGGGGTTCCTGGGGACGGAGGGTTATAAGTACAGGACCACATCAAGGGAGGGACAATTCATCCCACTGAACACATCGGTTCACACACACTGAAGGTTCCGGTCTTGTATTCTCTGTAGCACTGAAGGTAAAACGACAGAGGACATAGTGAGTGGCACCCCCTTCGGCCACAGTACTCTTGTGAGTTCGTTGCTACACTCACCTATACCAGGTGTGTGGTTCCTCGACTCCGGAAGACGACAGTCGGTCGTGACTGAAGGGTCCCTTTTACTACACTCACTCGTAGAACCTACTTTACGCAGGAGAATGGGGACAGTCTTGAAATCCACTGACATCGGGTCCGACTATAGAATTGCAGTACTCTCTGGGACTTGGGTTTTGTGTGGGAATTCGGTAGGTGCTTAAGGACTGAGTCTTTACGCACGCACGACAGAAAAGTCAGAACAGACTGAGAAACACTGGGGTACTTGACATCTGTGTCTTTACGACAGTCTAAAAATTTTTTTTGAGTCTGCCAAAATCCACATGTCTCCGACGTATCTACTGATTAAATCGTTGTGACTTTTCTGCCCCGAAGGTACCCGGTTTCGTCCCGACCCTTACCCCCAGGACGGGGAAGTGGACCGGCCGAGACGACCCAGACATATGTACGGACCCCAGATTTTCGGGGGAACAACTAGAATCAACTCCGGGGTAGAGGTTTCCAAGACCCCCTTTTTTTTTGGGAATTCGGTCTCAGACGGTCGTCGGGAGTCAATTATGTCGGGATTGGAAACAAAAACGTTTCCCAACGCTCGTCCCGTAAGGAGGGTAGGTGCGTGGAGGAGGGGCCTCGGTCAAGACCGTGCACCGGGTCCATATTTAACGGTCGTGACAGTGAAGAAAGACCAAAATAATACTCACACAGACAGGACTGTGCGACCAAAGTCGTACAGCACACCCTTCACACTCGTGTCGTTTCCTCCGGCACACTGTCGAAAGAGAGAGATACGATCTCGGCCGACGAATTTTCGGGTATCCAGTCCACCCTCCTCTGTCCAATGGGACAGGACTTCCCGAGTCTCGGGTCGACGACGCACCTAGTCCACACCTTCGATTGCACCAGCCGGTGAAACGAAGAAGGACTTCAAAGGGACCAGTAAAGGTAACCATTAGACCTCTCTCTTCACATACCGACTCGGGCACGGGGATTTGCACCGTTTAAGTGCGAACACGTGGTGGAGATCATCCCCAGAGTCTACACACGTGACGATCAGTGTCAACTCTTAGCACACGACTTAAGTTCGTCTCACTTAATTTTACGTGATCATCCAGTATCGACACTCGACTGGCTTACGATTAAGTTTAGGACAAGAAAGGACGTTATAGACGGTCACTCACATCAGTTGAGTATCAAGACACTTCAGATTCGTCTGGAGTTTATAAGAGGACCCGCAGACGTGGTAAGTCGATATACAGATCCCGACTCTGGGAGTACCTAGATCTTGACATTTGTCTCGACCGAACAGTCCTTTGGAGTCGTCGAACTTTTGGTAGGACTAGGGGATTTTTAGGTAAAGAGTAAAAACTACACTAAGACTCATAGTCGAAAAAATAAAAAAAGTCTTTCAAAATAAAGACGAATATAAAAATCTAAGTTTTCATAAATAAATTCCACTTGTTTACTATGTCGTATGTGTTGACGACCCTGACGAAAAATTAACTCTTGTTTTTCCTTTATGGATCCTGCTCTTATACGTTAATGGTGGCGAATAACAAGAGTCACTTAAAAACAGTTCAAACAAATAGAATAACAATTACACTACTATGTCGTTAGGAACCGTCTTCTTATTGTAAAACGTATCTTTGTGTTTAGATCTATTTTTCCCTTTTACCTCAATCGGTGTTGGGTGTTCCGGAAGAAACCCTTCTTGAAAACTTCTTTTTGGCTGCGCGTGAGGTGTCTTCTTATACCGTGACAGCAGAAAGGGAAATATCATGGTCTCACAAGGACTTGTTTCCGGAGTTCCGTAATAGTTGAGCAGTAGATAAAAAACTGCACTAAAGATAAAAGTCCTGGGACGAAGGGACGGAGAGAGAAGGATTACGTAGACCAGTAACCACGGAAACCAAGATAATTTGGATCACACTGGTCGGGGGTGGACCTCTCAAACGGTACCTGTGGTGTTCAGTCTCGTCGTCCCAGTGACAGGTGGGTGCCCCGGTCTCTTTCTGGAGCTCCTATGTCGGTGACGTAAGTCTCATCGACCTCTGTCCTACTAGTCCACTAAGGTTTGGTAGACATTTCTTTGATTATCTGATAGGTCTACATACGTTCGGGTCCTATAACAAATTGTTGGTTCGTTTTGTCTTTTGGAACAAAAAAGAAAACGACATAAAGACTACCATCTCCTGTGTTCAAGGTCACACGTTGGGTTAGTTTCTATCGATATCTCACGAACCCTTAAAAGTATCGTAGTTGGAACGTCTTTTGTTCTTTAACTTCTATAAATATGAAGTGACCATTTGTTACCGTATCTATCAGAGACTTGTACAGAAGGTCGAGTTTTCAAGACGTCGAATCTAAGACATTTACTGAAATTAGACGAAAAGCATTAGTAAGTAAGTAAACTGTCAATATATTTACGGACATTATACGACACATGTCTATATTGTAATTACTTATTTGGTCTTTACATAAGGGGGAATGTCAGATGTCTGTTGGTTGGGTGTTTGTTGACATCTATCCGGTTGTACGACGTATGTAAACCCATCTTTTAATTTACCTAAGTCTTTATTTTTATTGTATCAGATGGAGGGATCTATCTCCAAAAGTCAAGTCAAGTCAGCGAGTCAGCACAGGTTGAGAAACGCTGGGGTACTTAACGTTGTACGGTCCGGAGGGACAGGTAGTGGTTGAGGGCCTCAAGTGAATCTGAGTGCAGGTAGCTCATCCACTACGGTAGGTCGGTAGAGTAGGAGACAGCAGGGGAAGAGGAGGACGGGGGTTAGGAAGGGTCGTAGTCTCAGAAAAGGTTACTCAGTTGAGAAGCGTACTCCATCGGTTTCATGACCTCAAAGTCGAAATCGTAGTAAGGAAGGTTTCTTGTGGGTCCTGACTAGAGGAAATCTTACCTGACCAACCTAGAGGAACGTCAGGTTCCCTGAGAGTTCTCAGAAGAGGTTGTGGTGTCAAGTTTTCGTAGTCAAGAAATCACGAGTCGAAAGAAGTGTCAGGTTGAAAGTGTAGGTATGTACTGATGGCCTTTTTGGTATCGGAACTGATCTACCTGGAAACAACCGTTTCATCACAGAGATGAAAACTTATACGATAGATCCAACCAGTATTGAAAGGAAGGTTCCTCATTCGCAGAAAATTAAAGTACCGACGTCAGTGGTAGACGTCACTAAAACCTCGGGGGGTTTTATTTCAGACTGTGACAAAGGTGACAAAGGGGTGGATAAAAGGTACTTCACTACCCTGGTCTACGGTACTAGAAGCAAAAGACTTACAACTCGAAATTCGGTTGAAAAAGTGGGAGGAGAAAGTGAAAGTAGTTCTCCGAAAAATCAAGGAGAAGGGAAAGACGGTATTCCCACCACAGTAGACGTATAGACTCCAATAACTATAAAGAGGGTCGTTAGAACTAAGGTCGAACACGAAGAAGGTCGGGTCGCAAAGAGTACTACAAGAGACGTATCTTCAATTTATTCGTCTCACTGTTATATGTCAGAACTCTATGAGGAAAAGGATAAACCTTGGTCAGACAACAAGGTACAGGTCAAGATTGACAACGAAGGACTAGACGTATATGCAAAGAGTTCTCCGTCCAGTCCACCAGACCATAAGGGTAAAGAAAGTCTTAAAAGGTGTCAAATAACACTAGGTGTGTCAGTTTCCGAAACCGTATCAGTTCTTTCGTCTTTATCTACAAAAAGACCTTGAGAGAACGAAAAAGGTACTAGGTCACCTACAACCGTTTAACTAGAGACCAAGGAGACGGAAAAGATTTTGGTCGAACTTGTAGACCTTCAAGTACCAAGTGCATCACGACTTCCGACCGAACCTCTTAAAACTCGTAAAGAAATGATCGCACACTCTACTCAGGTTAACACACCATCAAACTCGTAAGAAACCGTAACGGAAAGAAACCCTAACCTTACTTTTGCTTGGAAAAGGTCAGGACACCGGTGACGACTCAAAAGGTCTAAACGACCGTATAACTCACGTCGTGAAAGTGTCGTAGTAGAAAATCCTAAACTTTATCGAGGTGACCTCAAGGTAGTGGAGGTGATCGAAACAAGTATCCCTACGAAAGATTCCGGGTGAACTGAGTGTAAGGTCCGACAGACCGAGATCCACTCACTAGTGTGGTAGTACTAATAGAACCAGTACTTCTAGAAAAAACATATCAAGAAGACACATAAGAACGGTGGAGAAGAATTATAGAAGACGAAGACAATCCAGGTATGGTAAAGACAGGAAATAGCTTGGGTAGAAACGTACTTTACAAGGGAACCATAGAGATTAAAAGAACTTCTCTAGAGATCAGAAAGGGTAAGACAACAAAAGGAGACAAAGAAACGTAACTAGCGACTCCTTCCGAAAGAATAGAGAAGAACGACAAGAAACCTTGAGACGTAAGTCTACGAAAATAGAAAGGAAAAGAGGAAACGAAAAGTACAGAGAAGAAAAGTGTCGATAAACATTCCGGAGGAGTCTGTCGGTAAAACGAAAAAAACGTAAAGAAAAGGCACCCATACCAGAATTAGGGACAGAGGACATGTTACAGTACTTGAAGTCAGGTATCAAGTAGTCCGTGAGTTAGACAGTCTAGATCAGGGAATTTAGATAAAGAGTGAAGGTGACACATTAGTATTCCCTAAACTAAATCCAGTATGGACTCACCAGATCACCAAAAGGGATGAAAGAAGTTAAATTCAGACTTAAACCGTTATTCCTCGAGTACCAGACTCGGTGTCAGACGAGGACCAGAATAAAAACGTCTGACATATCTCGAAGAGGTAGAAACCGACTATCTCCATAATCTTTACCGGATTCTTCTTTCATAAATTTAGTTGTACAATTGTTATTTTTTTTTTTCTTTTACCAGTCGAAACACAGTTGTCGGTACACAACTGTAAGGTCCCTTTTTTATGGTCCACCCGTTACTGGGAGCCTTCTTCTTTCACACTACACAAGTTTCTCATCTTGTAACACTTATGTCTTGAAACGTCTAATCTCTTGTACGATTTAGAATTGGACAGACCCAAACTGACCCATTAAATCACACCGGTGGTCTGGTTAAGAATTTGGGGGAAGTGTTATGAGAGTTATCGGTCAGAAGGACACGAACTCACAGGGGTCCTCTTCCTTACAAGATGGAGAACTTCGTAGGTACGGTCTAATCCAATTTTTATACTTAAACAAGGGACCTAAGGTCGAGGTCCTTCGATCTCAGTACTTAATACTAGTACCCAGACGTGGCCTCCTTTTAAAATCCAACTTTGTCTTCTTCACCCTGAAGGGACCCCCAGGTTCCCAACTGAGGCACAAAGGTCACGGTCCCCCGGTCCCACGTTAGGGACCAGTCCCTTGAACTAGGACGTACATCATTTACTTCCGGGTCACGTCGGTCCCTCTATCGGCTCCTGGGACTCTCGTGTTTCCCATAGTACAACCTCCGATTAGAATCCAATCCCCTTTCTTTTCTCTCTTTATCTATGAATCTAAATGGATAGAAACAATACATCTCACGGTTCTTGTGTGTCGTCCTGAGATCCAAGTAATAGGAAAAACTCTTCTTTTTAGATACTCTTACAATTCTGTCGAGAGTGTTTGAAGGTTGTCAAAAGATAACATCGTGTTAAGTACAGTTATAGGAACGTTTGGTCACCAACGTGTTATTCCAGTCGACATGAGAACTTTCTGTTGATATACAAACCCGAAGTCGCACTCCACCCTCACTGAAAGGACACCATAAACACCGTATAGTGTATCTCCTTCACGTTACATAGGTGGTTAAAATGTTTTCAGAAACTATCATTCTCAACTGAATGTGTTCTAGACAATAACTGAACTGATTTTTTAGAGTCACCCTAAGGGACTTCTAAGGTGGTAAATGTATGACCATAAGGGGTGTCGGTGAAGTGTGGTGACTGTCACACTCTGACCGAACTCTTAAATAAACAAGGTTTCATGTAATTCTTTGGATGCAAAGTTCCAGAGTCCCTCCGTGAAGGTTGAAGTGTTGGGTGTCCGGTAAGAGACAATTTCGGTAAATACTCGACAATATACCACTGACCCGAGGGGACCATCAAATCAACCATTTCTTAGACAGACGTACGTTCTCTGAGACGAAGTTAAAGACCCAGTCCTTCAAGGGGACCTCTTCCCTAGTCGATGGGTGAGGTCATAAGAACCCAAAGGGACCACCGTGTCTACCATTTCTTAGGTGGACGTTACGCTCTCTGGACCCAAACTGGGGACCCAACCCTTCTAGGGGACGTCCTACAGTACCGTTGGGTGAGGTCATAAAAACGGACCTCTTAGGGTACCTGTCTCCTCGGACCGTCCGATGTCAGGTACCCCAACTTTTCTCAGTCTGTGCCGACTCGCTGATTCGTGTCGTGTCCTAGACCACTGACGATCCGGTGTGACCCCGAAGGGCCTACCGAGATAACGATTTCTTGGACGGACGGTTACGTCCTCTGTGTTCTCTGTGCCCAAGGTAGGGACCCATCCCTTCTAGGTGACGTCATCCTTTATCGTTGGGTGAGGTTATAAGAACGGACCCTTTCAGGTACCTGTCTCCTCGGACCGGTCGATGTCACGTACCCCAGAGTTTCTCAACCTGTGTCGACTCGCTGACTTCGGTGGGATGAACTTTGTCGGAGGTTTTCCGAAACCTGGTAGAACGTTCAATATTATGACAATTCCCACACTCTTCAGTTTTTCAACTGGTGCTGACGTACGATTGGGTACGTTACTCTTAGGGCAATCATCGGTTTCCTTCAAGTGGAGACTTTATGTTTTCTTTGTGGGAGGTAACTTAAAAAGAAGAGTCTCCATTACGAGACTTTCATAGTTCCGTTATCTTTTAATTCGTTTTTAGTTAGTCCTATAGAATTACTCCGACCATCTACCTCATACATGAACATGAGTATACATGTTCATGTATGAGGACCAAGATCTGGTTTCATTTATTTTTAGATGTCTGGTCATGGTATTTATAGTGTCGGTTGAAGAACTCAGTCGAGTACTCCTAGTAGACAACAAGTCGACGATTCAGCACAGACTGAGAAACACTGGGGTACCTGGATTCGTACGGTCCGAAGGAACAGGAAGAAGTATAGGGTCTCAAACCAGTTTGAGTACAGGTACCTCAGTCACTACGTAGGTACGTAGAGTAAGAGACAGCAGGGGAAGAGGAGAACGGAAGTTAGAAAGGGACGTAGTCCCAGAAAAGATCACTCAACCGAGAAGTGTAGTCCACCAGTTTCATAATGTCGAAGTCGAAGTCGTAAACAGGAAGATCACTCATAAGCCCCAACTACAGGACTTGGGACTCCTAGCAGTTCTACCAGACCATCTTGAAATTAAATTTCCCATTCCGTCTAAATGGTGGTACGGACCTCAAGTCGGTCATACTGTCCTGACTTTCCTACAGTCAACCCGGTTGGTTTACAGTTTGTCCTTACAGTTGTCCTACAAGAACTTTAACGGGGTATGACTCGACTCCACCCTGTGGAGGTTCCTCATCCTGTTTCCTGACAAAAGTTCTGAACGAACTCGTACTGGAAACACTACCGAAGATCGGCACCGTCGAACCGTATCTTCGAACGGTCGGTCTTCATTCTTTCCCTCGGTTCGGAAGACTCGTCTCCGTCTACTGTCGACCGAAGTAGTCGATCGGGTAGACCTTTCTCGGTGGTCGGGACACTTGGTCCGGACCAGAACATTCGACGTCCAACCGGGAGCGGAAGATATATTACGTCTTCGTCGTCGGTGAACGAATAGTCACACCACATCACTAAACCGTAGGTCGAAGAGCTGAGTCTGATGAACTCAAATTTGAGGGACAAGTAGTAAATGATCGACGAACGGTAATCCCGTCAAAAAAATTGGAGAGATTTAAGCAAAGAAATACCCTTATTACTCGTACGGATGGAATATCTCCTAAGTTACTTTAACATACACAATTGACAATCTTGTCACGGACCGTATATCAGACACGAATCATTTACAATCAAAATAATAGTCAGAGATACCGAGGAGGGTCCTTTGATCTCGAGTGAAGTATCAGACAATAATTGTTCAGACACAAGTACAAAGACGGTAAATGCTCATTTGGATTTCCAGTTTAATAATTTTTAAAATCATAGTCAAGGAAGGAGACAGTTTACGTTTATTATGATTAAGTATCCAATATACTTCTACTTACTTTTATCAGTATTTTGTGGTTGTTATTCCAGACATGCGACGACACACACGACGCACACAAGAATCAGTGAGTCAGTACAGACTGAGAAACGTTGGGATATCCGATATCGGACGGTACGAGGAGACAGGTTCCCTAAGAGGTCCGTTCTTATGGCCTGACCAAACGGTAAGGGAAGAGGTCCCCTAGAAGGGTTACGTCCCTAGCTCGGGTCCAGAGGACGTAACGTCCACCTAAGAAATGGTGGGCTCGGTGGTCCCTTCGGGGATATATGACAACCCCGAGTCATTTAATATCAATGAGGATAATTTGCGACTACCGGATTGCAGACCGGTTCGTCTTGACACGGTATCTCCAAAGGCACTACTCTCGTTACGAGGCATAGGGTCATACGGGTTACAGCGTCGGTGTTCGGTGAACACCGATAACTCGCAAACTTTCCACTTCTGCATTTCTTGATTTGAAGATTAAAGTAAAGTAACATTAATTAAACGTAATTGTAAGGTGTGTTCCGACCACTGATCACATAACTCGTCGTGTCCGACCCAACGAGTCAGGAGTAAAACAGAAGGGTATAGGATAGGTCCAAGTACAGTGCAGGCAGAACGAAGGTAATCCTAGATAGAGAGGGTCCCGACCTGTTCCTATATTTTGGATTGTAGCCGTCCAACCACCACACCGTAGTATCTTTTTTCTTGTCAGTCACCCAGACGCCCCTGGCAGGGTAAGGTTGAGACGGACGATAAGAACCCGTTCAGTGAATTCGAGTATAAGTCTTCCTCTCAACTATGACCGTACTGAAGTTTCGAGGGTGGGTAGTGTACTAGTGGTGCCCGTTTTCATTCTTTATCGTGTGTTTGAATCTAATGAAAAAACCCCGATACCTAACGTCAATCGACGCAAATCACAGAGGGTCTAAATTTCCTCCATATAAATTCACAATCGGATACTTGATTATATTCACTTATCTGTCCCCATTTTTCCTTTAACTCCTGTTTCTCTTTAATTGGAACCTCGCTTCTTTTTTCAATATTTTTTCTTGTCAACACACGGACAGACACAAGGACGATATAGGAATACGTCTATATACCGGAAGGTTGGCACCCCCACTTTCACTTCATGACCCCTTACAAACTGACTATTCCTGAAACCCATGTATGTGGGTATTATACTAAAGAACAGAGGCCGACTCATTGACCGACTCATGTTTCTCCTTTCCTTCAAGACGTTTTGTCTAGAGGATCTTAGGTGGACTCATCTTTCTCGCGTCTTGTCCCTCGGACCTTCGGGTTCAAGGAAGAGACCGAGACACCAATTGGTCGACCGACCGGTGTGAATAAGACCAAATGAAGAGACCGGGTGTCAAATTAGTAGACACGTCAGTTGACCAACCTGAGATGAGGGTGTTCCTACCTTTTAGATACTAGTGCCAATTACGGGTCTTTTGAGGTTCTACGAAAAGAAAGGGTCCTCGGGTTTCATATTCTTTATTGTCGTCGATTTCTTCTTTTGTTGGGGGAGGGGGGGGGTGTGTGTGTGTCTTTGTATTAAAAATTAGACGACTTCTAGTTCCGGTACGGGACAACCTATACTAAAGAGTCACAGATAGACTTCGTTGATGAACACTTGGTATCCACTATCCTAGGGCGAACCAATATTCGTATTAAGACTGACTAATCGGAACTGTCAAGGGTTTCTTAAAAGATCTAAAAAAAAAAATTCTCTGTCTCGTGTCATTAAGGAGTCTCATAGTCCGAGTACCACCAACCTGAAGGGACCAGTAGGTCACCAATTCTAATACATGAAGGTTGTGTCGCCCCGTACCCAAGGTAGGGACCAGCCCCTTCAAGTTGTACGGACCTCTACACTGGTTTCGTTACACCGGTTTTTTCTCTCTCGAGTAAAATCTCGTCCTACTACCCCCCACACACACACACAGACACACACTTCCCTTTCACTCTTTGGAGTGGGGGACGAAGATTTTTACCACTTTATATCTTATGTGTGTCACCAGTAGACCCTGGTCGATCAATAATCGTTCTTTTTTGTGACTTCAAGTCTTATCCTTTTGGTCACCGATTTCTTTTGGTAAGTCCTATTAGTTCAAATAATAATTAGATAGACTGAAATTTAGTAGAACGGAGGTGGTAAGAATATCAGAGAATTCAGGCGTTCAACAAAACTTTGAGCCGGGGAGGAGGAGATGGGGAGAGGGTTCCGACAACGCTCTATTTATCGAAAGTAACGAGAGGGGAGGGGGGTAGAGAAGAGTGTAAGGAGAGATCGGTACAGCTAAGAAAGGACTCTCCTCCCACCCTTAGAGACGGGGTGGCCAGGTGAACGGTGAACCTGGGACACAGATTGTTGTCCTTCATGACCAAAATCTCGGTGAGTCTCACTAAGGAGGTGTGTGTTTGTTGAAAGAGTCTGGTCTTCAGGGGACCTCCGTCATGATCGACCTGGAACTGGAGATTATTGTAGTCCTACTTTCGCTTCTCTGATATTTCGGTTGGTTCAGGCGAGAGGTGCAATTCAGGACGACGACCGTCGAGACGTCTGAGGAGACGTAGGTCCGACTAATGTCCCCTGTGGTCTTGTCAGAAGGGACGTCAAAGACGAAGGACCACTATCGGACAGGGTGACTGGAGGGAACAATCCTCTTCTAGGAAAAGGAAACAACCCTGGGAACACTGGTTTAAATACCGAGAAAATACTCCAACCGTCCACGAAATTCACTCCCTCCCTTCTTCACCGGACTAAACGTATCTCAAAGTCAAGTCCTTTGTCCCTTCACCTTCTTAAATAGGTGTCAGTAAAAGACGATTTTCGAACGTTTTAAGAAGTCGGTGGTAACTCTTCTTTGGAAGAGGGACGAAGTTCGGATTTAAAGACCATGGAGTACCGATCTTCCCTAAAACTCTAGTACTTTTGCAGATAACCATCCTCTCCCCCGGATCTCTCTCTCTTCAATTTATTGTCCTGGTTTTCTGGTACCTAAAGGGGTCCCGAGTGGAGAGACAGGGAAACAGAGGAACTAGTAGAAGTTTTCCTTAGAAGAAGGCACCCGGATCTTCTTTTGTCATGCACAGACTTTCTGTGCCTCCTCTAACCGTTAGACAGACGACCGTAGGGAAAGAAAGAAAGTTTTATAAGTCATAAGACTGAAACGGGTCCTTTATCTCTACTTCTTTTCTCGTAGTCTATAGTAAAACTTGTTTTGTTTCGTTTATTTCTTTTGACGAAAATTTTCTTTTCACACTCTCACACACACACGCACACACACATACAGGTCCCGGTATATAGAAAAACCTCAATCGATTTATTTTTACATTCGTCGGAAGAGTAATTCACTTTGTATCTTGTTCCGGAAGAAAGGGATATAGTCGGAAACTTTTGGAATCTTTAGTGACGCCCCTGCTTATTCAGTCACATGGAGTGTGGGACCCAGAGACACACGGGATGTAGGAAGTCCTAGTAGGCCAGAGGAGATCCGAGGAGAGCCGAGAGGGATTGGGAACAGTTCAACAGAAGGAAGGTGATAATCAGTGAGATTATTTGTGGGGATTATTTGTGTTTAAGTCCCACGACGAAATCCTTTCTGGACGTAATTGAATCAGTAGACAGGACCCCTTTGGGTCGACTCTAGAGCTTGTGTAAGACAACTTTCGACGTCATATTACCTGTCTAAATCACACATAAAAGGACAATTTACCTTAGACGTAAGGATTCACTTGATTTTTACGAATTAATAATTATTCAGGGGGTCCCTAACCACTGTAAACCTTACTAAAATAGTACGACGTCTATAAATTGTTGTATTACACACACCATCATTGATTACGTTGAAGAAAGTAAATTTTCTTGTAAGGGAGGGTTAAGTAAGACTGAATATACGGCGTACCCACTCAGGGACTTATAGGTTGGGGTCCACCTCCGTCTCCCTTTAAGGACTCCCTGTCCTACCCTAACTTCGACCCCGATGTCACGTCCCCTCTGGGCCCTTCCCCGTGGTTCCTCAATGGGGGACTCTTATCTTTAACTAAACCCCATCTACTGTTTACTTCCCGAAGACAACCCATCTCCGTTACCAGCGGTACCTACCTTCAAAGACCTTTCTAGAGTCTAGACCCCTTAGTGTCCTGATCACCGTTCGAAGGTCAAAACACGGTTAAAAGACACACTGAGACTCGTGTAATGAATTGAAGAGACTCTGTCTCAAAAGAGTATATAAACCGTTCCTATTAATATATGGAGACTCGACGGAAAGACTTAACATACATACGTTATCTGTAGTCCTTCTCTAATCTTCTGTCCCTCCTTCCTTTATAGTAAATGATTCGTGAGAAAGACATGGTCCCGAACACAAGTTATAGAAATGATTGTACTTTAGTCAATCATAATCGTTTTTTTATTTTATTTTAGTCTCTATCCGGACTAATGGGTAAATGTCTCCTCTTTAAACTCCGAATCTCGAAAACGGATTCCAGTGTTGCGATCACTCACCCCCTCGGTCCGTCTTTTGGATTTCTCTATACCATACATAAACTCATGTGTCATACGTTTACCTTTTACCCAGTGTTGGAATTTCGAATTCATCTTTATAAGTCAGTTTGTAAACCAACTGAATATGTATTACTGTACGTAATAGTGTTGTATACTTGTAAGTGTACTTTAAAGTTAATAAAACAGTAGTCAGATAAAGAGACGTGTCAAGACTATGGTTCCTTCTTTTTAAAGATTCATATCACAGTTTTTATCCACCAATTTATTTACAAATCCTCCAGAACGGTAATCCAAATATGCTAGAACCAATCATGTTTGCCTGGTTAGTACACCTCGAAAGGTGGGTAGTGAAGGGACAAGATCCCCGTAGTGAGACTCACCAGACAGACGGAGGTCACCATTGTGAACAGAGAGAAGGGAAAGACGAGTCGGGAACCTAAACGAGTCCTGCGACCTCTATGGCAAACGTGTGACGCCCAGGACCAACCGTCACAAACCGGACCTCTACTTCAATAGTTACCGACAAATACTCTCTCTGTTTCACCTCGTCCCGAGTCTCTTTCTCTGGTCTTCGGTCTCGGAGTGGACCAGGGAGCCACTGGAGGGAAAGGGAGAAGTACGAAGTCAAAGAGGTAGACAAGCACCTTTCTCACTGTGTACTATGGACCGAGAGTCACAGTCCTTGTAGAAACATTTCATGACTCTCTACCAGCTTTCCCGGACTCTCTGACGAAGAGAAATGCACCAGTTTATTTTGAAGTAGGCTACCCGTTTTTCAATGTCTGGGGCACATAAAAAAATTAACTTTCTCCAAAAACATGGACTTTTTCATAAACATAAAGAAATAAATAGTCACTTACAACAGGGTACTTTGGGTGACGTTACCGTCGTGGATTTATAAGTAAATTTATTATTTGTTTATTCGGATTCGTATTACGTACACCGACGATTCTAGATTACAAAAATTAAAAGACACTCGAAAATAAAAGAAAAAATGTATTTAAGGTCATATGGACAGCCTATGATAGTCATAAAAAGGGTCACAAGTCTATTAGACAATGAAAATTTGAAATAAATAAATATATATAAACTGACACTACCCACTATCAACACCATACGTCCCAAATCAACGGACTGGTCCCTAGTTTGAGTCCGGGGGACGTAACCCTCTCACCTCAGAATTGGTGACCTGATAGTCCTTTCAGGGACCGACGCTTATGAATATGATCAAAAGACCGCCACGATCACCATTCCTTGGACGGATGGTCACGTCCTCTGTATTCTTGTCCAAGTTAAGGACCCACTTCTAGGGGACCTCCTCCCGTACCGTTGTGTGAGGTCATAAAAACGGGTCTCTTAGGACACCTGACTCCTTAGACGATCCGATGTCAGATACCTCAACGTTTCTCAAGTTGTGCTGACTTCGCTGAATCGTGTGTGTGTGATGATGTTTTACGTAAAGATGATGAAAAGTGTAAGAATCACACGAACAAGAGTGGTGTGTATGTGTGTGCTATCTACTCGTCACTCTACCATAGTGGTGGGGATAAAATGTCTACTCTTTTGAATTCGGTCCTCTTCATCTAACAGTTCAGGTGTACCTATTAATCCCCGGCTCATTCTTTTTGTTCAGAGGACAGAAGTTTTAGACCGTGAACAGGGAGAGTCGGAGTGAAACTAGTAAGACTCCTGATAAAAGGGAAGGACGAGAACATGTAGAAAACAAGAGGTGAACGACTATCTTGCCCCGAGATCCACGGAAGAGAACGAAGAAGAGACCCTTGTCTCGGGAAATTTCGAGACTTCAGGAATTCGTTCAAAACGCCATTTCACTCTTGAGTCTGTACTGACGAACAATTCGAACAAGGAGTAGCGTTCCGTGGTTTCTTTTTGGACGGGGTTTAGTGTAATGAGGGACCCTGAAGGGTCGACGAGATCCACCTCCTCGGCCAGTTCGTCGTAGTCAGTATAGGCCCGACTTTCTCGGTTCAACACTACGAGAGCTTCCGACCTCAAACGAAACATACACTAAGATTTCACATAGGTCCGAGTTCTTAGGTTTCCCTTTCACACCCAACTTGTCGCTTTCTTGTGAAATTCACCATAACAAAAGAAGGACACCCCTTAATTTGACGTTTCCAATCGTGTCTGACAACTCCTGTGTACCTTTTCGATGTCGACCGCTCCGTGAATGGGGTGACACGTGTGTGCAAGTTCGCACTGACCGAGAAACGTACGGGAAACGGTTAGGTCCGACGAAATGTTAAGGAAGGTTCCTTCATGAGGGACGGACCATGGTGAGACGTTTGTTTCAGGATGATTGTTACTCTGTTTCTTCCGACGCTTCCGCTTGGGGTTGTGTTGTCGGGATGACGACGGGCACCAGACCGACGACTTCCAGTCTCTCCTGCTCGCCAGAACTTCTACGACGGCAGACGTGGTGAGGACGGTCCCGGTCGTTGGGACCCTTTAGCGGGACATTTTACTCGTCGAGGACAAGTTGTCGTCTGAGGGTCGACGAGGGGTGGAGGTGCCGACGGCAGCCTGTACTGTCTCGTCGTCCGGGTCGGACCGAGCCGAGAGTGACGACTTCTGGACCACCCTCGGGTCCGACCGTCCGTGTCACCCGTCTTCGGAGTACCCGTCGGGTCCCACCGTGACGGTACGAGGATGGACATGGCAGAGGAGGTGGAAACCGACCTACTTCACTCACTAAACTCCAAACCTACGGGAACGGTTCGCACAGTTAAAGGGGAGCTGAAGGACTTCTCGGCTGCGTGGAAGTGGGTAGGATTTTGGGGCGGACCTTTGTTTTGTTCTGTCTTGTCGGTCCGGTCGGGAAGGGGGTCCTCGATCTTCCCGGTCATGACCGGCCCTCGGTCCGAGACTTCTTTGCCGTCTCCCGTCGCTCTCCGCCACCCACCCCGTCCCTCGGACCGTAATGTGTAGGTTTCGGATTAAAACCTAGTCTTAGTATGAACATCAGTTCGGACTTTTCAGTGACTCCAGGGGCTTACTTGGGTGTCGAGTGTGCGAGTGAGCGACGAGAGGGATCAAGGTCTCTGCTTCAGTCCAAACAAACCTAAAAGTGACCATAGGAAAATTTCGTTGGAGTTAACAGAGAAACGTAGGACGATCGACTCTCGTCCCGTTTAAAGGGTGGAGGCAGAAAGGTACAAGCGGAATCGACTCTACGACCGACTTTCGGCCCGAGGGACCACGAGGACGAAGGACTCAGTCTGGATCCTGTGCGGTGGACGAAATAATTTTACAATTTTTAATTTTTAAAAAACTGATGTACACCGGACACCTTAGAATCAAGGGGGTGGTCCCTAGTTTCGGGGCGACGGGGACCTGTCGGTCAGGGTGTGGTAGGACGAAGCTCCACTGTGGTCCGACCATCCCACTCCCGTCGTCGCCCACTGCCTGCCTCGTCTGTGGAAGGGGACTCGTCACCTTTTCTGGGAGAGACTGAGTCACCTCTTCTCTCCTCCGTCGACCGGGGACCTCGGCGCTCTCCCTGCGCCCGACGAGCGAACAGAACGCTCCCGCACCCGTGACGGAAGCCTCCTAAACGACGACGGTCCTCGGCGGACACCGGGGGCCCCTTGAGGCCCATAGTCCTGCGAACAAACGTCTCGGCCGGCCGGTCGGCGGGCCTCATCCTCGTCGACCAACATTAATACGTAGCGTCGAAGTCTCCTTCAACGACCGACGCCTAGGACACGACCCGGGCCGACGTGTGACCGACGGCCCGAAGTCCCTTGTTACCTCTATCTTTGAGCGCCGTCGTCCCCTTCCCCTCCTCCTCGTCCTGCTCCCACTTCTGCCCGTCTCTCTTTCCCGCGCTCGACAAGGGTGGCGAGGGGCCCGACTTAGGCCTTTTTGGGCCCCAGACGTGAGGCTCCTGGGGGCCGAGAGTAAGGGTCTGAGTGTTGGGTTCAGACGTGGGCAGACCCTCGTCGAAGGACTGAGAAAAAGGAAAAAGAAAAAAAAAAAAATTTCGACATGGACGACTTGTGGCCTAAAGTTCTTCACACGAACCGACTGTACAGCCTCTCGTGAGGAGTCGGACAAATTAGATTTAACTGACGTAGAAACATCGTCGACCGGTGTCTCTTTTTGTTTTCTTAAGAACTACTTTTTCCGTGAAGAGAGGACTGAGCTTTCATGCCGTCGGCGTCGTCGTCGATTTGTAAAGCATCGTACGATGTGTGACGACAAGTCTACACCTGTCACTCTCCCTTCCTTTCTTACTTGAAACGTCTTCACTTTACACCCAATTAATTGTTCAACCCCAAAAGAGGGAGGTGGGGCCTACCTCTCTTTGCATAAGTACAGACCAAGAAATATGAAAGGTTCTAAAGAAGTGGCAAAGGATTAATTTCACATCGACCTTTTACTTGTGTCCCCTCTCCCACCATTTGTCCCCACCCCCAGACAGAAGGACCACAAAGTAGACCTCGGGGGTCGGAGGGTGGTCGTCCCTAGACGGGAGGGTGTGTGTCTGTGAGGGTAGGTACAGACAAGGACAAAGGAACGAGTTCAGGCCGTCCGTCCTCCAACGGGCGTAGTAGCCGTACCGAACCTCAGGGGTTGTTTGACGAGTCGTAGGAGACAAAAACGGTCGAGTTCCTTGTTGAGGTTCCGGGTGCGTCTGGTCGTCTGTGCGAACTCTAAGGACACCGGAGACCTAGTGGGGAGAGGTGAGTGTCGAGGACTGAATTTAGTGAAATTTTCCCCACCCCCTACAGGATGGACTAGAACCTGTAGGAACTACACATTTTGGGTGTCGGGGTGTGTTATTGGGTACTAACCGAACCCGACCAGTTACTGTTCCGGTAAGGTTATGGAAAGGGGGAACAGGTGACGGAACGATTGCTACCGACCTTCACGACAGTTAGTCCTCCGTACTCACGTCTCGGCACGGTCGGACTCGCACCCGTACCGTCGGAACGAGGGTTCACTAATTACCTTGGAGCACTACTGAGACAAGTGAAACCCGGACTAACGATCCTAGAGGAATAACGGACCCACCTCTATCATATCGCTGCCACCCTTCTTCAAAAGATCACCTTAGGTTCATCCGGTATAAAAAAGAAGGAAAAGAAAGAGAAAGAAAGTGTACTCCAAGTTGTAAAACATTTGTATGTGTGTGTGTGTGACAACTAAGGATCTCGGTTCGGCCAGTCAAGTCATCGGTAATCAGTAACTACCGTTAAATTTAATTAATTTTAATTTCTTTTAACTTTTAAATCACGAAGTCCGTAAGATCCTTATAAAACTTACGAGACGTCGGTGCACCCGGCCTCCGATGACATAACCTGTTGTGACTCAATGTCTCGTACGTACGCACGATTCAGTGAAGTCAACACAGACTAAGACACGTTGGGGTACCTGTCTTCGAGCGGTCCGAGGAGACAGGCACCCCTAAGAGGTCCGTTCTTATGACCTCACCCAACGGCACGAGAGGAGGTCTCCTAGAAAGTCTGGGTCCCTAGCTTGGGTGCGGAGGACGTAGAGGACATAATCGTCCGTCTAGGAAATGGTGACCAGTGGACCTTTCGAAGGTAGTAGCGTCTTTCCAGATAGTTTGTTGGAAAGGGTCTCGTAGATAAAGGAGAACATAGAATTCGTAAGGACATGGAAAGTCTCAGGAGATGGTTATTAAAAATGTTTCACTTTGAAAAAAAAAGAAATTGCTGTTGAGTTGAGTTTTGAGTACTTGAGGGAAATCCGAAGATTCTCTTTCAAGGGGTCGATGACATGACTAACTATCTCGGAAAAGTTTATCAACTCGTCCTACACCGAATCGTCTGCGACCTTTCCTGGAGTCCAGTCGTCCTAATTAGAGTCCGTCAGGACTGGGAATAGATAAGGACATCTATTAAAAGGATCCGTCAGGATTAAGATCCATCTTCTATCAAAACCAAATCAGCGATTCACCACAGGTTGAGAAGCACTGGGGTACCTGACGTCGTGTGGTCCGAAGGGACAGGAAGTGGTAGAGGACCTCAAGCGAGTTTGAGTACAGGTAAGTCAGCCACTACGGCAGGTTGGTAGAGTAGGAGCCAGTGGGGGAAGAGGAGGACGGGAGTTAGATTCTTCGATGATGTCCGATGCGACACTCAGTTCTTTCTATGGTCCCGTAGAGGTATTTTTAAACGTGTTATTTATCCCTCATTATCGAGAAAATCTTGATGTTCCATCTGGTGTCTTGTTCAAGGACCGCCACCCCGAAACTTCAACCCACCCTCTACGTCCCTCGTGAAACTACGTCGACCTTCCTGGAAGTTTCGAACATTCCCCTCTCTAATATCGTTGATGGACATTCCTAACAAGTCCAGGAAACACATACACAACCACCCCCGTCCCTGACCTGGTGTGTTTTTCATTTGTTTATGTGACTTTCGAGTCGGACTTCGTGACAAGGGTTTTATTTTTGGTTTCCTTTGTTTCCTATCTTATACATTAACTTACGAAAACGACCTTTTAATTTTTAAGGTGGGGTTGAAAACAAAATAAACGACGGAACTTATCTTGGAACCACCGTTGATCACTTAGGAAAGTTACAGATTTATAGGCAGTAAAGTCAAGAAAAAACGTTTTAAAGGGTTAGGAAAAAGAAGAGTAGAAAGTATCCTTCCTATGTGAAGCGTAGACTACTTGTTCAGTCTGTCGTACTTATGTCCGAAATAGGACTCGGGGAGAGTTAAATTAAATTCTACCTCCGCAAGTGTCACGTCCGAGGTACTTGTACAATAATAAGTGTTTAAGAAGACTTGAAAAGAAGACGAGGTAACACCACTCCCATACCCACCCACTGTTGTGTAAGGACCTTCGTCTAATTGTCCTATAATGGTTTCAGTGAAAGACTCAGGTTGGGCGAAACAGTGTTTCGTCGACACTCGACAATGTTAGTGTTTGGACCCGATGGTTTCCGGGCTACAAAGGGTAAAAAGTTCGTCATTTACACCTGTACCGGAACTAGTTTGCACTTTCGACTTAGTCCCTCCCTCTCACTTTTCTCGGTTCCGAGTAGTTGAAAGGTCGACCTTTCAAGGTCTCCCATCACCAATCTTTACAGAATCTCATTCTCTAGGACACCGAAGGGACCACCGACTCTGTTACTTCTTAGACGGACGTTACGTCCTCTGGACCCAAACTAGGAACCCAGTCTTTCTAGGGGACCTCTTCCCTTACCGATGGATGAGGTCATAAGAACGGACCTCTTAGGGTACCTGAGAGATGTCACGGATAACGATGTAAGGTATCCTAAGGTTTCTCAACCTGTACTGACTCATTGATTGTGTGTGTTCTCTAGGGTCGGGAAGAAAAAGACAACCCCCTCATACCCCCCTCACCCCGTTCCTCAAGACAATTCCAATAGAGAGGAGTTGTCCCTACGTCCCTCTGTCAGGCTGTCTTCGACGGTCGGACCCATTTTTATTTTGAACCAGGGGGAAGTTGGAAGAGGGTACAGGACTCGACGTGTGTAACAGACCTCTCTTCGTTAAGGTCCAGATTCGTTGTGGAGACTATCCTACGAAACCGGGGAAAGTCTCAGTGACTTGGAGGACCGTCGACTTCTGGGAACAAGAACCCCGATGTTGAGACTGGAGAAGAATGTATCTTTTCACTTTCACAATCAACGAATCAGGACAGGCTGAGAAACGTTGGGGTACCTCGGACGGTCTGAGGAGATAGGGACCCTAAGAAGTCCGTTCTTATGACCTCACCCATCGGTAAGGAAAGACGTTCTCTAGAAGGACTGGGTCCCTAGTTTGGTCCAGAGGACATAACGTCAGTCTAAGAAATGGTAGACTCGACCGTCCCTTCGGGAAGAATATGACGTCTGTAGGAGTAAATTCGACCTCTACCCCGTCCCCACCGCCCTCCCCTCTCGACTTTCGACAGGAACTCGAGGGAACGACCACCTCCATCGGGGTGACACAGTGAGTCTCTCGTTCTTTACCATGGATCTAGAACCTATTTGTTTAGGGGACTTTCACTTCGAGGAAGTATTACTTCGACCGACAAAAGAAAAATAAATTCAGAGGTATTTAGTATACGTGGTCACAACCGTACTCAGTATACCGAGCCGTCGTTTCGAGGACGATTCGGTGTGTCGACGTGTCCTGTTTTTATGGAGCCACTTATCTCGAACAAACAGGACGTACCAAATACCATATTTATGTTTTAGTCGTTTTTACGTCCCCAAGGGGTCGGAAACTCAGAGTGTCAGGGAACCGACCGAAGAGACAGGGAAGACGACGACACACAGTTGGGTGAAGGGGTGAAGGAACGAAAACAGTCCTTTCTCTTCCGAAACTAGTCTGACTAACAGACTAAATAACTACTCGTTGTGAACCCACGCACATACGAGTCAACGAGTCATCACAAGTTGAGACGGTGGGGTACCTGTCGCCGGGTGGTCCGAGGAGCCAGGTGAAAGGTCCGTCGTGAGGACCTCACGCAACGGTAAAGGAGGACCATAGAAGGGCTGGGTCCCTAGCTTGGGTGCATAGGACTTAACCGTCCGTCTAAGAAATGGAGATATGGCGGACCCTTCAGGACCGGTTGTGAAATTCTCTCAAAATTATATCTTGGACGTGGTGCATTTACATGAACCAGAAAGGTAAGATTACCTTTTTACCGTCTGCACGGGGAAAAACTCTCCGGAACGTCCACCTCCCCTACTGTGCCTACGTTACGTCAGCACATTGGGGCTGCTACTCGAATGGGAACCACCTAAACCCCCGCGGACCCCGTAGTCTCTACGACAGAGAGACAACATCTATCGACACAGGAAAGTCTCTGAACAGACCAGTCCGAGTCCAGGTCGGGGAGGTCCGGACTAGACCCTGACGACCTCACTGGTTCAGTCACCTTAGGAAAGACGATATTGGGTCCGAAGGAGGGGTGGAGGGGACGGGGTCCAAAAAGGAGGTCTGGAGAGGGGGTGAAGAGACCTCGTCGTCTCTAACCGGGACTCCCAGGAAGAGGGAGAAATGTCTGAGACAAAATCTCGACGGTCTCAGAACAAACATAAGGAGACCAAGTATAAATTATCAAAATGTGAGAGTGGTGAAGAAACAGGAGGAACATACCCAGGAATACTACAGACACAATAACAAAGTAACCTATTACTTCAAAGACTGTGATTTCTCACGGGGACCTTACGTAAACGGAGGAATTACCTCTCACATGACTTACATCCAGTGTTATAGACAATCCACCGTACAGAGCAAATGGAAGTCTAATGTCATGGTAAATTATACATAAATCCCGAAACCAAAATTCTCTACATAAAAAAATTAATTTGTGTATAAAACTCAGGACTGTAGACTGTACAACCCGAATATATATTTCACAAATATATTAAACGGATTCAAATCGTTTTATATTTTATGTAATTACTTACTATCATTTAGTGAGATGTGTATATTTGGAGACAAATAAACACCGATCTGATCTTTGTCGGATTCTCAAAAAAAAGTTAAAAGTCTCGTCCTTATCTCTTGTCTGTACACCCGTGTCCCCTCCTTCTTCTCCCAGCCTGTCTAACCCTCTTATCCTGAGTGTGTCTCTGTGATGCTTCCCGAGGGTCAACCGAGATCATCCTTTCTCAGGTGGGCGGTTACGTCCCCTAAGTCCTCTGAGCCCACTCTAGGGTCCCGGCCCTTCTAGGGGACCTCCTCCTTCGACGTTGGGTGAGGTCACAAGAACGGACCTTTTAAAGCACCTCGGTCTGCCCAACGTTGTTCGGACTGTGTTGATTCGTGTACACACACGTGTGTGTGTGTGTGTGTGTGTGATGGTACACATTTTATCTATCGATCACCCCTCGACGACGTACCGTATCCCTCGAGTCGAGCCACAAGACACTACTGGGTCTCCTTACCCTACCCTCCCCCCTCCCTCCCTCCGAGTTCCCCCTCCTCTATATACATATGTCTAGCGACTAAGTGAATCAACATGTCGTTCTTGTATTGTAACACTTAGTTAATATGAGGTCCTTTTTTTTTTCACCTTTTTGTCCTGAAGTGTCCATCTGTGTATTTTCTTGTGGGTAATTTTACAAGATGAACATACATAAATTCTTTTTTCTGAAGAAAAAAGATTGAAAGGTTCATGATAACGAAGACCTAAACGAAGGGGCGGTGTGTGTCCTATTTAAGGACGGAAATCCTGTCTAAAGGTCGGTGCAAAGACGAAACCCCGAAATCTCCACCTTTGGTTCCTCTTTTCATTCTCTGTTCTACAGAAATCACTAGTAGAAAAGAGAAACTTGATAGGCGACTGAAGGAGTCCCTTCGGTAGTAGAGTGCACCACTCTCTTACCTAAAGTTACAGTTTCCCTTGACCTAAACTTAGATAATCAAACACTGGAACTTGTTCGACGAATTGGAAAGATTCAGAGTGAAAAGAGTCGAAATTTTTGACCTACTACTATATATAAAGGATCCAACCAACACTTTACTTTTACGAATCGGGTTAGAGATTTTCCTATAAGCTATTCACGGTTAAGAGGAGGATAGACCTAGAATCGAATCTGTTGTCATAGTCTATTCAGTATAAATCTTCTAATATACTCCTTCATAAAGACAGGACAGGGGTAGTGGCCCATTCCATTAATTCAATTCAGTAGTTAATCTTACACGTAGATTTTTCAATGTAAGTAGAGTGTAACGCCTACGGGGTCGGGATTCGGTGACGGGATTCGTAGAAGAGATGAATGGTGGGGACCAGTGTACTTCAGTCGGGACACCCCTTCACCCGTTGTTCTCATGGTCACTCCGAGGGACAACCTCCTCCTGGTACACTCCACATGTGTATGGACAGTGTTGGTTGGGGTGACACCTGATACAAAACTTCTGATACCATTGATAGACGGTGGGTGGGTGTGTGTAGGTGGTTTAAAGATGAATTCGCCGGAGGGTCCACCGCGATCACCATTTCTTGGGTGGACGGTTTCGTCCTCTCCATTCTCTGTGCCCAAGCTAGGGACCCAACCCTTCTAGGAAACCTCCTCTTTTACCGTTGGGTGAGGTCATAAGAACGACTTTTTAGGGTGTCTGTCTCCTCGGACCGACCGATGTCCCCCAGCGTTTCCCAGCCTGGAAAATTTAACCCTTAAATTTTTCCACTGCAACTAGGGTACAGGTAGACCTCGTGTACACAAGTATGATTCAGTAAAGTCATCCCAGGTTGAGAAACACTGTGATGCCTGATATCGGGCAGTCCGAGGAGACAGGTACCTAAGAGGTCCGTTCTTATGACCTCACCCGACGGTACAGGAAAGGATGAGGTCCCCTAAAAGGACTGAGTCCCTGACTTCGGTACAGAGAAACAGAGGACGTAATCGTCCGTCCAAGAAATGGTGACCACGGTGGACCCTACAGGTGGACGGTTTGGGTAGTGAGACCGACCCCGTGTGTTTTTAACGTAACCAATCTGAACTCAGTGTTTGGAGGAGGACCTCGTTCCTCATCCCTAACAGGATGGATTTGATGTCCCTGTCTCTTACTCAAACCCCTCCGAACGGTTCTATTTTTCTACCAAAGACTCGTCTGCTTACGTTATCCACGACTGACGTTCGATGATATCTTGTCTTCTATAACACCCTCACAATTGTGTACACAGGTCCAACAGTCGACACATAGTCAGTCCTCTGTCTTTGAGGGGATGAATAAAATTGTCTCTCTTAAATTATATTCCTTAAATATTGATCTATGTTCTATTGATTCACATTTTTCTCCTATAATTCTAGGATCCCAACGCCCCTCCCCCGCCCACCACTTTCCTTTCTTCTACCTTAATACTTTTAGATCTTCGAACCTCTACGGTATATCTCGATTTTGAGTCTGGGGACTCCTACCCCACACGAACCGACCTCGGTCACTGATCCCTGCGTGTGCACAGACCAAGACGTGCCAGCGTGGTGGATTTGTGACCAACATGACCGACGGTACCCTTTCTTGACGAAGACGCTTCACCTCTCCCCACTGACTCCTCGACGAGGTCCCGTACCGTTTGTCTGGACTTCAGTCATCCCTCGTACACCCTTCCTCAATCAGGGAAGAGGAGGAGGTCAAAATGTCCGAAGGAGAGTATGGGTGTTAAGAGTCTTGGATTACATCTCGACATCCGTATCTTCTTTGTACCAAACATCTGAGGGACAGTCGGAGTATTTCGGTCCACACGTTTCCTCCGAAGGGACCACCGAGTGGATCACTTCTTAGGCAGACGTTATCTTCTCTGGGGTCAAGCTAGGAACCCAGCCCTTCTACGGGACCTCTTCCCTATCCGATGACTGAGGTCATAAGTACCCGAAGGGACCACCGAGTCTGTCCTTTCTTAGACGAACGTCGCACCCTCTGGACCCAAACTAGGGACCCACCCTTCTAGGGGACCCCCTCCCGTACCGTTGGGTGAGGTCATAAGAACGGACCCTCTTAGGGTACCTGTCTCTTCGGACCACCCGATGTCAAGTACCCTAGCGTTTCTCAACCTGTGCTGACTCACTGATTCGTGTACGTTCCTACCCACACCTCGTCTCCCTGTTTCTGACGGACTGGACCTCCAGGAGTGGAATCACACACCGCAAAGGAAGGAATTTCTACTCGTCTGTCATTTACCTGGTTTCTGTACCTTCACACCCACCGCGACTTGTTACGAGTCCTCGAGGATACAGTGTCAAGGATGAAGGAGCCCGTCCCGTCTGGACTATAGTCCGCCTGAAATGGTCCACACTGGCAGTTTATTTCCCTACCGTATTTCGTAAAGCAATTGGACTCAATAAGAAAGTCCGTAGGTCCGATGTTCATCCAGTCCCAAAGGGAAAAGAGAGATCCGACATCCATCAGTTACAGAATCATTAATGACTCAGTACAACTAGTTTCAAGTCGACTTTGAAAGGACTACTGATTCGTATGTGTCGGAACGGTCTCCTGTTCGGTCCCACAAATATGTTTTACAGCCGGAAAAAGGTTCCATTCTAAGAAGAGAACCAGTTTTAAAGAGTGATTGCGACAACGAACTCTAATCGAGACTTTGGGACTTCAAAATCTGTTTAATTTCAAAAGATCAATAAGAGTGGTATGATCATCCTGATGAAACCAGGTTCTTTCAAAACGCACACACAAACACGAATTATTCTGGTCCATCTTTTGAGTGTAAGACACATTCGTTATTTACAGTCTTGTAGTCCATGTTAAACTACTTGAAATCTTCTTGTCAATAATTCGTTATGTCGGGAAGAGAAACGACGTTGTTTAATACTCCTGAAGTCAGAAGTTTTGTCCTCTTTTCGACTTGTCGTGATACTTTGGAAGTTAGGTAAAAACCAAATAACAATCGTTTTCCGACAGTAGTTTTGATAAAAATACGGATAATTATTTACTCAGTATTTATTGTCAACAAGGGTTAGTCTTATATGAAAGTTCCTTTTTTTTAATACCTCTTTCTTTAAATAACAGCACTGAACCTCGGATTTTTTTTTTGTCATTTTTTTTTTTTTTCATAGGATTAAATAAAGTTTATTCACGAAATATCAAAAGTTTTGCGAAAGTGTAGATAGAAGGATAAGTCGGGAGTGTCCTTGACGTACTTCATCCATTCTAAATAGAAAGTCAAAATGTCCAACCTTTTTTTATTTTGTTCACTTAGAGTCTCTCCGAATCATTAAACGACTTCACCACTTAACGCCTCGGCCCAGTGTTTGGTCCAAAAGACTTAGGACGTAGTCGGGAGAAATGACGAAGAAATTGACATACCAGTCTAAAGTTTTTTATACATATTTTCCTTTACTAGTATCGGACGATAAAGGATGTATACAGTTCATCTGTTCTAGATTTGTTCTAGATAGGATAATCTATGTGGATGTTTTAAATTGAATGACCATTAACCCCTCGCTCCAAACCTTAAACTCTTCTTATGATATCGATTGTAAATAACATCAAATCGACGATTCAGCACAGACTGAGAAACACTGGGGTACCTGACGTGGAACGGTCCGAGGAGGCAGGTACCGTAAAGGGTCCGTTCTTATGACCTCACCCAACGGTAAAGGAAGAGGTTTTGATGGGTTTTCCATACAAAAAATTTCGGAGTAAAATGTCTCTTATCTGTCTCAGAGTCTCTGAGAGGTTTCAGTGAATTGGATGACCAATTCAATGTCTTGTTCCGAGTTCAGCTCTAAACAGACTAGGTTTTGGGTGTGACCAGGGACGAGAAGCCACGTCCGAGTCTATGGGCCCTTGACGGGGTCATTATTTGCGACTAGGTAGAACAAGAGGGTCTGGACGGGTTCGTGTGTCATAGATTTATTTCTCCTACTTCGGTGTCAGATTGTGTTACGTTTATATCGGAGTAGACCCTTTCTGTGCTTGAAGTCGAAACTAAACGACTCAGTAGAACCAATTCTGGGAGGAAGTGTAAGAAAGAGACAATTGTCCTTTACTGTTATAGTCCCGACAGAATTACCGGTAATCGGGGTCTAAAGAACGGTAGTCCCGAACAGTAGTGTTCCTGTGGGGTGACTGGTCTTTTCGCTCGGAAAGAAGGGAATGAAACAGATTATAGGATCTTACGTTCTACAGTTGACGATACGGTCGATAATGGATTAACTGTTATCACCTATTATAAAAAAATATAACGTCGGGGTTTCCGTCTGTCGTTTTAAGTTACAGCCGTACTCGTCACCACAAAAAACTTTATAAGTCCGTGTTGTATAAAGGGTTGTTTATCAAGTCAACAAAAACGATCGAAACACAACAGAAGGTTTGTATGGTGTCCGTAATTAGGTATAATACCTTACCTCGATTCAATAAAAGTTTAATATTTTGACCTTTCACGGACTTTGGTCTTTTGAATAAAAAAAAGCCCGTGAGTATTGACTTTTTCTCGACTTAAAAGAAAAAGGGATTCTAAAAAAAATATTCCCTAAACGAGAATCCGCCTACGAACAATTGACGTCGAGAAAAAAAAAAAAGACTGGTTGAAAATTACAAGACTTTTCGTCCCGAATACTATACTTCTTCCGTGATTGTTCAGGATTAGACCCTATTACTCGACCTACCTATTTACTCATGCACCGGTGGTGGTTTTCGAGTAGTACCGGTATCTAAACGGGGGGATTTAATTCACATCTACATTAATGGACTTGTCCGTCGTTATAAGGGAATCGCGATCTGATTGTCAGACTTAAATAAAATACGTTATAAGAAAAGTTATCGTTACAGGTAATTTCTGTAGACCATTTCCAGACATTGCAAATAAGGCACCTATCCGTCGTATTCTCTCACGAAATTCTTAAGACCAAAGTCAAATTACAATATCCGACAATTCCTCTTCCAAATACCCACAGTGTAATAACCAACCTTAAACTGAGTTTAACTTTAGCCCGGGTTATTAAATGAATAGGCATTATAATACTTCCCGAAAATTTTTATAAATTTTCAAAGTGATTTGTTCTAATAATCATATTGAATTACAAAATGCACGTCAAGAGTTCGGGTAAGTTTTGTGAAGGATTAGTGGTCTAAAGTTTAAGTATACAATCGAACAGAGAGTATGATGTTCCGAAAATTTTTAGTCTTAAAATAATGTAGTTCAGTTATAAAATTGGTGTTCTTGTTTTTCTCTATATATAAACGACTTTACAAACACATATCTACTTTTTCTTTTTTTAGGGTATACGGTACCTGGGAAGAAATCCCAAACTGCACGGCCGAACTCGGTGTCCCCTCCACTTCCCATCCCTCCGGACCGGACCTGTCTTCGACGACATAAGTGTGGTGACGGTTCATCTTTACTTAGTGAGACGGGTGATCGGTCCGAATCATAGGGACGTTAAAGTAAAATTTTAGAGTCACTAGTCCTACTTTTCTTTCGTTATTTTGTATAGTTTCAAGGGGAGCACGTGAAACTTCTCGGGGGGCAAGACGGACGGATACCGGAACTGTGGAGAAAGCCATAGTGATAATCATTGTGTTCCTCGTTAAGTGGTGACAGTCCCTTAAACCGATAAAGTAGTGGATGCACCCTCTGGACGTATTGAGGTACCACTAGCGACAGATCTTCTTAATACACCGAGGAAGCACGTGAAAAACTAACTTGTCACTATTGAGTCTATTACGCAATAGGGCACGGAGAGAACCTCTCCTTGGACGAGAAAAAAGGGTCTCGTCACTTTCTTTCTGGAGCAGCTCCGTAAATTTCACTGTAGTGGCACGGCTAAGGGGGGAGGAATGTCAGTCACTCTTCGTTAACGACCCGATCTAATTTATATCATTTCCATTCAGAGGCACTGTTGAGAAAGTCGACAAATCTCGACCACGATTAACAAGTAGTTCGAGAATCTTTTCTCATCTACTTCGTCACGGGTTTTACATCGACTATTGTGAATAAAATATTAGCGTATAAGTATAGACGGTCCCTTAGGTGACCGAAACGGTAAATAAGGGAGTAGACAGGTAAGTAGGTAGTTAGGTAGGTAGGTAGTCTGGGAGGTAAGTAGTAGGTAAGTTAGTGATAAAATTTTATAAAATAAATAAATAAATAAAAACCGACGCGACCTAGACGTAATGACGCGAGTCCGGAAAGATCAACGTCGCTCGGTTCCGATGACAAGTAACACTACACGCCCGAAGAGTGACGTCTCTAAAGAGAACGACTTCTGGTGGTCGAGATTTCGTGTCCGAGTCATCAACACCGTGGACCCGAATCAACGGGTCTCCGTACACCTTAGAAGGACCTGGTCCCTAGTTTGAACGCAGGGGACTTAACTGTCCACTTAAGAATTGGTGCCCTGGTAGTCCCTTCAGGGGTAAGCAAGTGGTAAGTAAGTTGTGTATGACACCGTACGAGTGACCTACGAGTTCGATCCGTGATCACTAAGTCATCATTCGGTTTGTCTACCACAACGAAAAGATCCTTAATGACAGATAACGTCTCTATCTTTAATTCATAAATGTTCACACTACTTATAACCCTTCCTGTATACGTCCTATGACATCTTTCGTACAGTGTCTTCTTGGATTGGAGAAAGACTGAAGGACTTTCTTTACTACGAAGTGACCTCTGGATTTGTTACTTCCTGACCCCTACCTCGGGGAAACCGTCTCCTTGTCGTCCACGTTTCACAGACTCCGTCCGTTCTTCACGTCCCGTTGGTGCTCTTTGATACTACAGGTATTACCTACCTTGTACCTGTCCCTCCCCGTTTGACCATAGTCTCTTCCGAATGATCACCAGGTGTGACTGGGTCTTGTTGTTTGATTTTTTTTATTATTCCAGTCATTCTAAAATAATCTTGTACTAAGATCTCCGTATTCGTTCGTTCATTCACTTCAGCGAGTCAGTACAGACTGAGAAACGTTGGGGTACCTGTCATCGGGTGCTCCGAGGAGACAGGTACCCTAAGAGGTCCGTTCTTATGACCTCACCCGACGGTAAAGGAAGAGGTCCCCTAGAAGGGTTGGGTCCCTAGTTTGGACCCAGAGGACTTAACGTCCGTCTACGAAACTTAGAATTTGTTATAAAATAATACATATATTATGTATGCTCATATACATATAGATATTTTATACATATATATATAATATACCACAGACACATACATATGTATATCCATGACTATGTATGTCAAAACTACTGATATAAGAATAATTCGATAAGAGTTTGATACTAATAATTTGATATCAAATTCACTTTTATTATTTTACTAGTATGAACATAGGTGGTGGGTCTAATTCCTTACCGAGAGATATTACACCAAAGAAAAAAAAAAACCGGTATGGTACGTCGGACACCCTAGAATCAAGGGGCTGATCCTGTGACCTGGTGATCCCTTTAGGATATAGAGACATTGAAAATTCTGTGTGAAAAATGGGAGAGGTTGTATAAGGGAGAGGAAGTGTAAACAAATATTAAAATGGTGTATTCACGTATAGTGTTTTATGGTATAACCACACACATCAAGGGACTTAAAATATATTTACGTTAATATAAGATACATAAAAAGACTCTGAAAGAAAGAACGTGTTCTATACAACTCTCAGTAAATACAACTACATATGTGTAAAGGAAAAGAACCGTTATCTTATCTTGAAGTTAAACCTCGATTTGAAGTACTACTCTTCGTTTCGTCATACGAAAAACGTTTAGATATCCGTTAAGAGTCTATAAAAAAATAAGTAATCAATAGAGCCGGAAAGAGTGGGTAGAAGTAATTCATCGTCACTTCGGTTATTACTCGTTACATAAATGACCTACGATGGACTATAAAAGTTTTTCGAGACATGAAATACGGTACGTTCGTATAGTAGCGTAAATTAGGATGGTGGTACCATCCTCCCTCCGTAAGGGGTTTAAAGGTCAAACTGTTCATTCCCTTAACTCCAGATCTCTCTAATCCACTGAACCACTTCACAGGGAAATCCACCGTCTCTTCATGTTTTAGGTCACAAAAGGAGAGAGGAGATGTAACGGTTTGACCTGGTAAGTTCGGAAATCCGGACGGAAACAAGGACGGTTTCACCCTTGTTCCACTAGGATTTCCGAACTTACTAACCTTTTGAGGTACTTGTTAAAAAGGATTATCAAATAGAGTAAAATTGGAGACCCACACTCAGTTTCTGTTTGGGTAAGACTAAGTTAGAGTTCAGAATTTGAATGGGAACGAAGACCTGAACATTCTAAAATCTCTTTTCGTTGTAATGTTGGATGTGACTAGTTTATAACTGGAGTTCCTTCCGATGTAGGTTATGGATGAGAGATGTGACACATATTGAAACCCCGTGTAACGTCACTAAATCACTACTCTGTTTAAACCGTGTTTATGGAACGTAAGATTTCGAAAGTTTCGAACAAAAGTAATTAAAGAGTATTGGGTCATAGGGAGTGTCTACCATAACCGAGGCGTCCGTGTGAACGTGAACAGTCCTCAACTTACTAACAAGTCCCCCTGCTTCACTAGTCCTCGTTTCTAGAACAGTGAGGACTAGGTCAAAAGAAGAGGCAGAGTGTACGAGACGGATGTGGGTTCTCATGAAAGTCGACGCCGTGACGGATCCTAGTAGAAGTCTCACAGGGACTCCCGGACTTAGATTCACCTGGCGACTCGAGTCGGAACTCGTCTTTGGTAAACGGTGTCAAAGACACGTCTCCCACTCAAGACGTCCGACCAAGACATCAGGTCCCGACCCAGTGGTGTCCTGTTCGAAAGGCTCGGAATCTCTACTACACTTTGTAGTCTATAACCACACATTCAACGTGTGGTTGGAGATTTAAACGTTGACATAAAAAAAAATTAGCGTGGTAAGATGGGGTAATCGAGATGAAACTTTATACAAATAGATGTTTTGTTTTGTGAAATTTTTTCAAAAATAAAATATAGCCCCATATCAACTAATTATTACAACACAATCAAAATTTGGTGAAATTTTTATAAATCCAGAAATTTTTATGAACCCAGAAAAGACCCCGAAGGGACAACCGAGTCACCATTTCTTAGACGGACGGTTACGTCCTCGGTGTCCTCTAGTTAGGTACCCAACCCTTCTAGGGGACCTCTTTGGGTGAGGTCATAAGAACAGACCCTTTAGAGTACCTTTCTCCTCGGACCACCCGATGTTTTTCTCACTCTGCACTGGTTCGTGTGTCCGCGTATACCAGAATAGGACGTCTTTACTTACGGATCGATCCGAAATTGTGACCTTCTCGAGAACCTAGAGGTAAGATGAGGTTCCTGACAGTGTGTAGACGTGGGTCCGGGACTTCAGGTGTATCAGGGAACCGTAAATTTCTCAAATCTAAGTGACAAACTTAGTGAGATCTCTTTGGGTCCTTTTGGAACTGGACATGACTAGACATCAACTCCACTCTGTTTAAACTAATTTCACTCGACGTTCCAACCTCTCACCTGTGGGTCTAAGAAATCGATGACTTACTTGCACTAGTCGACGAACACTAGACTCAAACCCTCGTCGAAGTGAGAAGAGAGAGGTAAGAGTTCGAGTCAATACCCTCTTCAAGACACGATTTCACCATAAACGGTTAAAACCCCTATATGTGTCCAGACCCCATAGGAAGAATTTACGGTCCTCAGAAGAGATCAGTAGACATTGTAAGGAACTTACTTTGTCAGGTGTATACATATGTATATACAACAACAACAAGTCAACGAGTCAGCAAAGGCTGACAAACGTTGGGGTACCTAACGTCGTGAGGTCCGAAGGGGCAGGTAGTGGTTGAGAGCCTCGGGTGAGTTTGAGTACAGGTAGTTTGGTCATTACAGTAGGTTTGTTAGAGTAAGAGGTAGTAGGGGAAGAAGAGGACGGAAGTTAGAAAGGGTCGTAGTGCCAAAAGAAAAGGTTATTCAGTCAAGAAGTGTAGTCCACCGGTTTCATGACCTCAAAGTCGAAGTCGTAGTCAGGAAGGTTACTTATAAGTCCCAACTAGAGGAAATCCTACTTGACCGACCTAGAGGAACGTCAGGTTCCCTGAAAGTTCTCAGAAGAGGTTGTGGTGTCAAGTTTTCGTAGTTAAGAAACCGCGAGTCGAAAGAAATATCAGGTTGAGAGTGTAGGTATGTACTGGTGACCTTTTTGGTATCGAAACTGATCTACCTAGAAACAACCGTTTCATTAGAGACGAAAAATTATACGACAGATCCAACAATTATCGAAAAGAAGGTTCCTCGTTCGAAGAAACTTAAAGTACCGACTTCAGTGGTAGACGTCACTAAAACCTCGAGGGGGTTTTATTTCAGTGACAAAGGTACCAAAGGGGTAGATAAAGGGTACTTCACTACCCTGGTCTACGGTACTAGAATCAAAAGACTTACAACTCAAAATTCGGTTGAAAAAGTGAGAGGAAAAAGAGAAAGTAGTTCTTCGAGAAATCAAGAAACGAAAGACGGTATTCCCACCATAGTAGACGTATAGACTCCAATAACTTTAGAAAGGACTGTTAGAACTAAGGTCGAACACGAAGTAGGTCGGGCCGTAAAACGTAATACATGAGACGTATATTCAATTTATTCGTCCCACTATTATATGTCGGAACTGTATGAGGAAAGGGTCAAACCTTTTAAGACAACAAGGTACAGGTCAAGATTGACAAGGAAGAACTGGACGTATGTCTAAATAGTCCTTCGTCCATTCCACCAGACCATAAGGGTGGAGAACTTCTTAAGAGGTATCAAACAACACTAGGTGTGTCGGTTTCCGAAACCGTATCAGTTATTTTGTATTCATCTACAAAAAGACCTTGAGAGACGAAAAAACTACTCGGTCACCTATAACCGTTAAACTATCCTGGATACTTCATCAACGTATATACTTTCTTTACCATAAATGAAGCATACCAATCTTGTCACCAAGGGTCGATCCCAACGCAGAACGAGGGACCCCCGAAACCCGGTATAAAACAACAACAATAACAACAAATCAGTGATTCGACACAGACTGAAAACGTTGGTGTACTTGATATATCGGACGGTCCGAGACGACAAGTACCTTAAGAGGTCCGTTCTTATAACCTTACCCAACGATAAAGGAGGAGGTCCTCTAGAAGGGTTGGGTGTCTAGCTTGGGCGTAGAGGACGTCGAGGATGTAACCGTCCACCCAGGAAGTGGTGACTCGGTGGACCCTTTGGGGGAAACCGTTATAAATCTCTACACAACCCAACGACGTTGACCGGTCTCCCTCACACACCCCACACCCCAACCCCTACGAAGACGTAAATGACCCGTCTCGAGTCTCTATGACGATTAGGAGGATGTCTCGAATCACGCCGAGAGGCATTGTTTAGTGACAGGTCATGTTTTACAGTTGTCACGGTTACGACCCTTGGATCTTAATCTCACTATAAAAGAGATAACAAGGTTTTAAAGTACTGTAAAAATATTAAGTCCGTATCGAGTCTCTATAATGCCCGAGTCAAGGTGTGGTGGTGTTATGTTACTTATAGTGTTATTTCACTCACTGTGTTCATAAAAGGGTAACGCGTATTTTTAATGTAAATACGATATGATATCATATAATTCACATGTTATCATCGTAATACAGATTTTTAGTTACAAATATAACCCAACCGGTTTTTCCAGAAAACTCAAAAAGGTATTCCATATTGTCTTTTTAGGTTTACTTGAAAGACCGATTAGGTGATGGAATTAAACCTCTTCCTTTACCGTTGGGTGAGGTCATAAGAACGGACCCTGTAGGGTACCTGTCTCCTCAGACCACCCGATATCAGGTACCCCAGCGTTTTCCCAACCTGTATTGAATCATTGATTTTGTTTGTCGCTTTTTATGGAATTAATTTTTATGAAATGACGATTTTCTACGATTGGTAGTAGCTTCGGAAGTCGCTCAGTATCATCATTGTAGTTTCTAACAACTAGTGTCCAGTTGTCTTGTTTATATTATTACTACTTTCTCAAAGTTCATACAACTCTTAATAGTCTTATACTATTTGGACATACATGCTATAAAGTATTACAGTAACACGAATCCAAAAGGAAAAAAAAAGAAGATCATTAAAAACAGTGGGGTCTAAGGTTTCTTAGTAGTAGGGGAAAGACCTCTTAAAGAAAATACTAAATTTGACACAGGAGAGGAAAATAATTCCCGACTGGTTAGTTTTCGGTACACACTTTAGAGACATATCCTATCTCAAATCCTATCTCAAGTGTTACCATGAGTCAAGTAAAATACATTTCTACGAAAGTCTTATATGAAAAGAATCTCACGTCCCGATCTTTGCAAAGTGGAAGCATCCAATATAAACAACTGAAACCCCGGTATTCGTGTCACCCAAGGAGTGAAACGGAAGCGAGGATCCTTTGAATCCACGTTTCAAAAGGGGAGGAGAGAAGGAGTAGGGAAGTGGGAGAAAGGAACAACTAAGAAGGACAGAAGAATCTAGAACAAGTGAAAAGATAGACTTATATTGTAATAAATATTTGTAAAATCTCAATTAATTAAAGAATTGATTTTGACAGGGGAGGAGAGAGTTACAGAAGGGAAGATGTTTAAGAAACACCTTAAAAAGGGGGTCTCTAAAAAAAAAGGGGTACTAAAAAATAAGATATAGAATAGAGAAAGTATTAAAATTTACATCGATTAAATAATCAAGTCTTACAACGTAAGCGAGTACAGGGACAAATTACAAGGATGACAGAGAAAAGTGTCGTCTAACGACGGAAACACACTAAACATTTAAAACACCACTTGAACACTAGTCACCTTTTATGCCAAACGAACAACAGTAACCTTGGGGTACGTAGAGACAACCAATTCCCTACTCATGTATGCATAAGAAGAACATTCAATAATCATCACTAAAAATTTATATGTGTATACGATATAAAGTGTCATTTTAAAGTATATCATTTTCATCTTTTAATAAACTTTAAAAACAATGTAGTAGTATATTTGTTATCATTTTACTTGAGTCACAGTATATCGACCCATAACAGTTTATTCTCGTACATCTTACAATTTTATATTTTCGACTCAGATACTAAAAAATTTTTCAGGACCGGATCTTTATTGTAGGTAGTGACCAGAAGGATAAGGACACCGTTGGTAAGGTCACAGGTACGAATCTACGTTTTCCTTGATCTCAGAGACCAACTCGTCGACGAACAGACGAATCTCCCTTCACACTTGAAGGGACTAGTCGAACGGTAAAGGTGGTGTCACCCGGACTAGGGTCCTATTGCCATCAAGAGAAAGAACGAGAACGATCAGAGGGATACTAACTCGGAAAACATACAATGTTCCAGAGGAGTAGTGTGGGAGTGAGGTGTGAGTGACGAAAAGATTTCTATCGTTGTCGTCAACCCCTTTCTAGACACATGGGTCGACTCACGATTACTTGAGTCGGGAAGGGATTGGTCCCTCTTTATCGTCACTACTCGATACGACATGGGTTTGTCTCGGTGTTCTTTCCATTGAGACACTTCCGGTTCTTAGACGGCTAGAACAAGTGGCGATACAGGAGTCATGAACTTCTCATGAACCGTACCTAAGAACGACTCTTTTTTTACTTACTAATTTATTTATGTAGCAAAAGATAGGAGAAAGAGTGGACCTTATTTATCTTAGAGAAAGATAGGGGGAGACAGACAGGATCTCGGAGTGAGAGACCTCGACGGGGCGGAGGAGAGGCCAACTGTTTGAGTATTGATCCCAATGGAAGGATCATCTGGACCGATCCTTACACGACACGGACTTTCCCTTCTTTCTCTAATAAGTGATTTCCACAATCTGTTTAATCGGACTTATATGGTCGTCTTCGTTCTCTTCATGGGGACCTTAACTTTAAAACTCCCACGAACTAGTTATCCCAGTTTACATTCCTTACTATTTGTTCTAAAATAACAAAATTTCCATAAAAGAGTCCTGTGACCAAATTTTGGGATCGTTCCCGGGACCCTTCGTACCACCAAGAATCTTCGGACCTCTTTAGTGACCTGTTACGTCCCGTTTCACGTCACGGACTCTATGGGACCGACTACCGACTACTTCCTTATTCTTCTGACTTCCTTCACCCGTACTGTCTTACCTACCTATATAACACACTCCAGTCTTTTAAGTAGTCTTCTAGTACGACCCAACCTCCCAGGTCTCCTGAGTGAGAAATTTTCTAGTTCGATCAATAACAACGGACACTTACATGTGGGACGGTCGTTGTCTCCGGTCACGACTCGGGGTTATACCTTGATAGGGAACTCCTCTTTCAGATAGGTGAACCACCGTACAGTCGGTGTACCCCTAGGAAAATAGGATCTTCTCGGAACCACCGAAGTTGTTGTTTGTAAATAACGAGTGTCAAGACCTCCGACCCTTCAGGTTCTAGTTCCATCGGACTCCAAGTCCCAGAACACTCTCGGGTGAAGAACCGTAGGTTTCCCATCTGAAGAACGTCATAGGAATGTACTACCTCTCTTCCTCTCTGTCTCCCTTCTTCCCTCTCTCTGTCACTCACGAGACCAGAGAAGGAGAAGAATATAGTCAATTAGGGTAGTACCTCTAGATGAGAGTTCTGTAGTAGATTTGGATTATAGGGGGTTCCCAGGATGGAGACTTAAAGTAGTATTACCCCTACTCCTAAAATTGTATAGTCAAACCCGAAGGGACCACCGAGTCACCATTTCTTAGACGGATATTACCTCCTCTGGGCCCAAGTTAGGGACCCAGTCCAGAACGGACGTCTTAGGGTACCTGTCTCCTCGGACCGTCCGATGTCGGGTACCCCAACGTTTTATTAACCTGTACTGGCTCGTTGATTACGAACAAGTCAAGTCAAGTCAAGTCAGCGAGTCAGCACTGGCTGAAAAACACTGGGGTACTTAGCGTCGTGTGGTCCGGAGGGACAGGTAATGGTTGAGGGCCTCAAGTAAGTCTGAGTGCAGGTAGTTCAGTCACTACGGTAGGTCGGTAGAGTAGGAGACAACAGGGGAAGAGGAGGACGGGGGTTAGGGAGGGCTCAGAAAAGGTTACTCAGTTGAGAAGCGTACTCCACCGGTTTCATGACCTCAAAGTCGAAATCGTAGTAAGGAAGGTTTCTGTAGGGTCCCGAATAGAGGAAGTCTTACCTGACCAACCTAGAGGAACGTCAGGTTCCCTGAGAGTTCTCAGAAGAGGTTGTGGTGTCAAGTTTTCGTAGTTAAGAAACCGCGAGTCGGAAGAAGTGTCNCATGACCTCAAAGTCGAAATCGTAGTGAGGAAGGTTTCTGTAGGGTCCCGAATAGAGGAAGTCTTACCTGACCAACCTAGAGGAACGTCAGGTTCCCTGAGAGTTCTCAGAAGAGGTTGTGGTGTCAAGTTTTCGTAGTTAAGAAACCGCGAGTCGGAAGAAGTGTCAGGTTGAGAGTGTAGGTATGTACTGGTGACCTTTTTGGTATCGAAACTGATCTGCCTGCAATCAGTCGTTTCGTTACAGAGACAAAACTTATACGATAGATCCAACCAGTATTGAAAGGAAGGTTCCTCATTCGCAGAAAATTAAAGTACCGACGTCAGTGGTAGACGTCACTAAAACCTCGGGGGTCTTTATTTCAGACTGTGACAAAGGTGACAAAGGGGTAGACAAAGGGTACTTCACTACCCTGACCTACGGTACTAGAAGCAAAAGACTTACAACTCGAAATCCGGTTGGAAAAGTGAGAGGAGAAAGCGAAAGTAGTTCTCCGAAAAATCAAGGAGAAGGGAAAGACGGTATTCCCACCACAGTAGACGTATAGACTCCAATAACTATAAAGAGGGTCGTTAGAACTAAGGTCGAATCCTCCCTATATTTATAGGTCAAGTAACGTAGACTATTGGTACTTTTACGTGAAGAGTCTACTCATTGACACCCTTCACATGTACTGTCCACGAGGGTCGAAGACGGGAAGATCTGGAGGGTAACCCAAACGTGGTTCCAGTTTGGACACCCGAGGGTTGGATATTGGTTCGTACCATCCACACGATTACTTTCGGACACGGAAGGTGTCGATCCTAAGGAGGTCATCCCCTGAAACCGACCTTCTGAAGGGTATCCGGACCGATTTTGAAAGGGACTTGACACGATGTGAAGTGCTGAGAAGGAGAGGTTGAGAGGAAGGAAGTGCGAGGGAAAGATCCGACAGTCTGGACGTCGACCACCGAGAGGAGTGAAGGAGAACGAGGGAGGAGGGAAATAGGTAGGGTCGGTTAAGAGGGTCATTTAGAGAACGTACAAATTAGGGTAGATCCGTAGACGAAGAGTCCTCTATTCTTGATTTTATCAGGTATTTTATATATCTTACGACTTACGACACCACCTTTTATTGTACCACCACTACCCCACCCTTCCACTACTGAGATGCTTCTCGTTCACCTTCTCCGAGACGTCTCTGACCAGAGTCCAAGATTCGTTCACTGACGACTCAACCCTACATTTCATTCATCTTCTGTTCTTGGTCCGTCTTCTCTCGGTCCCCGAAACCAAAGACCGTACCCCTTCTGTTCCTTCCGACCTCACATCGCCCATTCCGTTCCACCGTTCTTCTTCTACTTCTCCAACTGTGACTGGTCGAAGGACCCCAGACAACTAGTAGACCTAGTCTACCAGTCGACCTATGTTCCCTCCTCATTAGAGTCCATACTTTTATTGTCACTACGTCTCAAATATCAAGACCTACCGTCGAGGAGGATCTTGATTACATAAGTAGGTAGGTAGGTGAATAAGTAAGTACAACTTCAAAATTAAGAGGTTTTGTCTTTTGACGAAAGGGAAGTAAGTGTAGTCGCGATCTCGTGTTTTCGAGTAAACGTCCCCTACCATTTCAAGACCCCAAGATCCCAGACCTGGAGTCGAAAATCTAGGTTTTTGACAGAAGACAGACGGACCTACTCTAGTCTGGTAATTTCTAGGAGTGTGTTTGGTTTGAGTCCTCCAACTACAGATGTGTTCCTATTAGGTACACTTCCGGTTGCACCACCAATCGACCTCGTCGTGACCAACAACAACAAGTCAGGGAGTCAGTACAGACTGAGAAACGTTGGGGTACCTGACGTCGTGCGGTTCGAAGGGACAGGAAGTGGTGGAGGGTCTTAAACGAGTTTGAGTACAGGTAACTTAGCCACTACGGTCGGTTGACAGAGTAGGAGACAGTAGGGGAAGAGGAGGACGGAAACTCATTATGAGAACGATATACCGTTTTGGATAGGTCTCTCAACTCTAAATTGGGGTCCCAACAAAATAGTCGTACGTAGAGGGTTGTCTAGTTTGGAAGAGAGTAAAGAGAATTATATAGGAAAACGTCAAAGGTATGTCTAGTATGAGAATCCAGGTAGTCGTGTAAGAAACAAGGTAGTCTTGTATTACGTTAACTAAGTCAATTGTGAAAGGTCTAATATCGTTGGAAAAAGAGTCTTGGATTCCAGTCCAATAACACTTTCTTAAACCCCACAAGAATATTGAAGAGGTGACTAGAGGTCATCGTATAACCCGTGGACGGTTGGACCCCTCGAGTAGAAAATCACAGGATAGAAAAACGGAAAAGTATCACAAGTACCCCAAGAGTTCCGTTCTTATGACTTCACCAAATGGTAAGGGAAGAGGTCACCTGGTGCAAAACAGTCTTGAGAGGTGGTACTAGCCAGGCAGAACCCACCGGGGTGCACCGTACCGAGTAGTAAAGTAAGTCTATCTGTTCCGACACCAGGTACACTAGTCAAACCAATCAAAAGACTCTGACACTAAAAGTCAGACAGACGGGAGACTACCTCTTCCTATTCTCTGGATAACGTGTAAAGAACTTTGTGAAAAACCTGATACTTATCAACATTGATCGTCACACGTACACACGTAATCAGTGAATTGGTATAGACTGAGAACCACTAGAGTATTTGACGTTGAGCGGTCCGAGGGGACAGGTACCCTAAGAGGTCCGTTCACTGTCCTCTACCGGTCTTACTTGTATTCTGTAAAATCCTTAGTCACTTGATTTTACCTGACCTTACCCACTTAAATTGAGTCTACTGGTAATATAGATGATGACACCCGTCCTTAGGGAATCTTCTTTACCTCATCGGTAGTATCAGTTATCTCAGACTTTACGTCATGAACCTACGTTAGAGTTTTTACTTTCTTACTAGAGACGGTTCCGTTTGGTAAATTACGGTACATTAGGTTCAGATACGGGAATGGTCATTACGACTTCTTCGACTTCAACTTACCAAGATACTTCTGGATGTTCTGGAAGATCTTGATTGTGGGTTTTTTCTACAGGAAAAGTAATATCCCCTGACCTTACGTTTTCATCCTTTAGTTCTCTATGGACCTCATTGTCCGTTTAAATCGGAACCTCATGTCTTACTTGGTCTCGTTTCCGATTGTCTCAAAACGGTTCTCTTGTGTGACCAGTATCGTTTGTGGGAGAAGGTTATTGTGTTCTCTTCTGAGATGTGTACCTGTAGTTCTCTACCAGTTATAGCATTAGTCTAACTAATATAAGAAACGTCGGTTTCTACCTCTTCGAGATATGTCAATCGTTTTTGTTCTGACCCTCGACTGACACCGAGTCTAATACTTGAGGAATAACGGTTTAAGTCTGAATTTAGCTTCTTTCATCCCTTTTGGTGATTTGGTAAGTCCATACTGGATTTAGTTTAGGGAATACTAATATGTCACCTTCACTGTTTATCTAAGTTCCCTAATCTAGACTATCTCACGGACTTCTTGATACCTACCTCCAAGCACTGTAACATGTCCTCCGTCCCTAGTTCTGGTAGGGGTTCTTTTTCTTTACGTTTTTCCGTTTTACCGACAGACTCCTCCGGAATGTTTGTCGACTCCTTTCTTCTCTTCTCTTTTCGTTTCCTTTTTCCTTTCTATATGGCTAAACTAACGTCTCAAGGTTTCTTATCGTTCCTCTCTATTCTTTCGGAAGGAGTCACTAGTTACGTTTCTTTATCTCCTTTTGTTATCTTACCCTTTCTGTTCTCTAGAGTTCTTTTAATCTCTATGGTTCCCTTGTAAAGTACGTTTCTACCCGTGTCATTTCTTGTCTTTACCATACCTGGATTGTCTTCGTCTTCTATAATTCTTCTCCACCGTTCTTATGTTTCTTGATATGTTTTTTCTAAAAGTACTGGGTCTATTAGTGTTACCACACTAGTGAGTGGATCTCGGTCTGTAGGACCTTAGACTTCAATTCACCCGGAATCTTTCGTAGTGATGTTTGTTTGGATCACCTCCACTACCTTAAGGTCACCTCGATAAAGTTTAGGATTTTCTACTACGACACTTTCACGACGTGAGTTATACGGTCGTTTAGACCTTTGAGTCGTCACCGGTGTCCTGACCTTTTCCAGTGAAAAGTGAAGATTGGGGATTCTTTCCGTTACGGTTTCTTACGAGTTTGATGGCGTGTTAACGCGAGTAGAGTGTGCGATCATTTCATTACGAGTTTTAAGAGGTTCGGTCCGAAGTTGTCATGTACTTGGTACTTGAAGGTCTACAAGTTCGACCTAAATCTTTTCCGTCTCCTTGGTCTCTAGCTTAACGGTTATAGGTAACCTAGTAGCTTTTTCGTTCTCAAGGTCTTTTTGTAGATGAAGACGAAATAACTGATACGGTTTCAGAAACTAACACGTCTAGTGTTGTTTGACACCTTTTAAGAAGTTCTCCCCCCTTATGGTCTGGTGGACTGGACGGAAGACTCTTTAGACATACGTCCAGTCCTTCATTGTCAATCATGACCTGTACCTTGTTGTCTGACCAAAGTTTATCCCTTTCCTCATGCAGTTCGGACATATAACAGTGGGACGAATAAATTGAATATACGTCCCATGTAGTACTCTTTGTGACCCGACCTACTTCGTGTTCGACCTTAGTTCTAACGGTCCTCTCTATAGTTATTGGAGTCTATACGTCTACTGTGGTGGAAGTACCGTCTTTCGTTTCTTCTTGATTTCTCAGTGAACTACTTTCACTTTCTCCTCTCACTTTTCAACCGAATTTCGAGTTGTAAGTCTTTTGATTCTAGTACCGTAGACCAGGATAGTGAAGGACCGTTTATGTACCCCTTTGTCACCTTTGTCACAGTCTGAAATAAAACCCCCCGAGGTTTTAGTGACGTCTACCACTGACGTCGGTACTTTAAGTTTCTACCAACGAGTACCCTTCTTTTCAATACTGGTTGGATTTATCGTATAACTTTTCGTCTCTGTAATCAAACGGGTGTTTCCAGACAGATCACTTCCGATACCAAAAAGGTCATCAGAACATACCTACACTCTCAACCTGATATTTCTTTCGGCTCACGACTTCTTAACTACGAAAACTTGACACCACAACCTCTTCTGAGAACTCTCAGGGAACCTGACGTTCCGCTAGGTTGGTCAGGTAGGATTTCCTCTAGTCGGGACTTATAAGTAACCTTCCTGACTACGATTTCGACTTTGAGGTCATGAAACCGGTGGACTACACTTCTTTACTGAGTAACCTTTTCTGGGACTCGATCCTTTCTGACTTCCGTCCTCCTCTTCCCCTACTGTATCCTACTCTACTAATACCGTAGTGACTGTGTTTCCTGTACTCAGACTCATTTGAGACCCTCAACCACTAGCTGTCCCTCCGGACCGCACGACATCAGGCACCCCAGCGTTTCCCAGCCTGTACTGACTCATTGACTTGACTTGACTTGTAGAAATAGTATAAACAGAACGATACATTTTGGTTTTTCACGTGTCAAATCGGACCTTTTGTAAAAAATGTTTCATTATTAGTGTTATCTCACATCCTCACAATTTCGCCGGGTTCATGTGCCACAATGTCTCCACGCCGTCCCCTCCTATCCTCCACGTGAAGTGGGTCGAAGTCTCAAGTGAAATCTAATTTCAGGTGGAGGGTCCCTTAAAGGACCGTCGAGTCACCAATCCTGACACACGAAGGTGACGGTCCCTGGGCCCAAGTTAGGGACCAGTCCCTTGATTCTAGGGTGTTCGTTACACCAAACTGGTTTTTTATTGTCATTATTTTGGGTAGAAGGTCGGTAGTCGATTTTGACTCCCCAAAATGAAAATGTTTTACACAAATTAAAAGTCCAGAGAATTTTGAAGAGAGGCGATTTGTAATCTGAAAATGGACAAAGAATAGAGAACATTCTGTAGTTGGAGAATTTAATACCCGGCGTCTTATCTGACGTCATCCTGGAACCGGTTACTCTTAAATTTTAAACGTCAAAATTCTTAGACACACTTCAAAGTAAACACACTTCAAAACACACTGGTTAACAAAAGACTTCCGTGTTTAAACTTTGGATATCCGAAGTAACTTCCTTGTGGAAGTAGGTAGGTAGGTAAGTAAGTTGTTTATGAATCAACTGTAAACACGTCCTTAGTGAGAACTTACTCAGATCGACTAAAAGAAAAATTTTGAATAAATAAAAAATTTGAAAACCGACGTGGGACCCCGTACACTCTAGAAACAAGGGGGTGCTCCCTAACTTAGATGTGAGGGACTAAACCTTTCACCTCAGATTGGTGACCTGGTGTCCCCTTCAGGGGCTAGATCGACTAAAAGTCAGTAGATGCATACTCAGGCGGAAGGACAACACGTGTGATTTCGTGTGCACGTAGAGCTCGTCTTCACCCACTCCTAAGATCCACTCCCCATGGTACTGCGATAGTTTATAGAACGAAACGTACGAGATAAAGAAAGGAAAAATTTTACCAAGATAACTCCATATTAATCACATGTTACGTAATGTGTAAAAATCAACATTTAAACTAATCGGAAACGTACGTATCTTTAGATATTTTACAAGTGTTAGTTTTATTGCTTGTACAAGTAGTAAGGAAGTTCAAACAAGTACGGGGAACCACACATAGGGCAGGGAACCTTTGGCGGCTAAACGAAAGACAATGGTGTCCAGTCAAACGGAGGATATCTTAAAATGTGTCTACCTTACTTTACGAACATAAAAAACCAGACTGAAGAAAGTAAGTCATATTAATAAAACTCTAAGTATCTACCATAACTTACATAGTCATAAAACAAGAAAGACGACGACTTAACATAAGGTAGTATACATATATCGTGAAAAATTTTTAATTACTTAAAAAACCGACGTGACCCAGAAGCAACGACACGCACCCGAAAGAGTCAACGTCGCTCGTCCCCGATGAGATCGACGTCATATATCCGGAGAGTAACACCACCGAAGAGAGTAAAGTCTCGTGTCCGAGATCTCCCACTCGAATCATCAACACCGCGCACCCGAATTAATAGGACGCCGTACACTTACAAGGACCTCGACCCTAACTTGGGTACAGGGGACGTAATCGTCTGTCGAAGAGTTGGTGACCTAGTGGTCCCTTCAGGTTATATCGTGAAAATTACATAGGTAAGTAGACAGCTACCTGTTCACCAAACAAAGGTTCACAACCGAACGAACCTCTTAAGGTACCTGTCTCCTCGGACCTCTCGATGACAGGTACCCCCAGAGTTTCTCAGTCTGTGTTGACTCGTTGACTCGTGGAAAGAAAAGAAAAGACATTTTTACAATATCGTTGTTACTTCTTAAAATCTTTTTCATTAAATTCTAAAGTAAGATAACTATGACAAAAGTAACGACGGAATAAAAGAAGTTTAAAACGGACATACGTATGGTTAAAAATATAGAGATGGGTATACGTATATGTAAAAAAATTTGACTAAATATTGCAATACAAATAAAGACGACATGTCGTTTCACTAAGTCAAAATATCTATATATATATACAAAAAGCATAAGAAAAGGTAATACCAAATAGTGTCCTATGACTTACCTCAAGGGACACGATATGGCATCGTGGAATAGTAAATAGGTAGGACACAGATTATCGAACGTAGACGATTAGGGTGTGAGAGTTAAATAGGTAGGGAGGGTGTAGGTGAAGGAGGACGTTGGTGTTAAGGTAAGAGATACTCAGACAAAACATCTATTTAAGTAAACACTGTATAAAATCTAAGGTGTATATTCACTATATCTGAAGTGACCACCGAGTCTACCATTTCTCCGACGGACGTCACACTCTCTGCACCCAAGCTAGGGACCCAGCCCTTCTAGAGGACCTCTTCCTTTACCGTTGGATAAGGTCATAGAAACGGACCTTTTAAGGTACCTGTCTCCTCAGACCGTCAGACATCAGGTACCCCAGGGTTTCTTAACCTGCACTGCCTCACTGAAGTGAAAGAAAGAAACATCCACTACAGTATACCATAAACAGAAAGAGACTGAAGTAAATCATGCTATTAGAGATCCAGGTAGGTTCAACGACGTTTACCGCACCAAAGCAAGAAAAGATACCAACTCATCATAAGAGAATATATATACACGGTGCGGAAAACAAAGGTAAGTAGACAGGTGTCCGTAAGTGCAACAAAGGTATAGAAACGATAACACTTATAACGACAATATTTGTATCCCCACGCACATAGAAAGTTTTAATATCGATACGGGTCTATATACGGGTCTTCACTCTAACGACCTAGTATACCGTTGAGATAAAAATTAAAAAACTCTGTGGAGGTATGACAAAAGGTATCACCGACATGGTTGAATGTAAGGGTGGTTGTTACATCCTCCCTAGGGAAAAGAGGTGTAGGAGAGAGTGTAAACAATAAACATCTGAAAAATTACTACCGGTAAGACTGACCACACTTCACCATAGAATAATAACAAAACTAAACATAAAGTGAAAGAAACCTTCCTTACTACGATTTCGACTTTGAGGTCCTGAAACCGGTGGAGTACGCTTCTCAACTGAGTAACCTTTTCTGAGACTACGACCCTCCTGACCCCCCGTCCTCCTCTTCCCTGCTGACTCCTACTCTACCGACCTACCGTAGCGCCTGAGCTACCTACACTCAGACCCACTTGAGACCCTCAACCACTACCTGTCCCTCCGGATCGCACGATGCTAAGCACCCCAGCGTTTCTCAGCCTGTGCTGACTCGCTGACTTGACTTGACTTATTAATCACTACAACTCGGAGTAAAGTACACGGACTACCGGTAGACATACAGAGGAAACCTATTTGCAGATAATTAAGAAGACGGGTAAAAAGATAACCCAACAAACGAAAAACAACAACTCAACATACTCGACAAACATATAAAAGTTTTACTTCGGGAACGGTCAATGTAGTAAACGTTTATAAAAGAAGGTCGGAGATTCAACAGAAAAACAAAACAAATACCAAAGGAAACAACATGTTTTCGAACATTCAAACTAATCTAGGGTAAACAAATAAAATCGAAAATAAAGATAACGGAACCCTCTGACTGGACTCTTTTGTAACCATACTAAACACAGCCTCTTACAAAACGAATGCAAGAGAAGATCCTCAAAATACCACAGTACAGAAAAAAAACAAAACAAAACAAAAAAACCGGTCCGGGCGTCGTACGTCCTAGAACCAAGGGGTTGGAATCATCGTGTCTCGGAATTAGTGACCTGGTGTTCCCTTCAGGACGTATCACAGTACAGAATATTAACAGAAATTCGGTAAAACTCATATAAAAACACATACCACACTCCCATACAAGATTAAAGTAACTAAATATACGCCGTGAGGTTGAAAGGGTTGTGGTAAACGACTTCTCTGACGAAAGAGGTAACATATAAGAACAGAGTATATGAAAATGTAAAATAAGAAAAATGACTCATAACATATAATGTGTAACAAGCTGTGATCCCTATTCCGAGACAACGGTTAAACAGAAACACTTAAAAGACTTCCCACGTGTAAATCCTTACCTTAATGTCTCAGTGTTGTATGTTGTAAAATAAATTTTACGTTATGCATAATGGTATCTCGAAAGACTTTCTCGACGTAACTGAATATTACAATGACTTCAGGTACTCATATGCTCCAAGAGGTCATTATTTTGACGACTGAGACGTCGCCATTATGCTGGGTGCAAAAAGAGTAGAAGTACAGAAACTATTGACGGTGGGCACGAGTAACTTGGGTGTTCCTTCGGCACCCACCCCGTTTCTTCACTCCCCCCTCAGTAATGACAAGACCGGGTCAGACGCACAGACCCTAACACTTTAGTGTCGGACTACATGGACGGGGAAGGGACCTTGGGGACCTCTCAGAGTGGTTTTCGCAGAGGAAACGACACCGACTACCGACGAAGGTCAGACCGAGGTGTAGAGCCCTGGACCCAGAAGCACGGAAGGGAGAGGAGGTGACTGACGGGGGAGAAGGAGACAGGAGCCGGAACAACTGAGTATCGGCGAGGACGAGGAGGGAAGACACGGAGGTTCCAGTCCGACGGCTTTACGTCTGTCAAGGGTGGTAGACGGGTCTGTGAATGGAAACGACGTTTCTCACGAAGGACCACTCGAGTCAAAAGAATGTCTCTCAGTTTCGGTAAGTATGTAGGTTGATGATTAATAAGTCGTCACATAAGCAGTTTTAGGGTCGTCCTTTGTCTACCGTGTGAGTGTGACCCGTTGACTTTTCTCAAATTATTTCCCTAATAAACGTTTATACTCGTCCTCAACTCCTTCGGTTGTTTCCGACTACCTCACGGGTCCCCGAACGTTGTTTGTCCTCGTTACAGGTGGATTTTCCTGTTCTCTCACCAATGTCTTTGAGTCCCCGTCGTCAAACTATCTCTCCCGACGGACCATCTTAGATCTTGGAATCCTTCTTCTTACGCCGTGAGGTACCATTGAGTTACTACTCCTGTAGTCCCCTTATGTGTGGACCCGAGTGCGAGGAGGACGGGGACCAAAGGACGGGGCCGTAGGTAACTAACTTAGGTCAGTCTCCGGTATCTCAGTTTCTCGGACAAATACCTCCGTCCTCCACCTCTGTTTCGCCACGAAATGACGCGTACACTTATTCTGACGACCCCTACTTCCCTACTTCACATAAGACTCGTAGGACGCTACTGACTTCGTCTGTCCTTCTTTCCGGTACTACCCCAACAAGGTCTAACAGAGTTCCGTTTATGACTCCGATGGTCATAAGCCTCCCCAATCTCTCTTCCCACTCCCAGAACGGTCCTCGTCCGTTTCAAGAACACGGCAGAGAATTGAGAAAGATTGTTACTCCTATGTAGGCCCCTCCCCGTCACAAAAGGACTTTTGTCCTCTAGGTTCCCAGCGAGAATCTGAGTGTCGTACCTCCACACCCCCGGACAAGTATAACAATGGGTGAGACATTAAACGACACAAGTCAATGGGGTACAGAAAGGTACTGTGTGACAGAGAGATAGTTCTTACACCTACGATTGAATGAAGCATTCATGGTTCATAACCAGTACTAGTACCACGACCCTTATGTTTCTATGAACGATACAAAGGAAGTGAGTTCTCCTCCTCCAGATCGTGCACTCGTACATCATAAATCTTCTCTTTCATTGTTCGTACGGACCTCTTTATGTGTTTCCTTTGGTATCCTCGTGTTTCCTACAGTCTCTCACTGTAGTGGACTGAAGTGGAAGAAGACAACCACCCCTAAGAGACAACTCTCAGGACGTAGGTAATAATTCTGTCTGGAAGTCTCTGAAGCGACCACCGGGTCACCAATTCTGAAGTACGAAGGTCACGTCCCACGTACTCAAACTAGGGTGTACGGTTCGTCACGTCGATTTTTTATTTCTTTCTTCAAAATATTTCTGTCTGGAAGTCAACCTATCTCTATGGTTCTTTGAGAGACTCTGGAGTGACGAGACGTTTCATACTTGGAAGTAGGACACTTACACAGAAAACTTATACAATACATAAAGGAGAAACCACTTAATAACAAAAATAAGTAGTAGAAAAAAGAAATATTTAAATTTAGGTCAAAAAAAATCATAATATCTACAATAAGACAGTATGAACTACGTTTAGAAAAACTGTCGGACTAAAAAAAGGAAAATTATAATCATTACAATAAGATGTAACATACCTACAGAATTTTCAGACGAATAAGTTTGGACAGTAAACAGTCAGAAAAGGCAACTATAATAAATACAAAGAAATCTCGACTCTTATAATGGCAAAGAGATGTCTAGATGTACGTAAAATCAGATAAAAGATAGTCTGAAAGTACATTGAAACTTAAGATATCGTGAAAATTAGATAAACTCTTACTAAAACACACAAGAAATTGTATACTCGGATGTAATTAAGAGGACGGTTTATAATGTGTATATAATAGATATGATATATAATACATAAGTCAAGTCAAGTCAACGAGTCATCACAAACTGAGAAACACTGGGGTACTTAACGTCGTGTGGTCCGGAGGGACAGGTAGTGGTTGAGGGTCTCAAGTGAGTTTGAGTACAGGCAACTCAGTCACTACGGTAGGTCGGTAGAGTAGGAAACAGTAGGGGAAGAGGAGGACGGGGGTTAGGGAGGGTCGTAGTCTCAGAAAAGGTTACTCAGTCGAGAAGTGTACTCCACCGGTCTCATAACCTCAAAGTCGAAGTCGTAGTCAGGAAGGTTACTTGTGGTTATATAATACAAATCATATAACGCAATAGTAGGTTAAATGGCTATTTTGAAACCCTTTCAGGTCTCGTTTCAGACGGCGGGTTTCGTGATCTTCTAAGGAAAACCCGAATATGATTAGGTGATCAGTTATAAGAACCACTGAGCGGGACACCTAATGGACAAAGTCACACACAGAAGACGGGCCATTAACAGACAAAGACGGTATCTACTATTCAAGGTATTTTCGTCCTTAGTAGATATATAGAAGAGTGGATTGTTCATGGAATGGGTAACAAATAAACCGTGGTATTAGTAAACGACTTACTCACTTATTTATTTTCTTACTTAATTTAGGTGGGTGACAAAATTATAAATGGAAGGATATTCGGGTGTTCCTGGTTCAGTTTCTGAGACTCTGCGATGAATTCGGTGGACCAAATATAATAAAGGACCTAGGTACTCAGAGTATTGGAAGAGTTTTCTCTTTAATACAATCCACACGGCGTACGGATCACCTACGTATGACTGAGGGTTTAGTAGTGACGGGAAACCAGATTCGTGAGTGTTTTGTAGGCGAGTTATTAGAAAAGGTTTTAAAACAGCCTTTGGCAGTCATTCGGAGGACTGAAGGTCTGAGGTAAGAGCGGAACGGGATTAGGGAAAAACTTTTTCTCCTGTCACTGGTACTGAATTGAACCGAACCAAAGAAGAAACGACTCGTTATACGACTTTTTATTTTTCATCAACGAATTATTTACAAAGTACTTACTTACCTGTATATTTGTTTACCCTTTTTTTTTTTGGATTAATAATAGGTCGAGAGACTATGGAGTCAACTATTTCTTAGACGGACCTTACATCCTCTGGACCCGAGTTAGAGACCCAACCCTTCTAGGAGACCTCTTCCCTTTCCGATGGGTGAGATCATAAGACTGGACCTCTTAAGGTACCTGATATGTCAGGGATACCAGTGTTTGTCAACCTGTGTTGACTGTCTGAAAGTGCTTTGGAAGATCTGTCGAATTTATTTTGACAGATTTATTTGTCCACTACCATCCTTTACGTATGGTTGTCTAGGGGAGACAAGACACGACGAAGACCCACACTACACCCCCGTCGACCTTTCACAACTAACGTAACCTTCCTTAAGTGTCTCTTCGTCTGACTACTCGATCGGGGACGGTAGTCCCGTTTCGTGAAGGACCAGTTGTACCTTTAAGAGTGCAAATCCAGGAAACTCGTTCTGCACTGAGTCTGACCCTTTTCAAACATCCGTACACTGAAGTTAAGGCTAAACGTTGACAATCTTGAAAATAAAGAAACAGTTATTTTGGTCTTTCACCCCAAAGGGACCACCAAGTCACCACTTCTCAGACGGACGGTCACGTCCTCTGTGTCCAAATTAGGGACTAGACCCTTCTCGAGTTTCCGGTTCCTCGTTCATTCGGGTACGTGGTGTCGATAACTCGGACACGGGATCTCGAACCCTCGGTGTTTACGACTCGGGTACATGACGTTGCTGACTTCCGGCTCGCGGGATCTCCGGCGCGAGGCGTTGCTCTCTTCGGAAGTGTGACGTCGAAGTCTTTCCGGGCGTGCGTCGTTGCTTCTGGGTCGCATCGGTTTCTATTTATTTCTTTTAATTTTTTTTTTTTTTTTTTTTTGGTTCTTTCTTTCGTTTAGATACACAGTGTCAAAGGGGGGACCAGAGTGGTGAACACGTCACAGGTTCGACCTAGTGATCAAAACCACACACACCGTCCTTATACTTTTTCGTTCGGTTCACATGAGATTCAGTAGACGAAGTCTATAGAGTGAGTTAAGAAATTGCAATAATGCGTGGTTACCGCGAATCAAGGTACACAGCATTTCGTCTTAGTCCGATTAGAAAGACTTCCAGTCCGACTTTCAGGAGACCAAATCCCTGTGTAGTTGTAATTTAACTTTACTTACGTGAAACAACTTCATCGACTATTCGTTCCGGGTCAACTTCTTCTCTTACTTACGTTCCGATTCCGACGTAGCCCATAACTACACAAGGTTGGCCCCAGTAGTCCGGGGAGACGACCGGACCTCTGAACAGTCAAGTCTACTTCTCCTTCTCACCTATCGGCCTCAATCGGAGTGGGACGTGCACTCGTCGTTGGGCTCAGTTCCCCCTCAGGAGGAGCGAGGGAACGACGGGCGGCGTGAAGAGACGTCCTGACAATGATTTGGTCCCCTGGACACCGACATCAAACGACTGTGGACGGGGTATCAGAGTCGGAGGAGTTCCTTCTTACAAAGAACTGGAAGGGGACCGACTGTAGACCGAGGGAGAGAGTCCACGAGACGATGAATAAAGGAGAAGTGTGTCATCTCGGTCCCACCTCGTCCATAAAAGGTTCAAAATGACACGACTCTGACGGGAGGAAGGGAGGAAGGATTGTTATGAGTCGAAACTTAGAGTGCGTAGTCTACTGAGGTAGGGGTCAAAGTCGAGGGATGCCTAAGAATGACGACGTCTGGTGCCAGGGTTTCTCAACCTGTGCTGACTCGCTGGTTTGTTATTGACTAGGGAGTCGGTGATGGGAAGTCAGGAACTTTAAAAATCGTTGGTTATGTTATAGCGACAAAAGTTTTAGTCACACTAATAGTAAGTACATTAAAGTTATCGGTCTATAAGAAAGGTTACGGGACCGGAAAGTCAGAAAGCAGAGGAAAAAGGTTACCGGAGTAGGAGAGACGACGAGTGAACTACTGGCATAGAAACTCGAAAAGTAAGAATTCTTTAAGTTGTGAAGATTTTAGAACTAAAGTTTGTAGGATGAGAGAATGGTGACAGATAATAGAAAGTTTGAACATAGAGTTGTACCTGTTAAAAAGACATGGTCCTGAAATTAGGTTTCGAGGAGAGTGGAAGAGGAACAAAGTGGGGGACTGTGACAGAGAAAGAACGGGTTAAATTTAAGGTGTTAAATTAGTAGGGAAACGTATGTCTGAGTTAAGAGAACGGGGAGAGAGGGAACGTGACCGAAGTGGTTTGGTTCTGAGAGTAATTTAAAGTTGAGACGGAGGACCTGGTCGTGTGTAGTATGGGAGGTTCGTACCGGTCTGTTTACGGGTTTGAACGACTCGCTAAAGTGAAATCTAAATGTCAGTGATAGGAGTCCACCAGGACCTATAACGGACCTTAAGTGGGACTAAGGTAGTGAAACAGTACAAGGATCCGTCGGTCTAGTACGGCCGACAGAGAAGTTTGGAGGTGGTAGAGAAGGTGGTAAAAACAAGAGTCGACTACCACAACGAAGGATAAAGTGACTCTTTTGTCTTCACTACGAGGGTCATCGGTGTTGGTTGGTGATGGAGGGACACGGGTAAATGAGACGGAAACCCAGGGTAGGAGAGACTGGATGAGTTCCTACAACGACGTCGTTCATAGCGGAAAGAGGAGGTCATCGTAGTTCACAAGGAAGAGACACCCTATTTAGAGTACTAACAGTTCGTACAACAATGAAAGGGTAATTTTTTTTCAGGGAGAACTGAGGTGACTTAGGGTAAATGGAGAAAGAGAACTGTCGTCTTGAAGTCTTGACAGACAAGGGTGACAAACGTTAGAGAGAAGAGGGACTTTGGGTGTGGTCAGTTCTGAAGTGGTGGTGAGGTGGTTTTGACGAGTTTAGTGGTTCCTGAGGTGTACCGAGTCGAGGTAGTCCGTCACGGACCTGGAGTAGACTACCGACAGAGTCGTGGACAAGAGAGACACACACGGACGTCCTAGGTGTCGTGTGACACGAGGATTTCTTACCTACCTCAAGACCAAACTACTTTAAGTTACACACCCTATACTTACTTGGTTATCTGTTTTCATACAGAATCTCGCTGAGTGGGTGGACGGAAGAGACTCAATTGCTACTAACTACTGTCTCGTCATCATTCCTTACAATTAACCAAAGTAAAAACATGTGAACCCAAAGAACGGTCCCTGACACCCAACTACCCCCCTTTCAGACTTCCTTGGGACATGAAAGACAAAAGGTTGACTTTGACTCGCAGGAGAGAAGGTAGAGTTATAGACTTAGCGTCTTATCACAATCTAAACCTTATACAGAATGTCTTGTTGATTGGTTTTGAAGTAATCAAGTCTCTCCGACTTACTGGAAGGGTTTCAGAGTACTGGTCAATCACTAAGTAAACTTTGTCCTGGAATTGAAGAGTCAGTTCTCAGGTCGTAGGAGAGATGTGTGTATGACAAAGAGATGAAGGAATACCAAGAAAGTTGCAGGTGTAAGACTTCACTACGAAAGTTAAATGAGACGCTCCTTAAGAAAATAAGAGGACCTGACACGTCCCAGACATTCAGGTCGTAGAAAGGGTTTGTGTGAACCTCTACTATCCAAAAGATTGTCATAAAGTCACACCCGTGAGAAAATATTTTAAATTCATGTTAATTAAATGTTACACAATCAAAGTCCACATGTCGTTTCACTAAGTCAATATGTGTGTGTGTGTACATATATATATAAGGTCTAAGAAAAGGTAGCATCCAAAAATTTTCTATAAAATTAAAATAACATTATATCAACTAAATGTTTCAACATAATCAAAGTCCACATGCTGTTTCACTAAGTCAATATGTATGTGTTTATAGGGAAGAAAAAAATCTATGAAAAAAGTATATCCAATAATATCTTATAACCCATCTCAAGGGACAAGATATGTCATATAGGAACAAAAAATAGATAAAATATATTTCATCGGTTACAAGAACGGACCTCTTAGGGTCCCTACCCCCTTGGACCACCGGACAGCAGATACCCCAGTGTATCTGAGTTTGTGCTGACTTCACTGAATCGTCATCGTCGTCGTCGTCGTCATACATATACAATTAGGGTTTGAGAACTAAATAGAGAGGGGTGGTGGGAACGATAGGGGAAACCATTGGTACTCAAACAAAAGATACAGATACTTAGATAAAGACAAAACATTTATTCAAGTAGACGTAGTAAAAAAATCTAAGGTGTTTATTCGCTAGAGTGTACGAGAAACAGAGACAGACCGAATGGGGAAATGGACGTACACAAGAATTGACTCCGGAAAGTAAGGGACAAACTCCTCAGGACGACAGGAGGACCTACCAAACCTTAGAAACCAAGGTAGTTTCTTGTACTGAAGTGAATAGTCGCTATTTAGACTGTCGTCGAAACTAAACATCGAAACGGGGGTTCAACATTCCCTCTATGAGAACCGTCTTGGGGTCTCACGTAAGGTCCCGGTTTGTGAATTTCTACAAGAGCTAACACGTTGTAAACTTTTGTGGTAAGATTGGATTTTGAGATCTGAGTGACGAACAAATCAGTGGTCAGGGTACGCTAGCGAGGTCGAGGTAAGGAGTCAGTCAGGAGACCGGAGACTTGGAGGCTCGTGAAAGACTTTCAGAGGACTCGAGACGGGTACAACAAGACGGTGACTCAACAGGGACACAAATATGCCTACGACTCCTGTTGCCCTCCTTTTATTCCGGTGGGGAGATGGGGCGTGGTTTGCTGTCTGGAAAATCCTGTTATTCGTTCCTGTGGAAACACTCTATTTGACCAAAGTTCTTGTCTCCGTTTGAACTTTCGATGATGGTATGGATTTCCTTCTGACACAGTCAAATTTCCACCCCTACCGTCAGACTTGTTGTCGATAGAACTATCGGTTGTGAAGGAAAACATGCCTTTTGACCAGACCTAAGAAAGACACGTAATATAATCTACATAATGTAAATTTGGAGTGTTGACATATTTTGTCCATGACAAACCTGCCCTTTGGACTCCGCGTCTCTCTAATTCGTCGACGGTTCCAGTGTGTCGATCATATCACCATCCTACCCATCTTGGTCCAGGACTGCGGCCCCCAGAAGTGAGTTGGTACCACATAAAAATCTTCAGTGTTTGTCCTCTCGATTGTAGGTAGGAACCGTTTCGGTCGACCCCTGAACTTCTGTTTGAGAAGGGGAGATTGGTATGAGCGTTCCAGTAGGGAAGTCACCCATTCTTCAGGAGTTTGATACACAGAATTCCTCGGTAAAGATTGTCGTAGGTATAGAGACTTAGAGGTAAAATTTTAGGTGAAATTCTAATATTACATTTGAAAGGACCTCGAGTCGGATGTCCTTTTTTTACGTTTAGTTGTGTACCTTAAACTCAAAAAACGAGTCTGAGACACCGAGGGGTCCACCGAATCACCCATTTTTTTAGATGGACGTTACGTCCTTTACGTCCTCTGGGCCCAAGTTAGGGACTCAGTCCTTCTAGAGCACCTCCTCCCGTACCGTTGCGTTAGGTCACAAGAACGGACCTCTCAGGGTACCCGTCTCCTCGGACCGCCCAACGTCAGGTACCCCAGCGTCCCGACCTGTGTTGGCCTCACTGCCTCGTGCGTGACGACCAGAAAGAATTACACCCAGACCGTCGAGGAGACTCAGGCGCGGTACCCACGACTGTCTAGTCCACGGCCCGACCCTCGGTCTCGGGCCTACGTGTCTCACGACGGGACCCCTCTAGGTCCACGGCTAAGGCGGACCTCAGAAGTCTGTAGTACCGTAGTGTTTGGAAAAGGAAACTTCAAAGTTGGACGAATAGAAGGAATAAACTAACCACCGAAGTGCTACCTTTGATAGCACTAAATCTACAGATCCATAAGGGGATGACCCAGACAGTAACGGGACGGACGAAGGAGTTCTTTACAGTCTAGCGAAGTCGACTGAAGGTCGACGGTCTTAACGTACAGCCACGACTATTGCAGGGGGGTCTTGTTGTCTTCCGTGTGTCGTTTGCCTTTAACGGACCGCGTGTTAGAAGAGGAGAGGGTCATCAGAAGTCGGTTACTCGGAATCCTGATCCACATTTTTATGGGGTCGAGGGAGGAGGGAGTCCACACTGTTACGACTTCAAGACCCAACATGACAAATGGACACCCCAATTCAAGGTCAGTAGGTGTGTCCACACGTAGAATTTATTGTATAGGATGACTGACGAAGGGTTAGGGAGAGAACGAAGAGGTGAGGAGACCCTCGTAGGTACGGGACCTTTGAAAGAGAGTCCCAGACGACTCCACACACACACACACACACTGTCAGTGAGTCAGTACAGACTGAGAACGTTGGGGTACCTGACGTCGGGTGGTCCGAAGAGACCGGTACGTTAAGAGGTCCCTTCTTATGGCCTCACCCAACGGTAAGGAAAACGGTCCCCCTAGAAGGATTGGGTCCCTAGTTTGGGTCCAGAGGGTATAACGTCCACCTAAGAAATGTCAGACTGGGTGGTTCCTTCGGACACGACACCGCCCTTGGAGTTCATTCCGTTTCCCACTTCCGTTCCCTGCTACTGTCTTACCGATGTCAAAGGACGTAGTACAATTCTACCATTATCCGTACGAGAATAAAATAGGAGAGGCGTCGGTATCCGATATTCCTCAATAGATGTCTCCTATTAGGCTTCGTGTCCTCCTCATATTGAACGAATACCAGTGCAGTGACGAATCGTCTATTGGACCTACGACTTGTGACAAGAGAAACCGGGGTACCGGTAGGACCAAGGTGGGATGGGACACCCGGGTCCAGTCACAAAGTGTAAGGTCTAATTTCTGAGTTCTTATGCACCTTAGTTAGACAACTAGAAAGACCTTATTGGAGACTACTAAACGGTAGGATAATGGATAAGGCACCTATCTAGTCGTCACTATTTTGTGCATCGTTGTATTCGTTCACAAAAGTTTTGTGGAAAAGGAGGAGACGACACAGAGGGAGGCACCTCTGACTTCGACACGGTTTCAATTCCGTCCCTCGTCCGTACTGAGTGCTCGTCGGACGAGCCGCCTGACGAAACATTATGAGAAACGTCTGTTGACTACTGTGTTGGTGTCTCGACTCTCCTCTGCTTTGACCGACGTCACATTTCTGACGTAGAGAAATGCAGAGACACGGACCGAAGTAAGGACGTTTGCACAAGGATCCGAAACACACCTGTTTCGGACTTATTGAGGTGTTTCTCTCTAAACCACAGAAGAGAATAAACCGTTTATTCACTGGTCCAAAACAAAAACAACAAACAAAATCGGAGTCTCCTTTTGATGCCAAACCAAAACAAAAAAAGGAAAAACGAGTTTCTAGAGAGATCTCAGTCTGGTAGTCAGAAAGGACTCGTGTGTGTCTTATATTTAAATCGTTGTTCGAGAACAGGAGTTTTCGTAAGCTCAGAGTATCGTCTTAACTGGTTGGATTAGGAAGGTACCTTGATCTTCATGGGTGAGAGAGACAACAGTACGGAGTGGGCCTGTGGACCTAGAGTCCCGGTCCTCGCTGTGTGAGTCAGTGGGGTCCTGTCTTGTCACGGTCAAGACGATGAAAGAGTCCCTAGTAGATCGAAGGCCTGTCAGGAGGCAAGACGTCCCAACTTGTCCCCGACAGGTAGGACTAGTGGACATTTCTGGGAGGAAGAACCCTATAGCTCTACCTACCAGACACTCCCTCATTAACAGGATCCCGGTGATAACTAATTTGCGACTCTTTGTACGAATCCAACGTGTACGACAGTCGGCTTGGTCACTGTCAAGACACAGAAGGATATTTAAGAAGAAAGGGTCGACCCGAAAAAGACACCAAAGCATAATTTTATCTGTGAAGGATTAATCTGCCTAGAGACAGTACTCCTAGGTAGACTCTTGAAACCACCATAAAAGGATAATCTGTAGAGAAGTGTTTAGTCGGGACACGAGAGGTCAAAAGACTTAGTATTGAGTGACTTATCGAGGAACTCGTCCGTTGTCGGGGTATTGATCATTAATCACAGGACAGTCGACTATAGTCGTCGTAATCAAAAATCGACGACTGTAGTCGTTCAGTAAGTATATAAATTTCGGTATCGCTGAGTATTAACGTTACTTATGTAGACTTGATAGACTACTTATTCTTCTGGAAAAAAAGAAAAAATTTATTTCGTTTGGTATAAACCCACTATTATATATTTTGTTTAATTTCAATTCTTAATGTTCTGTCTAAAGTCGTACTTTTGTTCAGACACTTCTCGGGTGTCAGGATCTGTCAGAAGGGTCCAAACTGTGTCTGTAGATAGCATTTAGGTGTTTGTTCAGACGAGGAAAGACTAATCTCCTACCTCCCCAAACCAGTTCCAATATCTCTTGTAGACAAAATTACTGTCTTCAGTCATCTTACCGTCATGAAACTCGGGAAGATAAAAACATAAGTGATTAACGAGTATTTCCTCAGTCACTAAAAAATTTTCATGTAAGACTAACTTTTTATTCCGGTTTATTTATGAACTTAGAATAAGACTTCCCTTTTTTTTATGATACATTTCAAAGGAAAATAAACTTTTAAGTTTTTAACTTTAAAGTCTTTACACTTGGGATATACTTGTTATGGATACATCCAAAAATCTTTTGAATCTTTTTAATTATACTAACTTTATGTATTATCCTTTTGTTCTTAATAAAATTTCTTTAATTTATACTTCTTTTTAAGGATAAAACAACCTTTTCGATATAATACGAATCCTTTAGTAGTCTCTTTATTGTTAAAAGAAATTCCTTACATGAAACAGATAATGAATTGAAGCAGATCGGGGAGTTTTCTGATAGTTTCACTGTAGATAAAAATCTAAAACAAGACTCCAAAACGTGGTTTAACTACTAACGATGTGGACGTTTCGGAGTGGATAGTTTAACTCAATTCGTGCTTTGTCTAGCGTCAACGTCGAGTAGAATAGTTGGAGGTCTTTTGAGTTTTATGTTCTCGAGTCTAAATTATTTCCTTAAGATTTGTCCATTGTAAAAAGAAAGAAGTGTTAAACTCTGTCGTAAACAAGTAGTATACCTTTGCGGTTTATACGTTCAATCTTTAAGTCTTTTGTTTATACAGTCCTTCGTAAAATACGTAGTAAATTTTAATATAAATTTGTCAAGGGGTCGACATTTAATTTCTTCTCTTTTTAATGCACGGATTCGAAAGTATTTACAGTATATCGTTTAAGTATCTTTAATTATTTATGTTTAGTTCATGTCAAATAGAAAAAGAGGGAGTAACTTACTTTGTCAGTGAGTGGTTCAGGTTTAGTCTCAATGTCTGTGAAGGTGCAATGATTTCCCTTGTTACTATGACATAACGGTCTCTACAATCATTGTGTAATCCATACAACGAGGTCGACTTGTCCTTATTTAATCTTTATCGTACACACAAAATACTGTATGTCCATCAAAAAGAAGGAGCAAATTAGGAAAAGAGTATCAAATTGGGAAGGGGAACCCGTTGTTTACGATAGGCAAGTACAGTGTTTGTTCAAGTCCCGCTACCTTACCGATAATTGGGTCCTCGTTTCCTATTACTCCTTATAAATATAGGAACCTGTTCTAACCCCATATTTTACAACTAGAAAGTGATTGAAAAGAGCAAACAACTGGACGTGTCCGCAAAAGTAAAAACGTTTGTCTCAGACCTGTTCCCCCCGTTAAATAGTACCACCGAACATTAAGGGACGTCACCTAATATTGGGTCCTCCAGACACACGAAACATGGTTAACCTGACCTCTCCCTCTACAACATGACTCTGTTATTTCTCCCCTCTCTACTCCCGATAAAAGAAATAATTTTTCCTCTAAAAAGTCCAGTCTTTTAAATATAAATGATATACTAAATCTTTTATATCTTTAGTTAATTTTTCATTTTTAGTGACCAGGAAATTGAAGAATCTCAACTAGTAACAAGTTAAAGCCACTCAACAAAGGACCAACAAATTTTTATATATATACTGTTTTTAAACTTCACATAGAAAATGAACACTCGTATAAAGTAGAATGATCCATAAGGAGTTTCTATATGAAAAATAATCGTTGTATTATAAAGGAACATACATGAAAGTAGATAACTCGGTAGGGGACAACACCTTGTAGATCCGACAAAGGTTAAGAGATTACGACACTTATTACAACATTGTTTTTGCAGGAACGGACATGTAAAAACACACGTACAAACTAAGAAAGGAACCCTATTAATGGACAATATTCACACGAGAACAAGGTATGACGGTTGAACGAAAAATCTGTTACACTATGACTAAGTGTGTTGAGTACAGATACTAATTCCCATCTTAAATTAACACCGGACCGGTCGTGAGTTACATTTAATTTTTTTTTTTGTTTTTCCACTTTTAAATTTTATGACTTTTGACAGCAAAGAGAAAGTAAAACCGGAGGAATCAAATAACTATCTCGGGGACTGTGCTGTCTCCTTCTCCTTGAAGAGACCCGTCTCCACCCGGATCTTCGATCCAGACGACCGAGGGTTTAGAAAAGGGTTGATCCAGGACGGTGACGGGACCGTAAGAAAAGGTAAAATTAAATATAAAGATACCGTCCACTGAAGACTTTTTGACATAGTTATCAAAAGAACACAAATATTTTCATGTGTACTAGTAATTCTTTATCTCTTTTATCGTTTCTTATAGATGATAGGTTTATATTGGTCTCTTTTTATTAAATCTTTAAAAATAAATTGTTAAGACTATATTTATACCTGTAATATATGTATGTTTTTAATATGACATATATTATAAAACATTGGAAAAAGTAGGTTGTTTTATAAATCTATAACAGGGTATAACATATTTCGTAGTAAATTTCACAAACGTACCATTAAGTAATACATGATTGCAAACATGATTGATTTCATAATTGTAATTGATCAAGGGATAAGTACCCATAAATCCACTAAAACTTCTTTGACCTGTAAAACTATTAAAAGGAAAAAGAACTAAAATTTTATTTTATAGAATGTAAAATTTACAAAATCTATTTTACGAAGTTTGTATATACGTTAATTTGTGAAGATACAGATCGTGTCTCAAAATTGTTTAGGGTCGTTAAACAGTATCAATTTAGTTTTTAAAAATTTCTCTTTTGTTGTATAGTAATTTCGGAGGACACATCGGGAAAGATCAGTATAGACGAGGTAAGGAAGGGATTTCCCTTCAACGATGTATCGTAAAGGTACTTACCAAAATTTACCTAATATAGACATTCACATATTATATAGGTATTTGTCGTCTATCGTAACATAAAAACAAGAATTCGAAATTTATTTATAATAGTATGAGATATCCCGAAGGGACCATCGAATCACCATTTCTTAGGTGGACGGTCACGTCCTCTGAGTCCAAGCTAGGGACACAATTCTTCTAGGGGACCTCTGCCCTTACCGTTGTGTGAGGTCATAAGAACGGGTCCTTTAGGGTACCTGTCTCCTCAGACCACCCGATGTCAGGTACACCAACGTTTTCTTAGAGTGCTGAACAACTGATTTTGTGTGTTTTGTGTAGCATGAGATATATAAGAGGTTGAATGAAAAAGGTCGTAATATAAAAAAATTCGAAATAGGTATACGTTTGTACATCGAAATCCAGTAAGTAAAAGTGTCGACGTGTCATAGAGCGATGTACTGGCATAGACTGTTACACACGTCAGTAAGGACATATGACTTCACGTAATACAAGTAAAGGTTATAAAACGATGATGTTTAATGTGTCGACGCTTGTAACAAGGAACGCGTTCTCAAATAGAACTCATCTCCGTAAAGGATCTGTGCTTTAGTGACCCACCATTTTTCGTATTCGTAAAATTAAAACGATAAAGTTAACAGGAGGGTTCAACAAGATGGTTAAATATAGGGGTTACCATCGTGTGTCTTCGGGGACAAATAATTTCAGTCCAAAAAATAATAAATGTTAGGTTATCTATTCTTTACCATGGAGTAAAAAGAAAAATGAAGGGATAACAATCATTCCAACTGGTAGAATTGTATACGATAAGCTGGTAAGTAAAAAGAAGATATTTAACGGACAAGTATAAAAAACAAGTAAACAGATAATTAACAGATAAAATGATTAGGAAACAATCCAGTTGTGTGTCACTTCTTACAGAAGATCAGACATCGAACAGTAAAATGTAGAAACCCCCAAACCCACAAAAACAGTATACCAATAAGAACGAGAATTACAACTTAAAATTCTAATACTACAGTAGTGTAAACAGTTGTAAAGAAACACCAAACCCCAGAGTATAGAATGGATTATTTAAGAAGGGATGTGACTACACAATACTAATTTTAACATAAAAGAAAATTTTCAAAACAAAAAGTGTAAACTAAGACATTAGGTAGACTTAAAAAAAACCACACTACACTCCATACTGAGTAAAGAAAAAGTATATTTTAAAAAATCGTACTGAATAGTTATAACTATAACTAAACACTACACTGGAGACAGAATATGATTCAAGTATCAGGTCAAAGACTCAAAAACACAAACGGAGCAGCCAAACAAAGAGGAAAGGGACTTCAGTGTGACGGAATTTATAAGGGGAAACCATGACTCAGTCCTGATATAATCAAAAAAGACAAAGTCTTTAAAAACCGATTAAAAACGGGAAATGTTTTTTACTTAAAATCCTAATCGAACAGTCCAAGACACTTTTTAAGGTAACACCAAAAGTGTGTTGCCTCAACATAAATGAAAAATCTCATTAAACCTCAGTTGTCGGAAGAATTAGATATTTCAGAAAAATAGTTACTAGTATCGTAACGTGAAGTAACAAAGTTCAGAAGACGTAGTTATACAAAAACTTTTGAAAGTTTTTGAGTATACTTAAAAACAATCTGAATAAGAACCCATCAATTATCAAAATAATGTGAATATTTAATAGAAAGTAAATCATACAAAAGTCTATTTAATAATGATTATGTATCTTTACAATATCTCACTATCTCATACACCCACACACACGGACACAATCGGCGAGTCAGCGCAGATGACATCGGGCGGTCCGAGGAGACAGACACCTTAAAAGGTCTGTTCTTATGACCTCACCCAACAATAAGGGAGGAGGGCCCCTTAGAAGGACTGGGTCCCTAGTTTAGACCCAGAGGACGTGACGTCCGTCTGAGAAATGGTAGACTCGGTGGTCCCTTCGGGTTTGAAAGTAGAATAAACCGTATTTGGTTTAAAACTTGACACCACAACGTCTTCTGAGAGCTCTCAGAGAACCTGACGTTCCTCTAGGTTCGTCAGGTAAGATTTCCTCTAGTCTGGACCCACAAGAAACCTTCCTTACTACGATTTCGACTTCGAGGTCATGAAACCGGGGGAGTACGTTTCTCAACTGAGTAACCTTTTCTGAGACTACGACCCTCCCTAACCCCCGTCCTCCTTTTCCCCTACTGTCTCCTACTCTACCGACCTACCGTAGTGGCTGAGTTACCTGCACTCAAACTCACTTGAGGCCCTCAACCACTACCTGTTCCTCCGGACCTCACGACGCTAAGTACCCCATCGATTCTCAGCCTGTGTTGACTCGCTGACTTGACTTGACTTGACTTTAAAAGAATTAAAATGATTGTTAATAGACTTATGTAAAAAACCCCCTTTGTTTGTATATCGAATGTATATTTCTATTAGAACAGAGAAGGAAAGGTCAAGAATAAGGAGATTAGTAATAAAAGTAACTTGTCACCCTATATATAGGGTAACAACTTGTCACCCTATCATAGTCTATAGAACAAGAAGATTCAAGATTTTAACGGGTCTCCCTTACCACAGATAACAAAAAATATCAACTACAGGTAGAAGTTCAAATAACTCGGAAAGGGAATCACGTAAAAATGAGTCTCGAATGAGACACAGCCCTGGAAAAGATTCCCCTGTCTCATCACTTATACTCTTTCAAGAAGTACCTCGAATGTTCTATCTTTCCTTTTGTGTACGTGTATAAGTCTTTAACTATGTACTATATTTCTTTTTTTTTTTTCTTAAGGGTCCACCGCGATCACCATTTCTTGGGTGGACGTTACGTCCTCTGAGTCCTCTACCCCAAACTGGGGACCGAGCCCTTCTAGGGGACCTCTTCCTTTACCGTTAGGTGAGGTCAAGGACAAACCTCTTAGAGTACCTGTGTCCGCGGACCATCCGATGGGTATCCCAACGATTCTCAGCGTGTGTTGACTCGTTGATTGTGTGTGTGTTTCTTTTTATTTCTCACTGTCCCCTTACGAATAACGTCTATGCCATAAGTGTTTTCTGGAGAGACTCTCTAATTGTACATCGTCTCTTGACTTATTAACTCCACCCAGTACACGACGTCCGAGACTCCACCTTAAGTCGTACGTCCACACGTAATCCTTCCCTCTTTCCTCCACTTTTCACACCCGTCTCCCCCTTCACCTCGACGTCGTTCCTTTGAAGTGGAAATGTGAGAACGTCCCTAGTCTACAATCTACGTCGATGGGGTCCTTCATCATATTGACACTTGTTCCACCGAAAGAAGTCCCTTCCACCTTTTTCGGTGGTAAGTCCGACAGGTGACTCTAAGATCCACTCCGTTACTCTGGAGATTTCCCCCGAACCATCTCGTAGTCTTCGGTGTACTGTTAGACCTTCCTTTCGTCAGGTACGTTCCCCCGATACTTTCAACACGGACTCAATCCACAGTCGGATCCTACAGAACCCAAAGAGACCATCGAGTACCCATTTCTTAGACGCACGTCACGTCCTCTGGGACCAAGATAAGGACCCACCCCTTCTAGGGGACCTCTTCCCTGTCCGATAGGTAAGGTCATAAGAACCCGAAGAGACCACTGAGTCTACCATTTCTTAGACGGACGTCAAGCCCTCTGGACCCCAACCAGGGACCCAACCCTTCTAGACGACCTCACCCCGTACCGTTGGGTGAGGTCATAAGAACGGACCTCTTAGGGTACAGGTACCTGTCTCCTCGGACCACCCGGTGTTAGGTACCCCAGTGTTCCTCAACCTGTACTGACTCACTGATTCGTGTCGTGTGTGTGTCGATCATTCAGATTCTTCGTCTACTTCTCGTCCCGTTGGTCTTCCTTCGTTTGTCCCTCTTGTCCTCACCCTCGACTTAGTGACTCACCCTCGACTCAGTGACTCTATCGTAACAGTCAGGTGTATCCACTACCGTTCTTCGAACCTTAAATGAGACTTATGGTTGTCTTCCGAAACTCCTCAGTACTCCTCCCTGTGTTAGACTTACCTAATGTCAAATTCTTTAAGAGAGACTAGACGACATACCGTGTCCCTTGAGACGAGTTGCAATACGCCGTCGGACCTACCCTTCCCTCAAACCCTCTGTCACCCATGTACATATACACACAGACTCAGGAAACAACGCGTGGGTTTCGTAGTGTTGTAACAATTAGCCGATATAAGGTTATATTTTATGTTTGAATTTTTTCTTACTTCTTCTTCAAGAGAGATCGACGACAACCCTCTTAGCGGACATCCCTTGTTCTCACCCTCGACTCTCTGGTCAACCCTCCATTGACGTCAGTTGACACATTCTCCAATACGACCGAACATGACACAACCATCGACACTTCCTTCATTCTAGCCGAGTGTAATTCCTACATAAACTTCTACTTTAGTCGTTCCATATTACCACCGAAGCTATCTATCATCTACTTTCCTCTCGTCAGTTCCTACTGGGATACATGTGTCGGACTCGTTGTCATTTACTTCAACGGAAATGTCTGGATTCTTCCAGGACCTCCCCTTTTCCAACACACGACCGTTTTCTTTTTTCCTTCGGTTCTCAAGACGAGACTTGTTCAATCCAAACTCTGAAAACACAATGTAAGTTACTTACAGTGGACCTCCCAACCTCGATCTATACGGACACCCACAATAGTCACCCGTGCACCATAAATTTCAGTGTCCTTACTTATTCTAGTAATCCTACCGTTTGTATATTTCTCCTCCCATCCCTGCAGGGACTACCAGGTCACGATTCTACGACGTGAGGGTCGCCGTCCCCAGACCCAAGTTAGGGACCAGTCCTTTGATCTAGGGTGTACGGTGTGGGTTCTTAAGTGTACGGGGTTGGTTTTTAGGGGAACGACGTTGGTTTGGACTACGTCGGTTTATTTATTTATAAAAAATTATCTCTCCTCCCTTTTTGTTTCTCCCACATCCCGACGTGAAGTCTCTTGAAACCACAAATGTATGGTCTTTCGATGTCCCCGGGATCACTTATTCTCACTCTTACTACTAGTAACTAGGTCCTCCCTTTAGTCCTCTCGTATCCCAGTATCCTCGGTTCTTTCCTTTCATAACGTTCTTCCTTCCTTTCTAAGCGCCACAGTTTTCGACGAACGACATATAGAGTCCTTTGGGTTTGTCCCCGAGACAAAGTTGGATCTCCCCACCTTACCCCTCCCTCTACCCTCCCTCAAAGTTTTGCCTCCCATATATGCACACGACCACGACAACGACGATTCAGCGAAGTCAGCACAGACTGGGACACGCTGGGGTATCTGCCGTCGGACAGTCCGAGGGGGCAGGGACCCTAAGAGGTCCGTTCTTGTGACCTCACCCGACGGCAAAGGAAGAGGTCACGTACTTTCACTTTTCACTTTCACTTAAGCGAGTCAGCACAGACTGAGAATCGTTGGGGTACTACCGTCGGGTGGTCCGAGGAGGCAGGTACCGTAAGAGGTCCGTCCTCATGACCTCACCGAACGGTAACGGAAGAGATCATATATACAAATGGATTCCGACTAAGTACCACTCCTACCTGTCTTTTGTCGTTTTAAGACATTTCGTTAATAGGAAGTTGTTTTTGATTTAATTATAAATTTTTCGACGACTCTCTTGTTTTATTAAAAGGTAATTTGAACCATCACTTTACCACTACCAATATCGGACTAAATCAACCCGAGTCCTCTTTTATAATCCACTCTCTCACCTTTGTCACTTGGATCTCTATTCTAATTCCCTTAAGACAAGATAAGTTTTAAATGGTTCTAAATTTTTTTAGAATTGATAAATTAAAATAGGTTTGTCAAAAAACGTAGACAACCCTTACTGAAAAGAAAAAGTGACTGGTACGACTAATGTAAGTATATGGTTATAAAATACACAACTTTGTAAAAACGTACTACCCCTTTAAGGTAAATTAATACTACACAATATTTAAGATCAGACAGTCTCTTCCGCTACCGTGGGGTGAGGTTATGAGAACGGACCTCTTAGGGTACCTACCTCCTCGGACCATCCGACGTCAGGTACCCCAGCACTTCTCAGCCTGTGCTGACTCGCTGAAGGGAAAGTGAAAAGTGAAAGTACGTAACCTCTTCCTTTACCGTTGGGTGAGGTCACAAGAACGGACCTCTAAGGGTCCCTACCGCCTCGGACCACCCGACGGCAGACACCCCAGTGTGTCTCAGCCTGTGCTGACTTCACTGAATCGTCGTATTTAAGATCTCGTGGGGCTTTTTTTACACTTTCACTTCAGCGAGTCAGCACAGACTGAGAAACGCTGGGTGACTTGATATTGGATGATCCAAGGAGGTAGGTACCCTAAAAAGTCCGTTCTTATGACCTCGCCCAACGGTAAAGGCAGAGGTCCGTTAGAAGGGTTGGATCCCTTACTTGGGCCCATAGGGAGTAACATTCCGTCTACGAAATGGTAGACTCGGTGGTCCCTTCAGTATCCGCTGACCTTACGTTTTCATCCTTCAGTTCTCTATGGACCTCATTGTTCCTTTAAACCGGAACCTCATGTTTTACTTCATCCAGTTTCCGATTGTCTCAAAACGGTTCTCTTGGACGTAACCCGTATCGTTTGTGGGAGAAGGTTGTTGTGTTCTCTTCTGAGATGTGTACCTGCAGTGGTCTACCAGTTATGGCTTTAGTCTAACTAATATAAGAAACGTCGGTTTCTACCTCTTAGAGATATGTCAGTCGTTTTTGTTCTGACCCTCGACTGACACCGAGTCTAGTACTTGAGGAATAACGTTTTAAGTCTGAATTTAACTTCTTTCTCTTTTGGTGATCTAGTAAGTCCATACTGGATTTAGTTTAGGAAATGTTAATATGTCACCTTTACTGTTTATCTAAGTTCCCTAATCTAAACTATCTGTCTTACGGACTTCTTGATACCTGTCTCCAAGTACCGTAACATGTCCTTCGTCCCTAGTTCTGGTAGGGTTTCTTTTTCTTTACGTTTTTCCGTTTTACCAACAGACTCCTCCGGAAGGTTAGTCGATACTTTTCTTCTCTGCACTTTCCGTTTCCTCTTTTCCTTTCTATGTGGGTAAACCTTATCTCCTTTTGTTGTCTTACCCTTTCTGGCCTCTAGAGAAGTTCTTTTAATCTCTATGGTTCCCTTGTAAAGTACGTTTCTACCCGTGTTATTTCCTGTCTTTACCATACCTGGATTATCTTCGTCTTCTATAATTCTTCTCCACCGTTCTTATGTGTCTTCTCGATATGTTTTTTCTAGGAGTACTGGGTCTATTAGGGTTACCACACTAGTGAGTGGATCTCGGTCTGTAGGACCTTACGTTTCAGTTCACCCGGAATCCTTCGTAGTGATACTTGTTTCGATCACCTCCACTACCTTAAGGTCACCTCGATAAAGTTTGGGATTTGCAACTATGACACTTTCACGACGTAAGTTATACGGTCGTTTAGACCTTTTGAGTCGTCACCGGTGTCCTGACCTTTTCCAGTGAAAAGTGAAGGTCAGGGTTTCTTTCCGTTACGGTTTCTTACAAGTTTCATGACGTGTTAGCGTGAGTAGAGTGTGTGATCTTTTCATTACCAGTTTTAAGAGGTTCGGTCCGAAGTTGTCATGTACTTGGCACTTGAAGGTCTATAAGTTCGACCTAAATCTTTTCCGTCTCCTTGGTCTCTAGTTTAACGGTTGTAGTCAACTTAGTAACTTTTTCGTTCTCTGAAGGTCTTTTTGTAGATAAAGACGAAATAACTGATACGGTTTCGGAAACTAACACACCAAAGGTGTTGTTTGACACCTTTTAAGAATTTCTCTACCCTCATGGTCTGGTGGACTAGACGGAAAACTCTTTAGACATACGTCCAGTTCTTCGCTGTCAATTTTGAGCCCCTGTCCCTTGTTGTCTGACCAATGTTTAGTCCTTTCCTCATGCAATTTCGACATATAACAGTGGGATAAATAAATTGAATATACGTCTTATGTAGTACGCTTTAAGACCCGACCTACTTCGTGTTCGACCCTAGTTCTAACGACCCTCTTTATAGTTATTGGGGTCTGTGTGTCTACTATGTGGGGAATACCGTCTTTCGTTTCTTGATTTCTCGGAGAACTACTTTCACTTTCTCCTCTCACTTTTTCAACCGAATTTCAAAGTTGTAAGTCTTTTGATTCTAGTACCGTAGGTCAGGGTAGTGAAGTTCCGTTTATCTACCCTTTTGTTACCTTTGTCACAGTCTGAAATAAAACCCCCCGAGGTTTTAGTGACGTCCACCATTGACGTCGGTACTTTAAGTTTCTGCGAACGAGTAACCTTCTTTTCAATACTGGTTGGATCTGTCGTATAAGTTTTCGTCTCTGTAATGAAACGGTCGTTTACAGGTAGATCAGTTTCGATACCAAAAAGATCATCAGCACATACCTACACTCTCAACCTGATATTTCTTTCGGCTCACGATTTCTTAACTACGAAAACTTGACTCCACAACCTCTTCTGAGAACTCTCAGGGAACCTGACTTTCCTCTAGGTTGGTCAGGTAAGATTTCCTTTAGCCAGGACTTATAAGTAACTTTCCTGACTATACTTCGACTTTGAGATTATGAACCGGTGGATTACCCTTCTTGACTGAGTGACCTTTTCTGGGACTACGACCCTTTCTAACCACCCTCCTCTTTCCCTACTGTCTCCTACTCTACCAACCTACCGTAGTGACTGCCCTCCTTGTACTCAAACTCCTTCAAGGTCCTCAACCACTACCTGTCCTTTCGGACTACACGACGTCAGGTACTCCAACGTTTCACCCTGTGCTGACTCGTTGTCTTGACTTGACTTGACTATATATAATATACATGTGTGTGTATATATACCACATAATATATAATATATATATATAAGTTAAAAACGAGAGAAAATACATCCTATAAGGATACAAGTATTTGCTCTACGTTAACAAAATATGGAAAAGAATACGATAGAGAAAGATCAAAATTAAAGATTGAATATGATCGGAGTTTTTTATTCAACTCATCGAAAAGATGAAAAGATTCCATACATATATTATAATCCTAATGGACAAAATTAAGGTTAGTTTGACAGACCCAGGTTCCAGAAACCGTCAATCCTCCAATCCCTCCACGACTCTTATAAAATAAACACATACCAACGTCCAAATAGCAATAACCAGGAAAATAAAAAAGGAAGAACTCAGATAAAAGTCTTACGGTAAAGAAAGGATAAACGAGAGTCTACTAAAGAGACGGAAGGACGACGTTTCAAGTTAATCGGTCAACCAGTTACCACTCTTGGTCGTCTCCTGACACCCCGTTCTCGTCCCCACTTCGGTTCGGTAAAAGGGGGTAGGAGAGAGACTGAGGTCGTCACTGACAGAGAAGACCCCAAGATCGAGGGTGATTTTTCGAAACGAGGCTGAGGGAAAGTCGGGGAACAGTGTTTAGGTCCATGGTGACCACCAAGACCCAGAATGGGGAGTCATTATGGTCGAGGGGTGGTACCAGGGAGGTTCAGGACTGCGACCATTGTCGAAGGACTACCGCGATCAAAGGCACAACCGAATGGTGGACGAGGAAGTGTAACTTCAAAAGGGAAACTTCAGTTAGAGAACGTAATTTGGGGACAATAACCTGATGGACCTCTCCGAGAGAAAAGTACTGACTTGTGACTAATTGGGTCCATCGAATATAAAAAGACTATTTAATAGATGGAGGAAACTCAAAAGATCAAATAACCGTATGTATCCTTTTTACTCACCGTATTATAAAGTGATCCTACGAATTTTAGAAATGGTATAGGTATCAATACAGGAAAAAAAGTAAGGGTAATTACAAAGACAGAAGAGAAAGCGGGACAGAGAATACAGTCAGAACAATTTCTAGACAAATAGGTCAAATGGTAAACGATGTATTTTCCTTTATAGATGGTATATAATGTGACCGAAGTACATATTTTCAATAGTGACCTTTCTACTCTTTCTTTTATTATGACCAACAGATACCCTTCCTTTAAACTGACGATCCAGTTTTTTTGCATTTCTTTCGAAAATTAACGTGTGATCAGTTTGTAAATTTTAAAACTAGGTATACCTACTAATAAATTAGTTTCTTAATCCAAATTTTATCAAAATTTTTCGTCTAAAACCTAAACGAACGGAAGAAGTAAAGATAAAATAATTAAAGGTGTAGTAATATTAATAAAAGATGGAAAATAAAATAGGTCCAAATGAGACAAGAAGATCGAGAGAATAAAAGTCAAAAGTACAGAAAAGTTATTTGTTTAAATTCCGATGTTAAATAGAAATTTTATGGTAAAATCGGATAGAGTCAAAACTGTCCATCATTAAAGTATGGTGAATAAAGATTTATAAAATAATAAAGGTAACACTAAAGGACGAATGAGTAACCTAATGAATTCACATAGAAATTATAAGGTTTATATACGCAGAAAAACAAAAGGAAAAATAACAACCGAAGATTAAATTTACCTGGTACTCTCTAAACCAGATATACCGTTGAAATCGAACTATAAACATTGGAGTAAACCTACCAAGTAAAAAATTTTAAAGGTGATCATGAACTTTAATTTCCTGTACAATATAATCAACCTATATTTTACACATACGTACGTGTTTATGATTGAGTCTGAACTAAAAAATATAAAAATAAAAGAATACCAAAAAAAGACTAACTAGTCAATCAAAAATTACACACAGTTTAATGAGTGGTATAAAACGTTTTAACAGAAATACTAACAGTCAAACACGAAATGATTATAGTGCTGGTACAATCAACGTATCTCTTAATACATAAGAACCATCTAACTATGAATATAGTACGTCACAGAGTAAAAATAGAATGACTCCGAATATAAGATTAGAAAGACTATAATGATTCAGAAATGTTAGACCACACACACACACACACACACACACACACATAAACGGACCACATAGAATAAGGTAAAAAACAAAACTTTAAAATTCTTAGAAAATTTCGATATATAGGACTTTCTTTATTGAAAACTTTTATGTTTTACTACTTACTTTTTCTATTTTGACGGAGATAAAAGTTCATTGTATTAACAAATTGATCTTTTAAACCTCCTGAGATTATTATGGTGGTTGTTTTGAACAGGATCTTTAGTATTCACTCAAGTCGTCCAAGTGTCTGTATTCTAGTTTTCGATTTTAGTTAACGTAAAGATGTATGATTGTTGTTTGTTCACCTGTTGTTGTAAAGTTTTTTACGTTATGGTAAATGTCAACGAGGATTCTTATAATTCGTAAATTCATATTTAGATTGTTTTTACATATCTTAGACATACTACTTTTGATGTTCTACTTTCTTTAGATTCCACGAGACTAATTCACTTCTCTGTATGACACAAGTACCTAACCTTCTGAGTTATTTCTACAGTTAAAAGGATTAACTATTCAAATCACATTAAGGATGCTTTTGTAAACATTCTATAAAAACATCTGTATCAATTCTAATAAGATTATAAATACACTTTATCGTTTCTTTGATCTTATCCATTTCGTCACAACTTTTTCTTATTTTATCCGTCTCAGTCACATGGACTAGAGTTCGGTACATCGATGTCATTAACTCTGATATATCGGGACTACCTTCCTGTCTGACTATCTAGTTACCTTGTCTATCTCTTGGGTCTCTCCCTGGGTGTGTTTATATGAGTTGAATAAAAACTGTCTCCACGTTTTTGTCAAGTCACTTCCTTCCTGTCGGAAAGGTTGTTTACCCGACTTGGTAGACCTGTAGGTATCCGCTTTTTGTTCGGTCTTTCGTTTGAGGTGGGGTTGGATTGTGACATATGTTTTTAATTGATTTGCCCCTAAAGGGACCACCGTGTCACCTATCCTTAGGCGGACGGTTACGTCCCCTGTCCCCAAACTAGGTGTGCGGACCCTCGGTGATTCGGACACGTTCAGTTGATGATTCGGACACTCGGTATCGGTGACTTCGAGTGCGCGGATCTCGAACACGCGACGTTGCCACTCGTCGGAGATGTGCCGTTGTTTCACATCGAGACGCACGTCGTTACTCTCTTTCGGGACCTTTCGTTGGTTCTGGGTCCCGTCGGTTTTTTTTTTTAAAAAAAAATTTAATTGATTTACTTGAGTTTCACTTAGTGTCTGAATTTACATTTTCCGTTTTGATATTTTTAAATTCCTTTTTGTATTCTCTTTTAGAGACCCTGGATCCCAATCCGTCTTAAGAATTTAAACTATGGTTTTCGTGTTTGGGGATTTTCCTTTCCGATTATTTAACCTGAAGTAGTGTTCATTTTTGAAATAAAGACCCCTTCTGAGAGAATTTTCCTACTTTTCTTTTTCATGTTGAACCTTCTTTTTATAAACCTTTAACGTATGACCGGTTTACTAAACAAAGATCTTTTATATTAATTAAAAGTTTGATATTAATCATTTATTCGTCAGTTTAATCTTTTCACCCGGTTTCTGTACTTGGGTACGAGTTTCCCTTACATGTTTACCGTTTATTCAGGTAATTCGCTATAAGTTGAAGTAATCGGCAGATCCTTTACCTTTAATTTTGGTACTAACTCAATAGTAAATGTGGATAGTCCTACCGATTTTAATTTTTGTCACTGATGTGGTTTACGACCGTTCTTACGTCTTTTTGACCAAGTGAGTATGTTACGACCATCCTTACAATTTACCATGTCGGTGAGACCTTTTATCAAACCGTCAACGAAAATTTTCATTTACACATAAATGGTATACTCAGTCGTTAACATGAGGACTCGTAATTGGTGTCTCTTTACTTTTGAATACAAGTACGTCTTCGAACATGGACTTACAAGTTTCGTCAAAATAAGTATTATCGGGTTTGGACCTTTAATAGGTTAAAAGGAAACTACCCACTTACCTATTCGCTTGACACCATATAGGTACGGTTTCTTTCATGATTCGTTGTCTTTCTTACTTTATATCTATTTCCTTTGTTGAACCTATTTTGCACTCCCTTATTACTATTCACCCCTTTTTTTTTTCCAATGTATGACTTACTGACAGACATATGTTGGGAGAACTTCATTGTTTTAATATCTATATCTCTTTTATCTTCACTAACGGTCCCCAATTCCACCCCCTCCCTCTCCTCCAACGAAATAAGATTTCCCCGTCGTCTTACTCGGAACACGACTACCATGTCAAAAGACAAAACCAACACTGCCTCCGTATATCCTCCGAGAGATATGCGTGAAATACTCGAGTCCTTAGAAAGCGTGAAACGTTAACTTTTCCTTTCTACGACCATTGGACTTTTGAAAAACTCTTACAACACTGTTAACTATTCATCAAAGGTACCTTCTACTTCTTTAATCAAATGAACCTTAATTAGTACTATACTTTAGATGTCATAACTAGTCCCTCTTAATGTCAAATTACGGTATGTGTGTGTTACCTGTTATTTTTAATAAGGAAGACCAAGTCATACAATTTACGATCTCTGGCAGACCTATGTAATTTTTAGTAAGTTGAAGATTCTTCATACATCTATAAATCGGAAAATAGTTAATCTTCTAAAGGACATTATAACTAACCTTTTAGTAAGACTATCGATAGGAAGATTTCACAATCCTCCACTTTCTAATTTCTAACGATTTACAAAAGGAAAACTGAATGAGACCTAACGTTAATCCTTTTTTACATCAAGACTTTGTTAACAAGAGGTCAATTTCTTCCACAACCTTTCCTGAATCAAGTTCCGGAGAGGACTTTATGGTCAAAAATATTTATAGGTAGACAAACCCAATATTGAAGGGAATAGTACTATCAATGTATTTATGTGCAGAGTCAAAAATTTATACCCAACAATTTATTCTTTACGTTCGATGAAGAGAACTTACAAGAGTTATATAGTAGATAATTTTACTATGATTAGACATCCTCCGTCTATATTTTGAACCTATTATTTTAAAGAATCGATTAATTTTTATGTCATCTAGTCATTTAAGAAAATTATTAATTTAAAGTAAAGTGGTAATAAATAACACTAATCACTATATTAACTTATATAGAAATGATGTCAGATAAAAGAAAAATGGGAGGAAAGGGAAAAATATTAAAAAGAAGAACAAAAGACGACTTAACTATTTACGGAAATAAGGTAATTTATAAGAAGACGATTAAAACTTTGACATTTAATGTAAAGATAGAAACGACCCCAATGGGGATATAAAAATTCATACACTGATATTTAAAAGTAACTTTCAAAATTCAATAAGAAATGGTGGTAAGAGGATTTGTGCGACTCTCAGAACTGTACTGAATCGGTGAATATCTTGAACTATCACAATAATGTATCTCAATCAAAAGGAGGAAAAATTTCATTTTTTAATTATGACAGTCACTAATTAATTTTATATAGGTGAATAAAACAGTCAAAGAAACGTATAATGATAAAGAACGTAGGTTATAGAAGGGTCTGGTGGATCAAGTTTAGGAGTAAGAATCTTCGACCCTCCAGAATGGTACAGACAAGGAGTCAAAGAAGGAAAATTTTAATCCAAATTTTATATCGAAGGGCCAACCGTATCACCATCTCAGGGGACCGGTTACGTCCTTTGTGTCCTCGACACCCAAGGTATGGACCCAGTCCTTCTAAGGGGACCTCCTCCCGTACCGTTGGGCAAAGTCATAAGAACGGACCTCTTAGGGTACCTGTCTCCTCGGACCGCCCGATGTCAGGTATCCCGACGTTTCTCAGTCTGTGTTTACTCGTGTGTGTCTTTTTTTACATAGATGGAGTGTCATAATAACACTCCTAATTTTCATTAACTACATACATTTCGCAATCGATAACAATAGCAACAATACTCCGAGAAAAGAAATATAAGTTTAGTTAGGAAATTACCTAGATACTCCCCATTTGAAGGGTACCCACTTTACAGAAATAAAACAGAGAGAAGACTTACGATCAAATCAAAACCGTCCTCTTAGATCGATCTACTCTTTAATAAAAGGAAGTCGTCAGCCCTATTAATAAAGTAGATAGTCGCGACTACTCTTCACTCAACGGTCGGGTTGACAATGAAAAGACAGCCTCTTTCACTTTCATAATCAACGAGTCAACACAGACTGAGAAACGCCGGGGAACCTGACATCGGGTGGTCCGAGAAGACAAGTACCTCAAGAGGTCCGTTCTTATGACCTCACCCAACGGTAAAGGAAGAGGTCCCGTAGAAGGGGTGGGTCCCTAGCTTGGGGCCAGAGACCGTAACGTCCGTCTAAGAAATGACAGACTCGGTGGTCCCTTTAAGATAAGCGGGAACTACAAAAATGTCAAACGGATGTTATGCCTATATAAAAACAAATACAACACTTGAAAATCAACCTCCTGGACAGAAGTTAGGACCTGTAAAGAATCGGAGTAGAAAAGTTTACAAGGAGGCAGAAAGAGAAAGTATTCAAAAAGGGACCTCGAGGACTTATAAACGGAACCTCGTAGAGGTAGATAATAAGTAATGAGAATTGAAGAGAATTCATCAAAAACAGAAGTCCACGACACAAGACACACTTAAGGAGTCATAATAAAACGTCGAGAGAGAAACCGACTAAAGCTAGATCTGAAATAAGGCAGATAACTCTAAAAATTAAAGTTTCTCACGGAAAGAGGTTTTAAGGATTAGGCAAGAAAAAGTATAGACGAACAAGAACTCCTACAAGTGAAAACAACCACCAACATCAAAGATATTTATTGATGAGTTGACACCTTTATAGGTGTCAGTACGTTACTTCATTCCTTTTAAGTACTGGAACTGGTCGATTTAGAAGTCGTCCCACTTACGAAATTTAAGTAAGAAATAATAAATCAATATTAAAAAGTACTTAGCTTACGGCTAAAATACATTGTTAATGAGGTGACGTTACTGTTCCTAAGAATTTTACAGAATAAAAGATGAATACAAACGTACGATTCAGCGAATTCAACGCAGACGGAGAAACGCTGGGATACCTGACATCGGACGGTCCGAGGAGACAGTACCCTGAGAGGTCCGTTCTCATAACCTCACCCAACCGGAACGGGAGGAGGTCCCCTAGAAGGACTGGGCCCCTAACTTGGAGACAGAGAATGTAGAGGACGTAACCGTCCGCCCCAGAAATGGTGATCACGGTAGGCTCAAGTCTCTTGGTTTTCATACAGATCTGTGTAGTTTTGATGAGTGTGACGTGTGTGTAACGGTCCTTTTAGCTTGACTTCGTACATTTTTATGTCATAGTACCGGGGGGCAGGGGTGGGGACGAAAGTTGACGAAGGAATAAAGAAGAGTCCGTCACGTTACCCGGTTCCGATTCAACGGACCGAGTATCTCCCGTCATTAATCATCGGGGTACCTAAGTCTTGTAATGATCGAATCGGTGATAAGACTTTTGGATAGACACTGGAGGGGAGGGTTTCAGAGGGTTCTCAGTAAGGAGATACGTCTCTACAGGTTGATCTTAGTCTTCTTACAATTTCTTGTAAAAGGAACGGTTCTCCTACAATCGTGGTGGTTTCGTAAATAAGTTACCAGGAAAGTTAGACGTTTCATGTGGGTCAACAGGACCTACTCGAAAGTCAAGTCAAGTCAAGTCAAGTCAAGTGAAGTCAGCGAGTCAGCACAGGCTGAGAAACGTTGGGGTACTTAACGTCGAGAAAGGGTTTCCATTTCAGCAAAGTCCGATCCTGTAAAACAATTAAGACAAAGAAGCCCTCAAGTCGGACTTTCACATAAAATAGAGTTTCATGAGAATTCAGGAATTTGTCAATACAACACCTACTATTGAGGATTACACTTCTCGTCGGAGGAGACTTGTCGACCAGACCTGACTTGGGAGTTTAGATTATAACTGAGATTGATTTGTACGGTATCCCAAAGGGTCCTCCGAGTCACCATTTCTTAGACGGATGGATACGTCCTCTGAGTCCAAGTCAGGGACCCAACCCTTCTAGGGGACCTCTTCCTTTACCGTTGGGTGAGGTCATAAGAACGGACCCTTTGGGGTACCTGTCTCCTCGGACGGTCCGATGTCCCCCAGAGTTTCTCGACCTACCCCGAATTGTCGATTTGTTGTTGCTGTTTTTGTAAGGTACCCCAACCGATTCTAGTCGCGTACTACCAGCTTCTTTCCAAATCAAAAGTTGAAAAATACGTACCATAATCGATACAGTTGTAAACGTAAAAGTTTATGCAATTTTTGTAAAAAAAACCGACGTAGTCCAGAAGCAACGTCGTACACCCTAGAAAAGACAACGCCACGCTTCCGAGGTCTCGAACGTCCAAGTCATCAGAGTCACTCGCCCGAATCAACGAGGGACCATACACCTTAGAATCAAGGGGTCGGTTCACAGTTTAGACGAAGGGGACTTAACCTTCCACCTAAGAATTGGTGAACCTGGTAGTCCCTTCAGGGAGTTATTCAAATATTACAAACTAAAAAAAGTTCCTTCACTTACATTGGTAACGTATAGAAATACAAAAAAAAATTTTAATATATAATAACGAAATGGAAAATAGTGATAGGATGACATGCCAACATCACCCCAAATGTTGTACTTTACGTTCTCGGGAACGTCTCTTGTCCGCGAAGGGACAAGGAAATGTTCGGAAGATAAGAGTATAAGTCAAGGTCCATAGTTCATCCTATCTAAAGACCGACTACTCAAAATAAATTCCTACTAACATCTTAAAATCTAAACCTTCTACTACATCTGTAATTGGAAGACTATGTCTATGTCTTGCATTCTTTCGTGGTCTTTTCAGTCCTAGTTTGTCCAGTATTATAGTCCAGATCTTAATCGTAAATACCAAGGACTGAGGACCAGATTACGGGTCCTTCTGTCTTCCCAGATATTTATTTTTAAAAACCAGGTAAGTCTTTGGTGGACTCTATAGGGAAGATGGAGTATCACTCAGATAATCATCATATGTTTAACAATGAAGACTGTACAATGTTTGTTTTAGTTGTCAGAGGACCTGAGTAATGTTCCATGAATTCTTGAAAAAAACTCCCGAAACTTTGCGTTTCCTTCTACCGGTTTCCTCGAGAGACGTTTACCCGTCACAAGGGCCTGTTTGGGTCTTCCTTTCTTCTTACTTGTTTAACCACTTAGTCTCAAGAAAATTACCTAGATAATCCGACAGATTAACACCCACATTCTGGGGTACTGAATTCGTGTTTCAAATCGTGAGACCAACTTTTAGACCTCGTTCGGACTTAAGAAAAAAAAAAAATTATACATTAAAGTAAACAAAATAACAACCGACACGACCCAGAAGCAACGACGTGACCCTGAAAAGAGCTCAACTTCGCTCACCCCCGACGAGACCGACACCACGCCCCCGAAGAGGGCCGTCACCAAAGAGGACGACACCTCGTACCGACATCCCGGGAACCCGAAGCCAACAGCACCGAGTCGTCGACACAGGGGTCCCGAGGTCTCGTGTTCTGGTTATCAGCACCGTGTGCCCGAATCACCGAATCTCCGTGCACGCTAGAAGGACCTACCCCCTAGCTGAGCACAGAGGACGTAACCTAAGAAATGGTGATTCAGTGCAAGTTCGCGGTTTGGACGTAAGAAAGGTCGGAGATTTTCAGCCTGTTTGAGAACAGGGAATGTACTTCTCTGTGGTGGTTTTGAGAATTCAAGTAGCAAACACGTCTTGGTATGAGTTTTAGTGTCTTTGGTAGAAATACCCATCATATCAAGACTTACGAATCACACAGAGTCCGGCAAGATAAATTAGGTGGTTCAGTCGGCCACATCATCTAGAATCTTAGCTATCTCGGAGGTAAAATATTTGTTTCTTTGTCTCTAAATCTATTCAATAAACTGAACGGTCTCCAGTATATCGGTCATTGTCGTTTCGATCCTAAACATGGGTTCAGAGAGACTGACGTCTCAAATCGAGATTTAGTGAGATTCGAGGTAAAACAATGTGCACCTTTACTCTCAAATACCCTCTTTCATAAAGGTATGGTGGGGTGGGGCACGGATCTTGACATGGACTGTAGATTATCATGAATCATTTATAACTAACCTTGGTGTTTCCTTAGTTAAGTGTTCCCACTCTTCCTGACGGTCGTAGAAGTTTATCCAAACATTTCGATGTTCCATACACACTGGGTTCTTTCCCAAAGTTTGTTCAGAAAGGACAATGAGACAATTAGAGACGGTTTAACGAAGTTGCTACAGTGTTACATTTGACGTTCCCTCAGGGCCCTCGAAAGGTGACAGACGAACGAGAGACGACTCGACAAATCGATGTTCGACCATGTCTATGATACATCTTCCTTTATAAAAATACGGACCTTTTATTTAAATCCCTTATTCGGACAAAAGTTAGGAACGACAAGAAGTCATGGAGAATTACTTAAATGTTCTTTCTATAACACCTTGTCCCGAAGGGTCCATCGAGTCGACCATTTCTTAGACGGACGTTACGTCCTCTGGGGACAAACTAAGGACCCAACCCTTCAATGGGACCTATTCCCCATCCGATAGGTGAGGTCATAAGAACCCGAAGGGACCACCGAGTCTGCAATTCCTTAGGTGGACGTTACACCCTTTGGACCCAAGCTAGGGACCCAACCCTTCTAGGGGACCTCCTCTCGTACAGTTGGGTGAGGTCATAAAAACGGACCTCGTAGCGGTGCCTGTCTCCTTTCCAATGTACAACGTTACCCGAAGAGACCACCGAGTCACCATTTTTGGGTGGACGACTACGTTCTCTGTGTCCAAGCTGAGAACCCAATCCTTCTATGGGACCTCTTCCTTTACCGTTGGGTGAGGGTTGACTCCCTGATTCGTCTGTGTGTGTATAACACCTTAACCTTAACCGGACCCGACCTTCAGCCCGAAGTAGGAAATAGTCGACACACTATAACCGTCTTGATGGAGACGGAGCCAAATGAGCAAGTCTTTTACGATCTCAACACCGTTACTTTACTCGAGTAAATATCGCAAGGGTATAGTCTTTGTACCGGATCACGGTGTATCTTACACGAAACACTCACACGACACACACGAATCAACACAGGCTGACAAACACTGGAGTACCCGACCTCGGGTGGTCCGAGGAGACAGGTACCCTAAGGGGTCCGTTCTTATGACCTCACTCAACGGTAAGGGAAGAGGTCCCTAGACGGGTCCCTAGTTTGGGTCCAGAGGACGTAACGTTCATCTAAGAGATGGTAGACTCGGTGGTCCCTTCGGGTACACGAGATATTTACAATCGATAATAATATAGTCTTCATAGGACAAATGAAGTCACATGTCTTTCTTTGGAGTAAGTAAGTAGTTGTTCGTCCATAACTCACGGGGGGTCCACGGCTGGAGACGAGGTGCACGTCTTGAGTCTCTTTGTTGCTTTGTTAGATGAAAGTACCCAGAGTGCACGGTCTCCCCCTGAACCTTCTATTTAATTTATTCTGTATGACATACGGACCACCACTTTATACCGAGTTTTTTCCTAGTCTACGACCCCCACCGTCCCTTTCAGAGACTCCCTGTGCGGACTCCCCTAAATCCTTCTGGGATACGTACTGCCCCCGAAGGACCCCCCGACGATCACCATTTGTTGCGTCCTCTGTACTCTGTGTGTCCAAGCTAGGGACCCAGTCCTTCTGGGGGATCTCCTCCTGCACCGTTGGGTAAGGTCATAAGAACGAATCTCTTAAGGGTACCTTCCTCCTCGGACCGACCAATGACGGGTATCCCAACGTTTCTCAGCCTGTGTTGTCTTCACTGAATCGTCCGTCCGTCCATACCTATGAACTCCTATCCTGTAAAGTCTCTCCCTTAAAGACCGGACAATTTTACTTCTTCTTTCCGTCCCTCCGGTCTTTCGTCTCACTTGTTCCTCACGACCCTCTGTCTCGGTCACTCCTTCTTCCTCGTCGGCCTGGGACGTCCGTTCGGTGCCACTTCTGAGACCTAAAGTGGGATTTACTCTTATAAACTGACTGTGCAAACTCTTCCTTAGTAGACCAACGACGCCTCCGTCAACTGATATTTCCTCGTACCCGCCTTCGTCCCTCTGATCAATTCTGTGGTGACGTAAACGGGTCCACTCCTCTCTGTCTCCGAGTCGGGTCCTACCACCGTTCTCCGTGTTATTCAAAGTCGGTCCAAGACCTATATGAACTTTACATCTGGACTGTACTAAACGAAACACAACTTAGAATCCACACTATCTTTCTCCTATCCGTTCCTACTGGGGTTCCAAAAATGTGGTTCCGGAACCATCTAACTAAACAGCGGGGGGGAAAAAAAAAAGACAATGACCCTGTGACCTTTCCTTCTTTATAACCGATCCTGAGAGGTCTCTTTGTCTTGGTTATCGTACATACATACATATGTGTGTGTGTGTGTGCATACATATATATGTATGTATATGTGTAGATACCACAACTACCAAATCTACGATTCAGTACAGACTGAGAAACTCTGGGGCACCTGACATCGGGCGGTCCTAGAAGAGAGGTAACCTAAAAGGTTCGTTCTTATGACCTCACCCAACGGTAAGGGATGAGGTGCCCTAGAAGGACTGGGTCCCTAACTTGGGCACAGAGGACGAACCGTCCACCTAAGAAATATTGACTCGGTGTACTCTTCAGGGACAACCTTTATAATAATCTAGAGTTTCCTCTCTACACGAATTCGACGACCCACGTCTCTGGTCACAAGAACTCTATCTCATAAAAAGAGTAGGGAACATAGAAAGTATACGTTAGGGTTGTACTTAAAGGAACATAATTGTAACTGAAATTAACTAGGACGGGATCAATAATCCCAATTTACGATCAAATGATTATGACTAAATCGACTTAGTCTTTTAAATAAAGAATTGTATAGTACCGAAGAATGAAGAGACTTGAGGAAGTGGAAACGACAAAGAAGAAAAACCTACAGGGGCGAAGTGGAGAGGTAGACCTCTTATGGAAAACTTCTAAGTACTCTTCCATAGTAGAGACGAAACTTATAAAAGGATTTAGTGAATCCGTTTGGAGTCCGATGTCTGTGAGGGTAAGAAGGAAGAGAAGTCTAGGAGGAAGGCAAGGAAATAGATTAAGAGAAAGAAAGATCTTTTATCTTTCAAAAGTACAATAGAGGAATAATATATTCGTGTATATTAATTTCGTTATTTCTTTTCTTTAGTGGTTTGTAGGGGTTTATTATTACTTCTCGAAAGATCTCAAAAGATCTAAATATATGTGTTTTAATGTATTAAAATATTTTATTCTCGTAAAAATATTTTACGAGAATGAAAGTGACACCTGCCACTGATATCGGTACTTTAAACGAGGAACCTTCTTTTTGATACTGGTTTGATCTGTCGCATAATTTTTCGTCTCTGTAATGAAACGGATGTTTACAGGCATATTAGTTTCGATACTAAAAGGGTCAGCAGTACTTACTTACACTCTCAACCTGGTATTTCTTCCTGGTATTCACGATTTCTTGAATACGGATGCTTGGTACCCCGACCTGTACTAAGAACTCTCAGGGAACCTCTCGTTCCTCTAGTTTGGTCAGCTAGGATTTCCTTTGGTTAGAATTTATAAGTAACGTTCCTGACTACGACTTCGAGGTTATGAAACCGATGAACTACGTTTGTCGGTTGAGTAATCTTTTCTAGGACTACGACCCTTTCTAACTCCCGTTCTCCTCTTCCCCCGTTGTCTCCTACTCTGCCAACCTACCGTAGTGGTTGAGTCACCTGTACTCAAACTCGTTTGAGGTACTCTATTACTTCCTGTCCCTTCGGACCGTACGACGTCAGGTGCCTCAGCGTTTCTCAACATGCACTGACTCGCTGACTTGTTGTCGTTCTCGTAAAAATATTGAACAAAATATTTGACGAAAAATTTTAGTTATTATACAGTATTTCTAAACAATTGTAGTTAGTTATATCGACTTATACTGAGTAAAAATTGTCAACGAATGAACTCATACACCCATATTATATGAACTGGGTAGGGGATCATCACCAAAACTCAACAAAAGTGAAAAAAACGATACCATTTATTACGTTATTAAGTACACATCGATATGTGTTCAAGAAATTTAACGCATATTAAGTAACAAACATATATTACATTAAATAAATTGGTGTGTGCGTACCCGAAGGGACTACCGAGTCTGACATTTCTTAGGTTGACGTTGCACCATCTGGACCCAAGATAGGAACCCAACCCTGCTAGGGGACCTCCTCCCGTACCGTTGGGTGGGGTCATAAGAACGGACCTCTTAGGGGTTCCTGTCTCCGCGGACCGCCCGATGTCAGGTACCCCAGTGTTTCTCAACCTGTGCTGACTCACTGATTCGTTGATTCGTGTCACATGTGTGTGTGTGTGTGTGTGTGTGTGTGTGTGTGTGTGTGTGTGTGTACCAACTTTCTTACCTTCCTCCTTCTCTCCATCCCTCTCTCTTACTCTCTCCTTTTACATTCTTTTCCCTCTTAATAACCGAATATATTAACTTTGAAGTCCCGTAGAACCGAAATCCGGGTGGACCTAGGTCTCGTCTTTACCACAGTGTTCGTGACAGAGGTAAAGAACCGACAAAAGGAGACTCAACCGAAACAAAAGTTTATCCGAAACAGCAACAATTTAGTTTCGACCGGGGTCCGTCGAAACCCGAGAATGAAGGTACTAAGGACCTCCCCTTCTACAAGGAAAAGACCATAAAGGTCGTGTTAAGGGTCTCTCTCGAAATTAACCTACACAGACTCAGTGTGCAGGAAGAAACATAGTCAATGGCACCAGTTCTCCTTCCACTAGACCCACTCGCGGTACGCGGACCTTGGTCCCGTGCAAGTCACGGACAGGACGATGTTTGTCGGACCCGACCCTTACGCACGTCCTCTCAAGTCTTTCCGACATGTCCACAAGACAATGACGTATTGTGCCGGTACCATTAACTCTTCGGTTTTCGTTGTTATGAATTCCCCCTAATTACATCGAAATTTTTTTTTTTGTGGTTACGACACGGTTTTTTTTGGTGAAAAGTTACTGATGTTTAGACGTATTACAGGTACCGACCTTGAAGTAAAATTGGTTGTCTACGAAATTCCCACCAGCGAAGACGAAATTCCAACCCACTGGGGACGGGGCACGGTTAGTCGGAAAAGGAAGAACAGAAAAAAAAATTCATAATTAAAAATTCCTAAATAAGATAATAAATATGAAAAACCGACGCAACCCTGAAGCAACACCGTGTGCTCCAGAAACGACGACGCTCACCCCCGATGACAGATCAACACCACAAGCCCGAAGACTATCGTCACCAAAGAGAATAACACCTGGTGCCCGAGACCTCGTGTGCCCGAGTCATCAATACCGCACCCCCGAACCAACGGAGTACCATATACCCTAGAATCAAGGACCTGATCCCTGACTTGGTCACAGGGGACGTAACGTTCCACCTAAGAATGGGTACCCTGGTGGTCCTTTCGGGGAAGAAGAGCAGAAAAACGTCGTAGAGAGAGTCAGTGATTAGGTGTCTTCCACTCGTCCTAACCTAGTCATTTGTAGGAGATAGGACCTGTCGGTAGTGAAGTAGGGATACGAACCAGATAACAAATGCCGTGGACTCCATAATGTCTGAAGAAGGAAGAAGGTACGACTTCTAAAAGAAATTGTCTCTTAACCGTCTTCTCCTGCGTCTTCTTTACTTTTCACACCGGCGGTTTTGACTCTCGAAACAAAGTAAATAAAATAAATAAAAACCGACACGACCTAGAAACAACGACGTACCCGAAAACAGATCGATATTTCTCGTTTTCGATAAGAAACAATGTCAAGCTCCCGAAGAGCTCAGACCGTCAAAAAGAACGACGCCTCACGTCCGAGATCCCGTGTTCCCGAAGTCATAAACGTCGTGTACCCCAGTCATCACACCGTCCACCCGAGATCTAGTGTCTGAGTTATCAACCGTGTGTCAGAATCAACGAGACTCCGTCCACCCTAGAAGGGTCCAGTCCCTAGTTTGAGGACGTAACCGTCCGTCAAAGAGTCTCGGTGGTCGCTTCGGAACTCCGGAAATAAAATTTAGAATACCCACAACTGATTATGTGACTAGGATTTTACCAGCGTAAAGTGTAGACTACTAAAAGACCGGCGGGGGTTTTGGTTGTATCTCCGTGCTGACCTGGTTCCGCACACCTACGGACCTATGCAAATAACAAACCTCTGGAACTTTAGTGAGACAAACAGTAAATTAGTTTCCTCTTTAACTCCCAACCTCTTCCCCGAGATAGACATTATCGCCAAGGACCCGATATCAGGGTTTGGACAGCGTGGATCGTTCTGTTTTACGGACACCATGGTTCTGTAAGGGGACACTCGTCCGTCTTAAAGGTGGAATCGTACTAAGATCCCAGAACGTTTGGGGTGAAGTGGTGATGTGGTCCGTCTACTACCATAGTATGAAAGATTTGTACGTGTCAGGAGGGGTCACCTAAAGGTCTGTTACGCCAAAAGAAGAAAAGGAGTGTATGAATCAACCCAGTAGGAATATGGACGGGTCTAGTTTCTTCTCTTTGAACTCCTTCGACTATGATTGTTCACCTAGTGATTTACGCCCCCGGTTTCAATTGGTCAAGACTCGGTCACACTTGGTCTTGAATCACTGTAGTTCTTCTTACTTTACTATGTACACACTACCTCCCTCTTCTAACACACCCCCTCTCTGTCTCTCAAACGGTCCTTTTTGTTCTCCTTTGTATCTTGATAGAAACTTATGAAAAATCGACACCTTGGGAAAGAAGTTTCCGTTAGAATGAGGTCATACTCAACTCAACTTCTCGCCGGTTCTGGGTTGGTTAGGAAAAGGGATGGTCCGTGTCGGGGACTCCGGGGAGGGTACCTTAAAAATCCCGAGACACACCGAACTTTTGGCGACTGAATCTGACAGATGGTCTCACTTCTGACGTCAAACGAGTCTCTGTTTGACTACAACGAAGCCGAAACAAGGTCTCAATTTTTCCCTCCCGAGCCGATTCCTTGTCTGTCACAGTTTGGTAATTTGTCTATGGAAACCCGCTAAAAAGTAGTCTGTTACTCTCTCTCCGAAACAAATGAATTTACCAATAGAATAATAGAAAAATGGAAAACTTACTGTGCATATCTTACCATTTGGAAGGGAATTATAACCCACAGTAAGATTGGTTCGAATACAATTAACAAAAAAGGTTAGGGAAAGAGTGACCAAAATTAACACTGTTTGGGTAAGGAGACGCCGGAGTTTGAGACCAGTAAGTTCTCGACTGAGGTTAAGCGAAGACAATTTGACGACAATAATAAATAGAAAGGAAGAGGAGGTGATCTAATAATTCGAGGAAACCCCTCCTTTGAGAAAGACAAGTTCGCACGTAGGGAAGAGTTATCAGTTATTAGTTATCAGTTATTTATAAACGACTTACCCACTGTTATCGTCGTTGTCTCACCGAGGTTCCGGGGTTGCTGTTGTCTTGTTGTTGGTTTGTGTCTCCCCTTAGGTCCGTCCGCGTATTCCGTCTCCGAAACCTCAACTAAACCTACGTTCAATACCTTTGACTTAGAAGTAAAAGAGTAGACTTTTTACCCTCGTTACTATACCACCTCAATGTCAAAAGAGTCCGCACATCATAATTGTCAACATTAGTGGAATTTTGGAAACATAGTAGGTACTTCTCTTTATTTATATGTACTAAACCACGGAAAGAGACGAAGGAAACACCGAGTCGACCATTTCTTAGACGGACGTCAAATCCTTTGGACCCAAACTAGGGACCCAACCCTTCTAGGGGACCTCTTCCCTTTCCGAGGGGTGAGGTCATAAGACCGGACCTCTTAAGGTCCCTGACATGTCAGGTACCCCACCGTTTCTCAGTCTGTGCTGCCTCACTGAAAGTGAAAGTGAAAGACGACTGGGACTCGCTGAAGTCTTCTCAGGGGAATCGAGGGAGCGAACAAATAAAAACTCGTGTCTACTTCATCTACCTTGTGTGCGTGCGTGTGTGTGTTTGACTCTCGTACATCAACTCAAGTACAATTTCCGTGTAAAGCCGGTTGAGACCAAACATGTGGAGGACCACAACAACCGTAATAATTCGACCAATTGTGTCCCTTTTGAGGACGGACTATAGAGAGGTCCCGGGACCCACACGTTATTTACACTCGGGAAGGGGAACGACTGTCTGTCGACTACGAGACTCTTTCAGTCCTGAGGTAGAGGGAGAGGACGTGGGGCACGTGAAGAGGTTCGGTTAAATATCTAGGGGAGTGTGGGGACAAGTAGAGACCAAACCCTTTCACTGAATTTGAAAGACACGGAGCCAAAGAAGTGGTCACTTCACCTCCGAGTATTATCTTAGATCTTATGTCCTTCAAATAGGACTTGCAACTGGTACTTTTAATATAGGATCCGCTAACGACTAATGGTCATCTACAAATGTCGTTTCTTTCGTGGTAAAAAGTCAAGAAGTTAAGAAACAATTTATCAATACAGACTTCAATTGTCAAACCGACGACTATCCGGAGTTCCTTATTCTGTAAAATGTTTATGGAAGGGGTTTAAAGGCTCTAGAAGCTGTAGGATGTACCTTCGGGTTGGAACAAGTTCCGTCTACGGAATAATAAGGTTTAATGAATCGTGACCCTTACCTCTATATACACTTTGTCTTACTTCCCGAAAATTTTTTTTAGACAGACGGAACCTGAAATCTATTGGAAAAAGGATTATTGGTATTTTGATGATATATGGATAATTTTATGTGCTTATTCTTTTATTTGGGGTAATTAAGTATAAGGAGAGCTTTAAATACTGTACCAACTCTCGATTCAATTGAGGAAGAATATTCTTCACCTTCAGTACATTTATCCGAGAACGACGACGACGACGACAATTCAACGAGTCAGTACAGGGTGAGACACGCTGGGTTGTCTGCCGTCGGGTGGTCCGAGGAAACAGGTGCCCTAAGAGATCCGTTCTTATGACCTCACCCAACGGTAAAGGAAGAGGGTCCGAGAACGATCCTTATAAATTTATGAACACCTTTGTTTGGAAACTTTGTGGGGAACAGGTACCCCTACAGTGGATGTATATCAACCAATGATCCGTCTTCCTCGAGTAGATTTATCGAGGTTCTCAGGTCCTTGACGATCTGATCTGTCTCGTGTACGAAGTCTTCAATACACGCACTCACGATTCAGGGAAGTCAACACGGTTGAGAAACGCTGGGGCACCTGACATCAGGTAGTCCGAGAAGACACGTACCCAAAGAGGTCCGTTCTTATGACCTCACCCAGCGGTACGGGAGGAGGTTCCCTAGAATGACTAGGTCCCTAGTTTCTACACAGAAAATACAGAGGACGTAACCGTCCGACCAAGGGATGATGAAATCGCGGTGAACCCTTCGGGACGAATTCTTTAATACTCTGAGATTTAGAAATGTCCATAATGTATTAATTCTATAAGTCAATTTATACTGACTGGAAAGGGGATTATTCCTCCACAGTAATATGTCTCTACCTGTAATTGTACTGTATGAGGTTCATGTTTACGACTTTTTCCGTTCAGTTTAAGCGGTAAGACCCCAAAAGTGGAAACATAACGACGATGGATGACAAAGTTCCAGTCTTAAGTTGGATAGGTCAATTCCAATCCCTTCCTAAAACTCCCAGAAGGGACCACCGAGTCGACCATTTCTTAGATGGTCGTTACGTCCTCTGGGGTCAATTTAGGGACCCAGTCCTTCTAAAGGACCTCTTCCTTTACCGTTGGGTGACGTCATAAGAACGGACTCTTTAGGGTGCCTATCTCCTCGGACCACCCGATGTCGGGTACCCCAGTGTTTCTCAGCCTGTACTGACTCTCTGCTTTGGTGGGTCCCTAAAACTAGGGACCCATGACCACTAAGACTGTTTCGTCTATCATTCTCCTCCCAGAAACAGTGTTTGCTGGACGGGTCCGTTAACACTTGAATTTATCTAAATGTTGACGGAAGCTAAACATGAGAGAGGATGTGTCTCGAAAGATCTTACACAAAGTCAGACGCCTTGTATTGTCCTAGAACCGTTACGATCCAATTTGTTTCAATTTGTACGAAACACCGTTCTAAAGAACACCGGAAGTGGTACCACTACTTAAAAGATCTGTCTCTACGTCATGTCTAGTAGAGGATTCGAATGGACTGAGTCCTCTGAAAGACAACTTTGTATCCTCGCCCAAGAAGTCTTGTGCGAGATCTTTTGTCCCATTATTATGTAGGTAACGTAGTGGTTTCATTTTACATATTTAGTCAAACTTAGGAAGATTACCGTCGGACTAGGGTTCCTATATCAGATCTGACGACCTACCGGAACGTGTTGGACCGAGTACGAAAAGAAAGTTGGAGGCGGAGAAAAGAGTAGTACGGGAGAGTACAGGTACGAGGACACTCTCCCTTGCTGACACCTAAGCGACCTTGTTACCCGGAGCCTCGGACCGAGGTGAAAAAGGACCGAGGGGTGAAGCGTGGGGGTTTTGCACGGGAGGGAGTGGACGGACGGTCGGAATCGCACCAAGTGAAGACGGGTCAATACTCTCACTCAAGACCTCTTCGGACGAATCTGAGGGTTCGTACGTGACTCCGGAGAAAACACACAAGAGTGTGAGTGAAGTACAATCAGGGTAGGGAGATAGATGACAGGACTCAGATCCACTGGTAGTAATTTTTTTAAAAAAAAAAAAAATGAAAAAATAACTAATAGACCGACGTGACCCAGAATCAAAACCATACACCCTGTAAGGTAAAAACAACACCGTGCACCGTGATCACCATTTCTTGGACGGACGGTTACGTCCTCTGTATTCTCTATACTCAAGTTGGGGACCCAACCCTTCTAGGGGACCTCTTCCCTTACCGTTGGGTGAGGACATAAGAACGGACCTCTTAGGGTACCTCCCTCCTCGGACCTCCGACGTCAGGTACCCCAATGTCTCTCGTCCTGTGCTGACTTCCCTGACTCTTGAGTGTACCCTGGAAGTCGTCCTCGTGAGTATCAACTCTTGGTCAAGGGACTGGTCCCGAACTTGGGGTCGGGAGACGGTACTCCTGAACCTCACAGTCGGTAACTTGATGAGTGGTCCCTTCAGGGATCGACGGGTAGTGACTTCAACCTGACACAAGAAAATAAAGAGAAGTGACTCCATGTCAACTAAATGTTATAACACATTCAAAGTTCACATATCGTTTCACCAAGCCAACATACACACACGCAGACATAAAAAAAAAATGAGAAAAGTAGTAGCAAATAATGTTCCGTAACTTACATCTAGAACACGATTTGTCATCCAAGGACAACAAATAAACGAAATGCATACCAGCACACATAGACGATTAGAGTAAGTATGAGGGTCCAAAGGGGAAAGGGGAGGACGGAGTAACCATTGGTACAAACAAAAGATGGTATTCAAACAAAAGACAGGTACTCAGATAAAGACAAAACATTTATTCAAGTAAAACACATGATACAAAATTTAAGGTGTATATACACCATAGTATACTATAAACAGAAAGAGACAGACTAAACGAAAGGAATCATGTGACTGGAGGTCCCTGAGCCTCACAGGGACACGAGATATGTGACGGGTACGACTTAAGGGTCCCGGATGATGAGGCCACCGACTGTGTGCCGTCCGGTATTGATATAAACACCTTAATGACTTCACTATCAAGAGCACTCTACCAACCCCCGTTGGGGCACACCAATCATTAAACCCTGACGGACCCGGGTGAGACACCCGTGTATTTTTCGAACTGAAAGGACATCCATCCGTCGCCTCCTAGGGACGAAATGGGGCCAGTGGTTCATAAGAGATCCCCTGTTAATACTTCGATAACTAGATACTAGTTAATACTGGATAACTAGATGTAATTGTCCCTACGTCTTCACCGGGTATATGACCTCAAAGATGTGTTCCTGGAGAAAGAACTGAGACTCTGTGACTTGGGATAGTCTACCTACACCCTCGTACTACGTCTCTACTGGATTTCTTTTCCCTTGGACCAAGTTGTGGAGTCTCGGTCGAAACCGAGTCTCGGTATCGGAGTCCTATCGGACCGTGTCCAGGAAGTACCTCGGGAAGAAGAGAAACCGTAGGGCCCTCTATTGTAGTCGTATAGGCCTATGTGGTACATTAAAGAAAGAGCAGTGACGATACTGTAAAGTCTAAAGAAACGGTAAGATCTCGTTGTCGTGACTACTACACAGGTATCGAGGGTAGGTCTTCAGACCGAAACATCGTCCGAGTGTATTATCTATTTCGACCAGTGTGGTAGTCTCACACGTCATCAGGAAATCCTTCCCTGATTTTAGTGAAGGGGTCTTGAACCTGAAGAGATACTGAAGACTCGTCTAGAAGTCCTACCACTGGTCCTTCTATGGTACGTTTGGGTCCCCATCGGCCATTTCTTCCGAAATGAAGAAGATTTCAGTGACCTGGTCTACCTGTGGAGATTAAGTCCCATACGGGTCCGACGACTTCTGAGTGTAGAATAAGTGAAGGACGAAGAAAGAAGATTAGCAGGACGTCAATCCTACCCCAAAGACTGGAGTGCACACGGTGTCCTCTCTTGAATGACGTGTACAGTCAAAGGAATTTCCGAGAGGGGTGCAACCGGTAGTGTGTCAAAGTGTCAGCAAAGGGGTGTGTAACCAGAATCTCGAAGACCGTCGGTGAGGGTGGTAGAACTACTCTTTTTTCTACCCACGTCGTACACATACACACATACACACATGTATATGAGTGCTTGTCAGTCGGTCGGTAAAAAAACACAACGTCAGGTGAGTACGTGATTTGAGTCCGTTGTCCGATATGACACCAACACGTTCTCATCGAGATGACCGGAACTCCCGGAGACCCTATTTCGGTGTTTCGGACGACGAGGGGGTGGTCGACTACGGGGTTTCCCTTCCTACGTTTAAGAACACACAAAAAACCCAAGAAAAGTAGTCCTCTCCACTTGTTGAACTACCCTTACGTAGAACGACGATAACAACCCTAAAAAAAAAAAACCAGGTCTTACTGTTTGAGAGTTACTTTTCAATTTAAGGTTCCGTATCCTTTTTTTCGATCTTAATCTTAGGTTCAGAGGTCTGTCTTCGGAGTTACGGAGAGTTTGAGTGACGGAGACAATTAGTTTAACATCAGAACATACCCACCCCATCCTCGTGTCTCACTTACTTACGCCTCAGTATCGAAGGAGAGGCGTTACTTCGGTATACAAAGGACTTAATTATCTCTATAATAAATGACGTGTACATTTTATCTGTTTCCGGTGAAGCACTACAGTAAAAGAATATTAAAGAATGTTAAAAGAGATACAAAAATCTTAATCCTGACTGAAAAAACGATGTCTTGAATTCAAATTAAAGGATTGTCTACACTTCCTCCCCATCAATCAATTTATTGATCGGGAGACTTTTTCATACCGTTGAAGTCACTTTCGATGAGGAAATGTAACCAAAGTGATGAATCTCCATTGGAGTGTTGTACGATTAGTCATAAAACGACGGGTACAATGGAATATTAGGTTTCCTACCCTTTCTATTTCAAGTGGTATATCTAGACTAATTAACTTTTCATAGCCAAGAATAACGACTGTAATACTCCAATCTTTATCGTAGGATACGATTAGACGTTACGGTTCTTTACTTCTACCAAATTTAGTCTAGAGTACTGATTACATACTCTAGGTTTCAAGAAAATAAGGACCGATAAAATCTTTTGACCCCACATAAAAATGGGTTTTTTGATTAAGACATTCTAAATAACTCTATTATGTTTTACGGAATATTGTTTGTCGAGCGTTAGTTCTAAAACAGGATGACTACTAGTATCTTTGACAAGGAGTTAAAATTTAACAAAGTTTTAATACATATGTACGTTGCCCAATTCTGGCCCAATGAAAGACACCCACGATAAGGTGAAATTAACATGAAATAACATTCAAGTAAATTTGTCTTTCTTTATATAGATCGTTATTTCACACGGACAATAAAAACGAACAAAAACAAAACAAATACTGTTTGACACTTTACGACACAAAAAGGATATCAAAATCAGGTACTTTAGACGTGAGAAAGGTGAACTAAATCCTTCCTGGGAATTAATGACGACAGTAATCGTGGATCACAAGTTTTGTCAGACAATTTTACATGACAATCAGAGTGGAGATTCAGGGACGAACGAAATAAAGTAAAAAAAAGGTTCCCATTCACTTTGTTATTAACGGGATTATTGTTGTTAGTGTATGTAGCTTAGTTTATTGTAAAGTTCAAAAAACAACGGATAAAGAAAAAGAAGTCTTAAGGCGAAAACACACAATTCTAACCGGATCTCAAACTTTTTCACAGGTATTCATCCCAATGATGATGGCTCCTGAATAATGGACCCAGAATTTTTGTTCCGTGAATAAACGGAAAAAGAAAGGTGTACCTATACCTACTGTCTGTTGACGACGGTTCGAAATTACAAAGACGGACCAGTACGTGTCAAGACGTTAAATACGTATTTACATATAGTTGTTGAACCCTAGCGAACTATTGGAGCGAGCCTTATTCCTTTAGGTCGGTCCGCGCAGGTGCGCCGGCAGGCGCGCACGTGTGTGCGTGTGTATGTGGGTCCGCGCTCGTGCGCGCGCGTGTGTGTGTGTGTGTGTGTGTGTGTCCAGTTTTCAACTAATTAAGGGCTCTAGGGGGTCTTAGAAAAAGAGAAAAGACGGTCGCGGCTGAAGGGTCCGGCCCACCGTCCCTCCGACCCCCGCACGCTCCCCGCCCCTCCTTCTCGTCTCCCTCCGCCCTCGACCCACGGCCCGCGGCCACGCGCGGCGCGGGCGAGGACGGCCCACTCTCAGGCCCGGCCCAAAACGCGGCACAGGGGCCCGAACAGAGTGCCGGAGGTCGGCGGCGGCGACGGCACAAATGACTCGAGCGCGCAGGACTATAGTGAGGCGACCGTACCTCCTCCTCCTCCTCCACCTCCTCGCTCTCCTCCTCCTCCTCCGCCGCCGCCGCCGCCGCCGCTCGTCAACTAGTAACACTACCACCGTCCTCGTCGCCGCCGTCGCCGTCGGGTCGGCTCGCAATCCCCGACGAGAGGCGCGCCGCAAAACGTTTCCTGAAGTGGCTAGATGAAAACGTCAGCGGAGCCTGACAGGTACACAAATGAAGGGGGTCGGGCTCCTAAGCTATAGATCCAAGGACACTTTACGTCGACTCGTCGGTTTCATGAAACTCTTGTGCCCCGCCGTATTTGTGGTTTTGAAAAAACACCTTCCTTTTACGTTATTCGTTCGAACGGCAAAAGGCTACGCCGCACCTCACTCACACACAGCGCGCACAGGCGTGACTCCGTATACGAACACACACATGTACCCAACACAAAAAGCCATGCATCCCTCTTTTACGAACGGTTGGTGGCCTTTAGAGAACCTTAAATAATCTTTTATTACCTAATACTTTTCTTCCGTCCGCGTCTCGCCTAGAAGGGAACTCAACGTTGGGCTAAACGACGACCGAGTCAAACAACACTAAGAAAAACAACTATCCACAGACTACCATAAGACTATTGTGGGGGGAAAAAAGGGGAGCTCGAAATGTCAAATTTTTTTCCTTTGTTTTTTTGGTGGGGTTTTAGAGAGGGGGGAGAAAAAAAAAAAAGCGGGCCAGCCCTAGCGACAAAGGTAGGTACACGAACGCAGAGGGGGCGCAAGGTGAATTTGATAAAATTAGGAACCTGGGTTCCTCCTCCGACTATCCCCCACCTATTTTTTTCAAGAAGGTTTTATCACACGGGCCCCTCGTCCTACCCCCTAAAGCGTCGGGGGCGACGACGGCGCTTACCGTCATCATAAACGTAGTTGTCATCGGACTTGTCGTCGGAGCCGCCCCGGCCCTAGCCACACTTATTATGAGGGTTATCATGAGGGCGACGAGGCACATCGTTAGTGGGCCGACGGCCGACGCCGTGGCCGCCGAGGCCCCCGGGCCCGCCGCCTGGCCGCCGGCAGGGGTTCGTGTCGTGCCACCACCTCGCCGAGGCGGTCGCGTAGCTCCCGACGGCCGCCGTGGTGCAGTTGACGCTCTTGTCCATGGTCGTCCGAGTCCACCTCGTCGACCTCGACCTCGCGGCCCTGTGGCACTTGGAGATGGTCGCCTGGAACCTCGTCTCCCGGTTCTTTAGACCGCGGCCGCGGCCGTTCGTTGTCGTGGTCTCGTTTGGGGTCGTTCTACGCCTCCGACGGAGCCGCCTCGTCTCCTTGGTGTGCGACTAGTACCACTCCCGCGCGACCGTCGCCCGTGCCCCGCGCGCGTACTCTCCCCCCCGCGCACCTCGAAGAATTGTTCCCCCGCGCCCCTAGACTAAACGTGCCGCCCGCTCCACCCGACTTCGGCTTCCCAATTGCAGTTGAAAAAACTCGATTTCGACGGCAGCGGCGATGGACAATTAGACAGTCCCAACAGTCTAAACCCCTTCTGCCCCGCTCTCCTCCCCTTCGGTCAGTGCTGACGTTCCCCGCCTCCCTCGGATCTCCTCGCAGCCTCATTCCGTGACCTTTTCAAAATGGGGGGAGAGGGAAAGAATCTATGGCTACACTTTCTCACATGGCTCAACTTTGGAGCGAGGAGGAGGAGTGGCGAGGGATGGGGTAGGGAGTGGAGCGGCGGACCCGAGGGGTCTGGGCAGGGGGAAGCGGGTGGGGCGAGTCGTGTAGGCGGCTCACATCCCTCCTTAACTACGACAGCGTCTAAGACCCGCCCGTGGTCCGAGAGCTTGGGGCACCCCTCCTCCTCCCTACCTCTACGAGAGCGGAGGAGAGGGGCCGAGTGGGGGAAACCCGACTCTTTCAGATTCTCAAAACACTTACTTGAAACTTCACCCACTCTTTGTTCGCTCCCACCTGCGCGCGGGCGCGCGCGGAGCCACTCCCGCGCGCGCCTACGCCCCGCGCCCACGCGAGGGAGCGCCAAGCTCTGGGCGTCGACCGGGCCGTCCACCTCGCCGGGGCTCCCAGCTCTGTCCTCGCCGAGCGGCCCCGCCCTCCCCTCTCTCTGAGGGACCCGAACGCGGCTCTCAGGGGCAGTGCGTTGAGGCGTTCCCCCTCAGAGAGGGGAGGAGGAGAATTTGAACGAACGTGCCTCGAAAGAGGCGAAGACAGAGGGCGGGGCAAGGGGTGGTTGAAAGGCCCGGACAGACTATTCGGACCTCCTCACCTTCCATCACCCCTCCACTTTCTCCGAATTTACCGACCCACCCACCCAAGCTCCATCCTCCTCGTCGGTTACCGAATTGAAGAGCCCTCCTTCCCCGTCAAGGGTGGGGGATTGGGACTCCCACCTTAGGAAAAAGGATAGAGGTGAGAGGCCAAGAAACCGAAAGGAAAGCCCCAACCCCGCCCNCCCAACCCTCGGCCTTCAAACCCTTTCCACAGACGTCGGGGGAGGGGGCGGCGCGGCGGGACCAAACCCAACGCGCGCACACGCCCCACCCCGCCCGCCACCCTTGGGTCCTCGCGTCGCCCCGGCGCACGGAAGCGGGCAAATGGGGCGTCTGGCGTGGAGCTAGCCGCCGCGCCCTCCGGGACAGCCACACGCCGCATAGTTATCGCGTGCAGGGGCCAGACCCCCAGCATCCGCGGGCCCCACCACGCCCACGACCGCGCCCGAAAGCGGCCCGCAAGGCACTGTTTCTCGGCCGACCCCCCTCCCCTTCTCCTCTCTCCGGTGACGCGAGTGAGGGGTGGAGGGGGGTGGGGCGTGCACTTCTCCTTGTTAAACAAATAGAACCCGAAGTTCTTAGGAAGGGAGGAGGCCCAAGAGGCTCCGGCGGGTCGGGGAGGAGGGAGGAGAGGGACGAGCCGCGCTAGGACGGGTCAGGGCGGCCGTCGTGGAAGGGAGGAGGAAAAGGAACGGGGGGTGGGGAAGAAAAGGAGGAGGGTGGAAGGAGCTCGGGCGGAAGGGGGAGGGAAGACCTTGCGCCGGCACCCCCTCCCTCGCCCTCCGCGAAACAGGCGAAGCGCCGGCCCGAGCCGAGCCCTCCGGCGGGCCGACCCTCCCCGAGACGCGGACCGCCGGGACGGGGAGGGGACCTCTGGGCGCGAGGGGGGCGCGGGCACGCGCCTCTCCGCCTGTGCCACCCCTCCTTCTTGCTGCCAGTGTCTCAGTCCCTCCCTCCAAGAGCGAAATGTTTGTCCTTCGGCTTTTGGTGACTGTGGGATCGAAAAGACTAACATGGGCTCCGCCCCGCCCGGACGTAGAGCTGATATAGAGCGCACGGGACCACCATGGGTAAAGAGAGGGCCAGGCGCGGCAGACGGTGAGGGGCGGGGGAAATCGCGGGAAGGTGCCTGCTTCTCTGAGTGAAAACATGGATTCTGAGTTCATCGTAAACTTTCCGTGACCCTTATAGTGGGAACGGACGATGTGCGGGAGAAAAGGACAAAAAAGGATTCGGGGTGCGCGAGCCTAACGCATCTTTACCCGAAGAAAACCCTCCGAGGTTTTAGAATCAGGGTTGGCGGAGAGACGGCTGGAAAGCCCTAACCTACTAACTTCCTGATGGCGCGGTCGACCCGTTGCGCCCTTGTTTTCGGCCACGGACCAGCGAAAACTAGCGTCCGCTCTCGTCATCTCAAACGTCGGTCTTTCAAAATCCAACACAAGGGAACACCCCCGGCATACCCGGAACCCTCCCCATCTCTACCCCCTGAGGACCACGCGCGCGGACCCAATACTATGTGGGCGTCCACCCTCTGTCAAGTCCCAGGACTACAATAGACCTTCTTGTATCGTTCGGGTTTGGTCTCGAGCGAAAACTTTTACTTTTCTATCTCAAATGAACTTATCTGCTGAGCATTCGACATGCAAAGTACCGCTTAGGGTCAAGTCGTTCAATTGTCGATTTGAACTTTTTACTACCGGACTTTTATTGTAAGAAGACAGTTAAAATACTGTTATTAAATCGAATAACTACTCTGACTATATGTCCTCATATAAAATCGAAGTTCACATAAAGTATGTACGTAGAGGGTAACTATGCACCTTGTTCAAACACACTACTCACATTACTTTTAGTTGTCGGAGGTCAGGATTCGGCTCAACGTACATTTAAGATACATGGTATATTTTATTTCCCCTTGTTCAATTGTAGGAGGAGATGTTCAATAAAAAAGAAATTTCTATTAATCGAGTTTTAAAATGTATCTTGGGACTTTACTTTCTCATAAAGTTGAACCGGACAAATACTCCATTTTTAGAACTCTCTTGTCCAACGTTTCTTTTGCAAATAGAACTTAATCGTCGACCTAAAATCAACCCGAGACCCCCTCCCCCGTGTCTCGTTAATATAAATCAAGAGTCTAACTCGAGAGATAAACCTTCCGGAATTTCTTTTCGTCGTTAGTGGGTCTCAGTCTATTATTATTACCACTACTATTTTTATTTCTACTTATCCTAAAAAAAAGACAAAATAACGAAAACAAATGGAAGAATCCCGGTTATACAGATTTCATGATTTATAGCTAATCAAGAGAAAGACGAACTAAACCCAAGTCTTCCGTCAGATTATTAGTTCCGAATGGAGAAAACTAAACAAAAGAATAGAAAGTGTAAATGTTCGTATCTGTACTTTTTGTTCGTTCTTTAGGTCTTCGTCCCACCCACTCCTCTGCCTTTAGAAGCAACCGAGGTCCGAGGACCCTTCCACCATTTCTTAGGTCGACGTTCTCTCCGTCCTCTACACCCAAACTAGGGACCCAACCCTTCTACGGGACCTCTTCCTTTACCGTTGGGTGAGGTCACAAGAACGAACCCTTTACGGTACCTGTCTCCTCCGACCGCCCGATGTCAGGTACCCCAACGTTTGTCGTCCTGTACTGACTCTCGGACAATCTCTCATCTACCGGGTCCGGACCCAAACTTCGACGTAAGGGAGTCCATTTTCTATCAAAGATCTGTAATTTACTGAAAGAGATGTGTATGACATATAGTCTTCCCAGAGTGGGGGTGCGGGGGTGGGGGTTCTCAACGACCATTCTTGTTACGTCAACTTTTCTACCGAAAAGGACTTCATCAAAACAAACAACATCGTCTTACTCTGTAACAAGTAAAAGATATGAACTTTGACTTGGGGACCTATTTTAAAATTCTGTTTAAGGGACTGTTCAAGTAAGAGTAAGTCCGTATGGTTTACGTACTCCTACGTCGGGAGTCTTAGAGTTTACCACCGTCGAATGAACTGGACCTATTTAAGACAAAAGTACTGGAAAGATGAATAGTCGTGATAGTATTGAAAGTGTCACACGAATTAAATATGTGTCGAATCTCTGACGTATTTAGATACACTAAGGACGAGAATTCTCAAATAGTGTAACAAATAAACTATTATTCGTCTAATTTGCGACAAAATCTCTTTTGATGTCAGATAGGTTTCACAAACCTAAAGATCAGAACAGAAACCTTTTCTGGGACTACGACCCTTTCTAACTTCCGTTCCCCTCTTCCCCTGTTGTCTCCTACTCTACCAACCTACCGTCGCTACTTGTACTCAAACTCGTTCGAGACCCTCAACCACTACGTGTCCCTCCGAACATCACGACGTCAGGTACCCCAACGTTTCTCAGTCTGTCCTGCCTCACCGACTTGACTAGGTTTCACAAGAAAGAGTAATGGAGGACCTTCTCTATGTCCTTTATAGTTATATGATCAGGTCCCGATTTGGAGGAATATTTACTTCGACCCAACGGAAACGAATAGGACAACTTCCATTTAACAACCGAAACATCAGTTCACAAAAACGTTCGGACAATCCAGTTTGGTAAACACTTAGAAAGAATACTTGGAAAAGAGACCGAATAGGACAAGATGACGAGAAGACCCACTATCCTAAACTGTCATAGAGAACTTTTTGAAAGGTATCGGGTGTGTCCCACACGGAATTCAAACACTTTTTGAAAAACTTTAAAGCAAAGAGAAGTGTTCACAAACAGAAAATTAAGAGTTCTTCGTAATTTTTTCTTCCGCCACTTATTCGTGGTCATGTATGAGTTAACACAATACATACAGGAAATCAACACCATGTAAAATAAATCATTACCCATCGGTTACTAGTCTTTTCATTTTCGTATCAATTAGTAAATAGTATTAGATTTTACGAGAAATCCGACTCAAAGAATAGTCCCCTTCGACTCAAAAGTCCCCCTATCGTACAAACTACGAAAGATAGGACGGAGCAATCTTAGAAACCTCCAAAAGACGGTGGACTATACTCCTTTTATTTGTCAGGTACCTATACCACATGACTGTAAAGGCTTTCGTCCTGCTCTTAAAATTTGCCATTTTGTCTCGACATGTCTCAACAAAAGATGTATAGAGAGACTCTGACTATCGGTTGACAACACTTTTTCCAAAGGACTAACCTAAAAAGGTAAACCAACTCTATGCTTACGCCCTCAGAAAGAGAGAGAGAGCAATCACGACGATGGCCTCTTCCTTAGATCATATTATTTGGTAAGACATGTGATGTGTCATTAAAAACTTCTGTAGAGATCATGAATACAAAATAAATTACAGTACCTCAAAATGAACACTAGTCACGAGGTACACATAATTAATTGTGAAGACACGATGTCAAGACTCGAATTCCACCGATTGAAGACAGTAGAGAAAGGTATAATGGATAGTATCTCTTGACACTGTAGTTAGTCTGTAGTTTTAGAATATTTTTCCTTGTATAAATTTTGAGTCAGGGTTCCAAAAGTATTATAAACACAAAATCAAGAGGGTCTATCGAAACGTAAAAGTCTCCGACTAATGACTCAAAAGTCTCGGTCGACAAACGAAACAAAAAGAAAAGAGGCGGACGACGGTTGGAAAACCAGAAAAGTGACTAGAAAGCGGGAAAATGGTTTCTTACCCTTCTTCGTTCTTCTTCTGCTCAAATCACGAAGGAGGAGAATATTCATTACTTGACCTAATCTATGGTTAATAAAACCTAATTAATACCCAAATTAAATCATATGGTAAATAAGAAGTAATCGCGTTTAGTATCTCTTATCTGACTTAAAAATTTACAGTAAGTATGTAAAATGCTATAACCATGTGTCAAGTATCACGAAGTATCTTCACTTTTACGACGTGCCCCTACTAGGTCTCTCTACTATACCCCACCCTCCACCCTCCCCCCAAGTCCTAACCCTTGAGTACATGTGGGCACCGACTAAGTACAGTTACATACCGTTTTGGTTATGTCATAACATTTCGTTTTATTTCATTTTTAATTTTAATTTTCTTCACTTTTACGATTTAGTGTGAGAGCGTAGGTTCTGAAACTGTTACATCATAAAAAAACCATCTAAAAGTCATAATAAAATCGATCCAAATTCCCTTATTGCCCAGCAACAATAAATCAGTGGTAATCGGAACTACGGTCACTGAAGTGTTCTCAACGTCCGACAATAAGGGGAAAACGTACTGTAAAATTCATTTTATTATACGAATAAACGGACAACAAAGTTTGATTAAACTGTGATGTTTTTTGCAACTAAATGTCTACTGGTACGACCTCAATAACCTAGGGGGTTTAATTTAAAAGTAATTTTTTATGTCGTACGAAAAGTCTGTGTAAGGTTTTTAAGTAACTAAGCACAAACACTCTACCTTTACCTTGAAAACCTTTTGACTGATTAATTAAAAGGATTTGAATCTTTTTGTTTTGTGAAAAAACAACAACAACAAATCGTTTCGAATTTCTCGATTTCCTTATCATGACCTATTTGAATGAGTCTTCTACCACAACTCCCGGACGGTATATTACTTATGAATTTCTAGTATCACAAGGTAGGGTACCTCACCTCTTCTACGTGACAAACAAACAAAAAAAAAAAATTTATATGGACCGATAAGGTAGACAATTTGTCAACTCCCTGAAAAATCGATACCTATTCGTTGAGGTAAACCCTTTCTTCGTGTCACAAGGAAATCCCGGTGGTATGTATGTACGTATCTTTTTCGGTAATGATGATACCAAGTCCCAAAAAAAAATTCCCGTTCGACACGGATGATAAGAACCCCCTTAAATTATTTTTAGAGTTTTCTGGACGTCATGAAGGAGACTGTAGTCCTTTCACTAAAGAATTCTTATTAAATCTGTGTAGAGAAATTAAAATAACCTGGAAGGTAACCAATTTTACTGAAAATACGACTTCAACAAATCAGTGTTTCATCATAGACTGAAAAACGGTGGGGTATCTGTCGTCGGGTGGTCCGAGGAGACAGAGACCCTAAGAGGTCCGTTCTTATGACCTCACCCAACGGTAAAGGAAGAGGGGAGATGATTGATAGAGGGTCTATAACAAGTACAGGTAACTCAGTCACTACGACAGATTGGTAAAATAGGAGACGACGACTAAAGAGGAAAACGGAAGTTAGAAAAGGTCGTAGTCCCAGAAAAGGTTACTCAGCCGAGAAACGTAGTCTACGACTTCATCTTAGAAAATCTCATTCTTATTGACTGTGAGTAGAAGGAACTCGTTACCGAATTGTTGGTATCTTTCGAACTTACTTTATAAATTTGATTGTCGAAGGTCTTACAGAATTGAGGAACTCAGGGGTAAGATAACCCATCTTAGATCAAAATATTACAAAGTATAATGCCTGAGAGGCTAGGAAGTGTGTCAGTGAACACGAAGACGAACATTTCTGCAATCTTGGTAATGGTATAGAGAGAGTGTCATAGAGAGAGGTGGAGGTCTTTTGTGTACAGTCCTGTCCCCGAAGAAAAGGAAGTTTTCTTTTCCGACTTTACGACTCAGACAAACACGTCTAAGTTGGACCCGGCATTGACACTGAGTTTTCCTAACGTATCGAGATTTCTGTTCGAGACGATCACGGGAAGGAAGAGTGTCACCACCCAATAAAAAGAAAGAAACTAACAAACACTCCACGACTTTCATTGAACTACTAACTCTCACTTAGATTTCCCTGACGAAGGGTCATTTTCCGAAATTCTTTGAGATCACCATTCTCTCTCTCCGTTCTCCACCCACTCCTAAAACCTCCATAGAGGACCTTACCCACCGTTATCTCCAAGACGAGTAAACCCCACTTCTCATAGGACCATGGAACCCTCAAATACCGTCATTGCATACTAAAATCATCAGACAAGACTTGGACGTCTGTAACAATTTTGAGTTTATATATAAAAAGGCTCGATTACAATTTTAGTAAACATAGACTTTTTTTTTTAAAGGACTTTATAAAGGGACGAAGAAATTTACTGATGGAGACGGTAAATTCACCTAAATGGTGTTCTAAGGAACTTTAGTATCTCAGAGGTAATCACCTCTAAAACGGGGGTTGGACTTGTAAACCGTCACAACCCTCTGTAAAAGTCAACAGTGTTAACCTCCCCACGATGACGACAGATCTCCCATCTTCGGTCCCTACGACAATTTGGAGGATTTATGTTGGCGTTGTTTCTTAGTGGCACAGGTTTCCTAGTCACAACGACGATGACTCTTTGGTACGGAATTTGTTCTTCGAGGGAATCTTACAACTTTTACGTCACACCGAAAGAAATGTCGAAAAGTTTTTGTAAGAACGATGAATGTCCCACCTCTCCCCTCGCCACAACGGCACTCCATCTGTCGGTCAGGGACCCTTCTTCCATTGGAACTGGGCCAGTACGACCGAAGGAGGTAACTGAAGAAATGTCGGTTCTAAAGAATTCAACTTGTTTGTGATTTGTCGGAACCGGACACGGACCGGCCGAGGATAGACCTACTCTACGGGTCGTAGAGACTCGTAAAAGGGTAGAGGGACGGCCTCGCCAACAAACCGAGTTTACTTCATTATATACATTCTGAAGGTTTCTAAAACACCACGATGCGTTTACGACCCGAACAAAAATACTTAATGAAGGAATAGTGAAAAACGGAGGATTCACGTCTGAATCTCACTAGACTCCGAATAAAGTGAGTACACCTCCGGCCCCAGAGTACCGTTCCAGGACTTGTTGACGATGTATAACCTATGACAAAGATCCACGCCCCCTAAGTCATTACTTGGGTCCAGGAATGACAGTAACCTGAGTGTCGTCTCGTAGTAAGTACAAAGTCTACTCGACGCATTTCGCCAGAAACACCAAACTACTCTTGTACAATTACCTTTAGCAATTGTTCGATTGTCCCTAAGGGTTCACCGAGTCGCCATTTCTTAGACGGACGGTCACGTCCTCTGTGTCCTCTACACCCAAGGTAGGGACCCAGCCCTTCTAGGGGACCTCCTCCTTTACCGTTGGGTGAGGTCATGAGGACCTGTCTCCTCGGACCGTCCGATGTCTTACACCCCAACGTTTCCCAGTCTGTACTGACTCGTTGACTCCTGCGTGTGCGGTATTCGATTGTAAATTCCTTTAGGATTCTTATGATTTACGAAACATAGAAGAACGTTCGAAGGATATCAAAGACCGTGACGAAAGACATCGTTGTAAATAAAGTGACAAAAAGTTTATTTTAGTGAAACACCTCCCCTCTCCTAATCAACCACACCACCTCTTATTCTAATTTCCCACCAACAATTTTTGTTCCGAAATTTTTGTTCTTTCTAGTCAAAAGAAAAGAAAAGAAAAAAAAAAAAAAAACCTCATCCACGGGGACCACCCGATGTCAGGTACCCCAACGTCTCAGTCTGTACTGACTTACTGATTCGTGTGTGTGTGTGACCGTGGTGTTGGTGTCGAACTGCAGTTCGAAAATCTTCTTTAATCTCTCTCTCTCTCGTAAACTTTTCCTTGTTCGTCCTTCCGTGTCCAGAACTTTGGTACACTGTACTTCTCGTCGACCTTCTGGACCTCCACAAATCAAACTAAACCCCCTACTATACTAATGAAAGAATTTTATAAACTTCCCGACAGTACACTTCTTTCCTAATCTACGTGAGAAACACCGGAGGTCCCCTATTTCAATCCTAGTCACCAACCGCTAATAAACTTCGTTTCAAACCAAATTATATAATTTTTTTGTTAATATACTTTTATCTTTGACAAGTGTCTACTTTACCCGACACAACTACTCGGTCTTACAAGGTCGTCTTCAACAAGTTAATTGACTTTACAACCGTCACTGTTGTAGGAAGAAAAAAATTACTATTTTTAAAATAATTTGTTATACTTTTATTTTATGGTCAATAATCTCCTATCCCGGAAACAGACAAGGAAGGAGAAGTATAGGAGTACTATCTTTTTCTTGATGGACCCTTAAGGGACCACCAAGTCACCGATTTTGAGATATGAAAGTGACGGTTACCAGACCCAAATTAGGGTGCAGTCCCTTGATTCTAGGGTGTTCGGCGAACCACGTCGGTCTTTTTTTTTTTCTGGATGGAGACACACACACACAAGTCAACGACTCAACACAGACTGAAACACTGGGGTACCTGACATCGGGAGGTCCGTTCTTATGACCTCACCCAATGGTAGGAGGAGGTTTCCTAGAAGGACTGGGTCCCTAACTTGAGCTTAGAGATCTTAGAGGACATAACCGTCCACCTAAGAAATCGTAACACCGTGGACCCTTCGGGGGGTAAGGTCTTATTTTATAGTGTTTTAACTAACTCACTAGGGTATGAAACTCTCTAACTATCAAAGAGTAAAAGACGGTTAATTCGGAATGAATTAACGTTACCTGTAGGAATAGGTAAATAGTGACATGTATACACTCTAAAGATATCGTGTTTAAACCTGAAAGAAGACATATACATTATACATATTTGTCTTCAGACAAAGAAGACTTCTTCGGTTTAGAGAATTAGATTATAACAAATTGTATCTAGGACCTAGAATAAATAATGTTAGGTAAAATCCCGTTCACTATTAACACAGAGAACTTTTCATCCCGAATTTTTTTTTCATAGTTGAGATCGCGAACCATACACAGTAACGTCAGACGCAGTTGTGAATTAAACATTTCCGACATATAGACCGGTATGTAGAATCTCTTTACTGAAAGAAAGAAAAGTAGACCAGGGTCACTGCTTCACTCATCCTCAGATCAATTGGTCGCGACCAAGTCCGACACTTGTGCCCCTTAAGTGCCAGAACTTGTCGAAAACATCAAGAGACATGAAAAGAACTTGAACCACAAGGGGTCCGGACGCACCGAAATACGCATTTATAGAAAGACAACTACCGTGCCATGGACCCCACCGGCACGCACGTCCAAACTCACCAGTATTTTTAGTGTCCAGACACTCGACGGTGAAGGAGGTCCAAGTTAATGGGACTGATTAGGTCAGTAGACACATTGTACCATTATTGTTGGACGACTGGACCGGTTGACTTCTTTTACGTAGTTTTACCTGAGCGGAGCTGTCAACGAAAGGTCCTAAACAAACCTGTCCTCTTTAGGATAGTGAAAAGTCGTATGTCCACTTCACCAGAGTTCTGACGGGAAGAAACAGTAAAACTAAGTGGAGACCGTACCGTCGACGGGAGGTCCTTCTAAGAGTCTTGATGTCAGACATAAAACTGTTCTCGGCCTCGTCAAACCGAGGTCTTAGATATGGGAACCGATGTCACAACAAGACGGAAGCGGTCTGACTTCCCAAGACAGAACTTTTCTACCACACTCACCGACGGAAAAGTTTTCTTGGCACGAGAGGGGTCTTCGTCAGGAGTGGAAGGAAATCCAAAAGTCTAGACAAACTTGTCCTCGGGTCGTACTTCTAGGGACCTGCACAACCAGGAACCCATCGAGACGACAGAGTAAAAATATTCTAAAAATAAAAAAGCTACGTCTGGTAAACTTTTCAAAGCCACCATTTCTTAGGCAGACGGTCACATCCTCTACGACCTCTACACCCGACATAAGGACCCCACCCCTCTAGGGGAACATTGTCCTTTACTGTACGTTGAGGTCCTAAGAATGGACCTCTTAGGGTATCGGTCCCTTCGGACCACCCGAGGTCAGGTACCCCAACATTTCTCAGCCTGTGCTGACTTGTGAGTGAGCGAGTAACTTAACCAATGACATAACGAAGACACAATACAAAACCCACAAACCGGAAGTCCGTACTCCCTGGAGTCGAAGGGTTGGTCCCTAACTTAGGGACCATCGTGGGTGTAGTCTTCCGGCTCAGAGTTACTGACCTAGTGGTCCCTTAAGGGACCTGGGACGACAAAGGAGTCTTCTAGGGAAACGACAGAGGACCGGGGGTATGGAGACCGGAACCACTGGGAGAGAGGAGTAGAGGAAATGGTGGGTTGAGTACAGAATGGAAACAGTGGCACCGTCATCCCGGACCTCTGAACAAGTCTTACAACCACCGCCACTAAACTTGGTGTCTTCATTTGGTTTCCACCTCGACATCCACTAACCGGAGGTGAAATCTCCAGTACGAGAGGGGTCACTAAGGTTATTTGGTCTGCGAGACGAAGTCAACCACTAGATCGATTGATCACTGTCGGTAAAAGATACAAAGATAAAGTAAATCGGCGTGGTGTATCGTAGAATCACTCTTTTCGGGGAAACCGGTCGATTCGATTTCGTCGACACACGTGTCACGTCGGAAGTCCCCTCCCCCTAAGTCAGATTTCTGTCGATCTATAGAAGACGGGGCCATCGAATGTCGACCAATCTGTGTACTTTATTCCCGGAACGAGGACTAGGACTTTGATCCGGTCGGTCCTGATAGGTACTTCTTTAGGAAGTTCAACGACCAGCCTAGTACGTTATGCTGAAGTCGGAGACTGAGAAGACGACTAGCAGTTCAAATTTGTCGGTCCAAAGGAAAAACGATCAGATGAGAGGGAGACTCTTCACAGTAGACTGAAAGAGACACAAACAAAGACTAAAAGGGACCTAGACACAGAAAGTAAAGATCGTGGGTCTTCAGAAGAAACTTCCTACTGAAGGTACATACATTTTCCACCTGTCGACGGAACGTAAAACGGGGTTCATATTGTAATTTGGAAATGTGACTACAATCTGTCATATTGACCAAGAGACAAAACTTATAATCAATAAAGTATCTATAGACTGATATCGACAATCCATTTTTGATGAAAGATTTCCGACCACTATAATATCGTTACGACGTTATTTGAAAATTAAAGATCAAGGAAATTTTTCGTAAAAGAATAAAGGAAAACTTTCTCAGGTCTCCACTAAACACTATCTATTCTTTACGAGTCTTAGTTCAGAATAGAGTAATACCTCAAAAATTTTTTTGTATAGTTTTCATACAAAGTCTGGATAAAAAAAATTCTTTCAATTTAATGATACCTATATTAAGGACGTCTCCTTATAGACCTCCAGTTGTAATTGTAAATACGTTTCTTTAGCCTGTATCATAGGATCGAACTGTGTTAAAAGACCTATCATGCATTTTCTTTATGTCGACAAAACGACCCAACCGGAACTCAAAACCGAAGTCTTACCGACGCACTATTATTACGGTCTCGAGGGTATCACCCATTTTGTATGTACGGAATACGACAAATCAGTGATTCAATACAGGTCGAGAAACACTGGGACACCTGACATCGGGCGGTCCGAGAAGACAGGTACCCTAAAAGGTCCGTTCTTATGACCTCACCCGACGGTAAAGGAAGAGGTCCCCTAGAAGGGTTGGGTCCCTACCTTTGGCCCACAGGGCTTAATGTCCGTCTAAACACTGACAGACTCGGTGGTCCATGGACGACGGTATAAGACAAAACCGTGGAAGGCAGGGGTCAAGATTAGGCGACACCCCAAAGTCAGGAGGGCAAGAGGGCCGGTGGTACCCTTGTACACACCGACATCGTCACCGGGCGAAATGTCTTAGACGTCCACCATAAATAGAAATTAGTGAAGTCCATAAAGGAATGTCACCCCAGACGTCAAGCCGTGGAGAGGCCAACATTGTAAGGGAATGATAAGTGTAGGACGTCATCGGGAAAGGACCCTCTCGGAGACTTCAACCCATTTGTCTCCACCAAATATATTTCTTCGTTGAAAGAGTCAAATCTTCAACAATGTCGATTTTCCAACTTTTGCAGAAAAAGACACATTGACCCTTAAGGATTTACCAAACGTCGACGATAACCTAAAAAACTTCTGTGCAAGTCAAAAACAGTGACTTCGTGTCTTTGCTACGGAAATCTAAAACCTAAAGTGCGTCGAATGAAGAATCTTGGACAACTTCCTGATAACCCCTTTCGATAAACAGTGCTGTAACTTATTGATATGACCTTTCTTTAAACCCCCCCGTCCATACCCGATCCAGACCTCTGGGACTACTTGAACCAGTGCTATTGAAGCTCCCACCGGCTCATACCATGAAACATCCAGACCCTATCGAGAGGAGAACCGATAACTTTAAGTTTATCTGAACGAAAAAAAAAAAAAAAAAAAAAGTTGGAAACTAAGACAAGAATCTAACTTTCTTGACTATACTTAGTAAGTCCCCGTAAAAGAAAATTGAACTTCAAACACCAGACTCTAACCTTAACCTTGTGAACCTTTATACATCGTTATCAAAATTCCTTCCCTCGAATTACTGTCACACACGTCCCGTCTGACACACAGAAACAAGGGAGACGACTCCACGGCCGACAGACACAGTGACCAAACCATCCGAGACACAAATAGACACCAGACCTTACAGTTTCCTGACGGTTGGATTCTTAAAACGAAGGGAGAAATGGGATTTCACTACCACATCCTCAAAGACCATAACCGAATACCCCCACCCCTGTTGGTATATACCTTCTCCCTTCCCCCTAACCGACCGAAGGCATAAGAGTAGGTAAGAAGGATTACGGTAAAAGTAATGAGATAATTGTCTCTCACCTATGAGACTCATTAATAAACAGACAGAAAAGGAAGTGTCACATTACGCGTGAAGTGAACAAAAGAAGTTGAAAAACATTAGATACACAAATACTATGTGACTTCTCGTTATTTAATCTCTTCTCTCTATTAATCGAAACTGTCGGAATGTCTTGACTATGACATTCTCCTCCCTCGTTCTCCCAACGAAATCGTTTCCTAAGGTACTGACCCAAACTCACTTTAATAGGTCTATTTAAGTAGTCGACAGACCCACCGGGTCCAGGATCCTTCTTCACCTAATACCACACTAAAAATTCTTAAATTTGTAAAAAGTATCAATTTTTTATAGAAAATAAGGGTTGTATCTAAAAAAATTTGGTAAAAATTAACTTCACATCAATTAAAAGGTACAACACAATCAAAATCTACATTTCACTAAGTATATGTATATATATATAAGGAAAAATCTATGGAAAGGTAGTATCCAATAATATTTTCTATGACTTACATCAAGGAACACGATAGATCATCCAGGAACAAATCGACAAAATATATATATTATCACACATATTGTTTCATCCTAAAAATCTACCCCTTTAAGTTTTATGGCTCGTTACTTTACCCTCCTTCTTTGTCGTTGAGTCGGTGACCACAATTTTTAAGGACTACAAGGGTCACGGAGAATTAGAGAGAGACTCGTACTCGGACACAACAAAAAACTCTTTGGAAACAAATTATCGGGAGAATGTAATTTCCTTTCACAAGGAAAGTGAAACTACTGAACGGATAACCCCCTACACCGGAAGTTCTTTGTACCAAGTAAACCGTATAATCGAACTGAACCATCAGGGAGAGTTAAACCCCTACGAAACGTATCCTCTGGGCAGAGTCACAGATATCCCTTCCTCCAATTGGTACCCAACCGAATTTAATAAGGATGATAATATGAATAAAAGACAAAAAACCTAACCTTTCTTTTGCACCTTGTCTCACACTCGAACTGAACCCGTCTTCCCCTCCCCACCACCCATTTTAAGTGTCGTAGATTATTTTCTTTATTCGTTTATTCGAGGACACAGTAGTAATAAGGATGCCGAGAAAGAAGGACCCGGCCTAGTTCGGGAGTAGGTGTCACCTCCAGTACCACTATGCCTTTTTTTCCCCAGATAGATCTTACAAGACTCTATATGGATCAATCACGAGTGTTCTCTCCGTTCTTCCGACACATCTCCTCAAAGTGACTCTTTCTGTAACAACTAGGTCCAGTGACAGTCGAGATACCCTACTCAATGAAAGTCAGTGACACTGGAGAATCGGTGTCCCAGAGATTCGTAACTGAATCTTGATCGAACTTCCTCCCTCGAACCTTCCCAAACCGAAAAGGACGTGTGTCTTGGGGCACAGTGACCTCTAGTCGTCCTTCTCGAGGAAATTTTGCAGGTCGAAAAGAGGAGAGGTGTGGGTCGTTGCCGAAGACGAAGGGGGGTGGGGGAGGTAGGGAGACAGAAAACAAGGTACTTATTTATAATACACCAAACCACGAGTAATGAGAAACTATACTTTTTTCCGTTAAGTAATCCAACTTCCTCCTCCCCCCTCCCTCTGTGGTAAAAAGTGGGCCGCGTAGTTCGCACCAATGTGACTAAACTTAAGGGTCTTTTCATTATTTTGTCACTTTTATTACTATTTTGTCGCGGACCCGACTGTCGACACGTCGTGCGTCCTCGGGTCGTGTGTCCGGGGGCACGACGTCGTCCTGTTATAACGGTTCGTATACCACGGACCGTTGGGTCAACGACCTGAGCCACTGGTCGAAAACAGGCTCACTGAGCTCCGTAGCCCGGACACCACCGAGAAGTCTTTGAAGATCAGAGGAACCGTCCTCCCGAGAACCGAGGTCCGGTCGGCCCGACATGACACCGCCTGAGTCTGAACCCGTCGCAAGTGCGGAGGAAGGAAACTAGTGATTAGTCTAGTAAACAAGGCGTTCCTCTTTGATCCGAGAAAAAAAGGTAGCGTCGGGTCACCGAGGTATTGGTTTCCCTTTAAAAGACGTCCTTACGGTCACTCAATAATCTCTACGTAATTAAGTGATCCCGAGTGAAGACCACTCTCACTGGTAACGAAACAAGACACAAATCATGAAAAGTCTACGCGAAACGTACAAGGGAGAACTAAGAATTCTGATCCTATCGATTTCGGTCGATCATGGATCCAACGACGAGGTTCCCTCGCACATATGGGCAGATAGATCAAAAGTGTTCTGTAACGATTTTATCCGGGAAACGAATCGTACCCACATAAAAAATTACACACTTCGACCGTACACACACACGTATTTTTCTGATTAATTGAGATGAAACGAGTCCCCCAAGAGGAACCCACGGGGCACTGGTACGGGGTGTGACCGGTCTCAACATGGTCGTAGGACTTAGGAAATGTTGAAGTCGGAGATACCTCAGTCCCAGTGAGTAAGACCAAGGAAAGAAGAACTGAGGTCTCACGTTCTTTTCTGGGTCTTTCCGGTGTACCAGGACCCTCTCACCAAGGACGTTTGCATCGTCTTCCGCTCAAAGTCTCTCTTAGTGTGAGGTGCTCCTCCTCGCCATCGGACACGATAACACGACGCACACCCTCTTATAAAAATAAAGTCCTCGACTTTTCTCTTCTAACCACCGCAACTATGGGACTAACTCCTCGTGGTTTACAGTGGTATAAGAACTAGAGAAACACGCATACAAGATTCAGTTAAGTCAGCACAGAGAAACGCTGGAATACCTGACATCGAGAGGTCCGGGGAGACTGGAACCCTAAGAGGTCCGTTCTTATGACCTCACCCAACGGTACAGAAGGAGGTCCCCTAGAAGGACTGGGTCCCTAGCTTGGGTCCAGAGGATGGGGGACGTAACCGTCCACCTAAGAAATGGTGATCACCACGAACCCTTCGGATAAGAGCTTCAGATCCCTTGAAGAACAAAAAAAAAAACGTCTTGTGGGTATTACCAAAGTAAAACCACAACCTTACTCATTTAAAGAAAAAGAGGACTTGTTTACAGTAGGGTTCCGGTTTAGACGACCCTTTTTTTATATGTATACATACACATACATATAAATAAATAAAGACACTACAAGATGATTACTGATTAGTCTCTAATGTAACCTTGCGAGACGCCCTTGACTATGAAAAAGTCCGGAAATCAAAATGTAAACACTAGTGACCGAAACTTCTTTTACAAAGATATACCTCCTTTTATCTCGAGAAGATATTTAGACCACACTCATACTCCGGGAACGACATCGGGACCCCTCTACCCTCTCAGGTACAGACACGGGGTTTACTCTCAGTCTCGTAGGACTTCTTACTCCCCAAGGACAAACGATAAATGATCGACCCAACCAAGATCTTCGAGGGACTACCACCCTTGTACGAAAGTTGGAACGGAGTTACCACATAAAAATATTCAGTACAAGACCCTCTCTCTAAAGCCGAAAATGAAAGGACTCAAAGGACTCAATCCCCTCGTTAGAAATGGAAGAGAGGAAAATTTTATACCTTCGTTCTTTTACTGATTTTTTCCGGGTTTGAATTGAGAAGCAGAAGGACAGGACTCGCGGCACCTCGGTGGGTGTCGGTGACCCCTCCTAAATGACGATGATAGTGTCGGAAGGGGTCCCTCGTGACCACCTCTTCAACCTTTCCTGCTTATCCCTCTTTCTTTCTCTCGACCTTTCCTTACGCCCTCTGTTCTCCTTCTTCCACTCCCATTCTTTATTCTGTTCAAACCCCCATAATTCTCATCCACTTATAAATCTACCTGTTTCCTAGGAACCAAGGTGACTTAATTTGGACACCTAAGAGAAACCGGTAAAATATAAACGTGTTATTATAATCTGTAAGACAATACGTCGTGTAAATACCCTATTCGTCTCGATGGTACTCTGAGTCGAGTGAATGGTCCAGTGAGTCACTGGACTCCGTTTCGTTTTCATCTTTGTCGGACAACTGTAAGATGCAAACCATGTCGAAAAGGTCAACCTACTTCTTAGCACTTAGACTTTAAGGTCGACACAACAAAAAGACTTGATAATTCTTTATCTTTAGATGTCCCCAATACCCCTGTTAAGTTAATTTTTTTTGTGAACGGGGGGATTACACTAAACACAATATTAATAAATTATGGATCTCCTGAAAATATTAACTTAAAATCCCACGAAGTAAATGTAAGATCGACCACTCTCAATCTTTATGATAGTGAAACACCAGGAGACTAGCGGCAGGGTTTGTAAGTGTCTTACGAGGCACTAAGTTAATATTCATAGAAGACCCCCTGACACATTAAGATACGAAAGATCAATAGTAATATTTCGTGGTCCCCTACCACTCGGTTAGTGTATCACAGTCACCGACCAACAAATGTTGGGACGGCACCTATCATGTTCCACGAGACCCGTATTGGTGTGTAAAATATTTCCCCTTACTAGATCGACATCCCCGTCTTTTCCCACTGTATGAGTAAAACTTCAAAATGGTTGTCTTGAAAACTTCATTCTTGAACGACCACTATAATTTGTGAACTGTTAGAACAAAGCTCATTTACTTTGTGTCTCAGATTTCTACATCTGGTTTTTGGGATAGCGTCGTTCTCCTTCCTCTCCATTGACAACACATGTATTTCGACACAGAAACATTTTCCTTTTAATTTGTTTCTTGTGATTCTCCTTTTCTTGTGATATCTCCTTTTGTACATCGTCTTTCTTAATGACCTATACTCATAGATCACTAGAACCTTAATTTTTTACCTCGTACTTATAAAAGTTCCTACAAACACGTCTTATTCCTCCGAGGTCGGACGAGAAGGGTCCCGTGGTACCTCCGTAGATGTGCGTCTGGAGCGGTCTCGAGAAATTTCACCAGCGGCCGAGAGCTGTCGTTAACGAAGACTCATCACAAGTTTGTCGGGACTGCGCTCAGGGAACCATACAGTAATAGCTCAGAGTATAAATTGGAAAAAGATTATCGGAGGGGCTTCAGGTCTCAAGAGTCACTCGCGGTCACCTTCAATCTTTTCCACAAAAAGGAGGAGCACTGACGTGTCGACACTCCTCGTATCAATAGACCTTCAGTAGAAACAAAAAGGATAAAAAAAAAAAAAATCAGGATCCTCCCCTCGTCCACCAACGTTTGCCGTTCACCGAATAACTCTATCCGGTGTGAAATACCGCTCACAGTTATGTAATTATTCTGGTAGAGAAAGAGGTCAAAAAAAAAAAAAAAAAAAAAAATGACTCAGAGAACGAGTCACTTTCTTGAGACAAGAAGACCCTCTCCTGATCCCTTGTGTCCGTAAGTACCTCATACACCGAGAGGAGAAAAAGTGAGAGGATTCGGACAATAATCACTACGTCCGCACTGTGACTGTCCAGTCCCTGTACGACGTCTCACACCTACTCTTGTCCCGACTACCAATGGGACCATGTCCTTGGGGGCACCGGGGACGAATGGCCTCTATTTTACTTTGGACAAACGGGTCGACAATTTGGTAGAGTAGTTAGAGTACTGGTGACACGGAAATCTTCCTACCAGGAAAAAAAAAAAAAAAAAATTCAACTAAACAAACAAACCGGTGTGATGTGTCGAACGTCATAGAATGAAGGGGCTGGTCCCTAGTTTGGATATAAGGGACGTCACCTTCGAGTCGTAGGATTGGTGACCTGACGGCCCCGTCAAGGTCAGGAAAGAATAATTCTCTTCGTATACCTGAACCACTACAGAGACTACGGGATCTTTAGTCTCTCATAAGGACTAAAATCCTTCCACCCCTTACGGGTCGTCAAGAACAGGATTCTCCTCTGACCTCCGTCTCTAGGTTTCTTGGAAGGGGAAACGATGAAAGGTCGGGGACCGGGACCCCGTCGCCCGTCTACGAGACCGGACAACAGTGGTAGTCACCTGCACTTCCTCTTACCCGGTCCCCTCCTCTCGACCTCTCTTCCTCCTCCGCCTTTACTCCGTCTCTCCCGTTCCTGACATCTCAACACACCTACGTCTGGGAAGTACTGGATCTCGACGAATACGTGATCTGTCTCTCCGACACGTCCACAAACCTCTACGTACCTTGCAGACCACTTTCGGGACAAGACTGGCAGGAAGACCGAACAAGGGATGACTACGTAGTAAAAGCTAGACGTGTTTAAGGGTTCACGGAAGACGGAGAACTCAGGAGTTCGTCTCGTCGAACACCAAACCCCCCATCTTCAACTCCAGTGGAGAACTTTCCCAGAGGAAGGAGATCGGGGTCCCACAGGGGTGGAAGGGGACTGCTCCCGAGACGGGACACGAGACACTCACGACCCACACCTCTTGTTCCCTTACGAGGTCGGAAACTAGAGTCGTCGACTACAGACGATGAAAATCCTCAAAAGGGGTAAAAAGAGGGCCGGATCCCGAAGGGACCACCGAGTCTGGATTTCTTAGGTGGACGTTATACCCTCTGGACCTGAACTAGGGACCCAGCCCTTCTAGGGGTCCTCCTCCAGTACCGTTGGGTGAGGTCATAAGAACGGACCTCTTTGGGGAACCTGTCTCCTCGGACCGCCCGATGTTTCAGCCCGTTTCTCAGTCTGAGTTGACTCACTGATTCGTGTGTTTAACACAACCGACTCAATTGTGGTTCTGTCATTCAAGGAGACCCACCGACGTATTAGAGATAAGATACATATTATGTCTGTCTTAAAGACTATTAGTTTATACTGTTTACGAGGATGGTGAGAGACAGAGAGTAGGGGTACTAACCCTACGTCAACCAGATTGAGTTTCTTATAATGCAACTCTCGGTCCTGTAGACCAGATCAAGTTCGAAGGGGGCGTTGTTTGACATACGGGAACTCACTTAGTGACTTATAGAATCCTGGTTTTTTGAGTACCAAAGTAAATCACCTAAACATTCCTGTGAAGGGTCATCCTTCCTTTATAAAGATACTACACTCGCAAATCAGGTGAAACACATCGGTACGACCATGACTGAAAGTAGGGTCCTTATAGACGTAGTAAGAAAGACCAATGACTCTCCGGGGGTGATGGTGCCTTCGTTTTCTCTCGAGTCGGAAACGACCTCACTGACTTCCCAAAACAGATTGTCTTGTATCAAATATCTAAATTACGTGTACCTGTACACGGAACGAACCTTTATCCCACACATTTTAAATCATTCAGGCGTCTTGCACTTCCCCACAAAAGACCAAGGCGGACACGAGAAGTAAATCTTGGGAAGTCAAGTCAAGTCAAGTCAGCGAGTCAGCACAGGCTGAGAGACGCTGGGGTACTGAGCGTCGTGCGGTCCGAAGGGACAGGTAGTGGTTGAGGGCCTTAAGTGAGTCTGGGTGCAGGTAGCTCAGTCACTACGGTAGGTCGGTAGAGTAGGACAGCAGGGGAAGAGAAGGACGGGGGTTAGGGAGGGTCGTAGTCTCAGAAAAGGTCACTCAGTTGAGAAGTGTACTCCAACGGTTTCATGACCTTAAAGTCGAAATCGTAGTAAGGGAGGTTTCTTTAGGGTCCCGACTAGAGGAAGTCTTACCTGATCAACCTAGAAGAACGTCAGGTTCCCTGAGAGTTCTCAGAAGAGGTTGTGGTGTCAAGTTTTCGTAGTTAAGAAGCCGCGAGTCGGAAGAAGTGTCAGGTTGAGAGTGTAGGTATGCACTGGTGTCCTTTTTGGTATCGGAACTGATCTGCCCGGAAACAACCGTTTCACTACAGAGACGAAAACTTATACGACAGATCCAACCAGTATTGAAAGGAAGGTTCCTCATTCGCAGAAAATTAAAGTACCGACGTTACCGGGGGGGAAAAGAGTAGTACAAGAGGATCGAGGTATAAGTAGTCACCCGGAACAAAACACATGGAATACCCACTTACCGGTTGTGACACACCACTCGAAGAAATTTTGTCTCTAACCCGGACTACATATCCTCCTTGAGGTTTCTATAGAGAACTTACCTGGACTTGATATTACAACCGACTCCATAAAGTAAGTAGGGTAGGAATAATAAATACCGTACCCAGGATTTGAAGTCCCGACCTCAGAAGTGTACACCGATCCTTTGAGTTGAAACAAAAAGATCAACCAACTTTGGTAAAAAGAGAAGAGAAAGTTAGTCGGTGGACGGTAGATTATCACTTTGGTTCCGCGGAAAAAAACATGGTAAAGAATTACTAAACATTTAAATGTTTAGTTTAACACACGTACGAGTCAGTACAAGTCGAGAAACGTTGGGGTACCTGACATCGGACGGTCCGAGGGGACAGGTACCCTAAGAAGTCCGTTCTTATGACCTCACCCAACGGTAAAGGAAGAGATCCGCTAGAAGGACTGGGTCCCTAACTTGACCAGAGAGAACGCAGAGGACGTGACCGTCCACCTAAGAAATGGTGACTAAAATTGGAAGAAAATTATACGGGTTTATTATAGACTCCTAGAATCAGTCAAAAACTTTTAGTCACATATTTTAAAGTCAAATATCCGAAAACATCGTGTAAACATATCAACTGGAAGTCTCACTAAGAAAATCTGAGAGTTAAAGAATGACCATCTGATAGAACTTGTCACATTACGACATAATGTCATAAAATCGACTTAAAGGAAATTTTTGGACTTAAACCCGACTATTTTAATGCTCCTACTCGTCACCCGGCTAAATACTCTGTTAGACACGTTTATTACTCCTGTGTTAGACATTTGTCTCTATAACAAAGAAGTCAAGATTTCTTCAAATGAAACATCATCTAAACGGTCGTATAAAATATTCATTTCTTAAAGTATTTAATCTGACGCACCTACCAGAGTTATCTCGTTCTTTTTATTGTTTTTGAAAGGTCCACCGCATGTGATAGTCCGTCTAAGAACCCATGTTTCGGTAAAAAGACAGGAGACGTAAGAGGGAAAACCCGTTCGTGTAAAAGAGAGACCAAAGACAGACTTATCAAAACTGTTCGTATACTTTTGTGTCCTCTTCTGGGGTCTTAATTCAGTGTAAGTCTAACAAAACGATTGTTGAGCACAAGAAAATAGTAAGGTTCCACTTTCTATTTTCAGTGAGGTTAGTCTAATTTCCCGGTCTCTACTTGAACCAACTCAGATTACAAATAAAATCTGAACCCTAAATGTGTCCACTAAGTTAACGATACTGTGTGACTATTTGAAGAACAGGGTACGGTGTCAATTCTTTCTTTTGATTACTTGAAGGGATCGCCCAGTTACCAATTCTGAGACGTGAAGGACGTCCCCCATGTCCAAGTTAGAGAACAACCCTTTGATTCTAGGGTGCACTATACGTCACATCCCCTTTTTTTTTTTTTTTTTTTNGAAGGACGTCCCCCATGTCCAAGTTAGAGAACAACCCTTTGATTCTAGGGTGCACTATACGTCACATCCCCTTTTTTTTTTTTTTTTTTTGTTTCCGATTTGATTTTTACTCTTGTTTTGTTCGTTTTGTTTTTTAGACACTTTGTTTGGTTTTTGGAATGGATGAACCAAAATTCAAACGTCTGTCCGACAAAAAAGGTTCAATTGTAAAAGAGGAGATAAAGAGTACAGAGACGAAATCGATTATGGACTCTGGGAAAGGTGGTGACGTCTATAATCTTATCAGTGTTTAGTATCTCACAAAACTAACATGTACTGGTGGATGTTAAACCAAGAAAATCATCGTTACGACTAACCGTTAGTCGAACCTTTGAGGAGAACAAAGGTAAAAGAAAAAACAAAGTTGAAAAGCACACAGGAAGTCTCTCGGCCCCCGTTAATAATAAGAAAAGTTAATTAAAAATAACCTCACATCAACGAAGTGTTACAACACAATGAAAAACGATATGTCTTTTCACTTAGTCGGTATGTACATATGTATATAGAAGAGAAAAAACCTAAAGGAAAGGTAAATACAGTACTGTCTCGAAACTCCTCTCAAGGGAGACGAGACGACATGGTCTCCAAGAGTAATCGATAGATAAAATACGTCTCATATCGTATCAGTCAGGGTTAGAGGGTTAAGTAGGGTTAGAGGAGAAGACAGGAACCATTGATAATCAAACAAGGGATGTAGACACTGAGATAAAGACGAAACGTTTATTCAAATAGATATGGTAAAGTCCCCGTCAATAATTTCTTCCTTTTTTTAGATGGGAATCAAAACAGAAGTGGAAAACTTTTGTACATGACGTCAGTTTCAGTCAAAACTGAATTAAACTAATTTTTTTTATAGAATCTCTTTCTTCCGTACGTATTCTTAACACACAAACACACACACAAATCTTTAAACCAACTTAAAAACAAATTGAAGTCTTACCCTGTCGAGTACGAAGATTCCATAAGTAAATACAGTGCTTGATACACCGAAGGTCCTAAACGGTACCGAACCTTCCCCCAGAGACATTAGGATAACTACCTTTTTCATTATTATCATTGTCGAGTGTAAAGGACTCACGGTCTGTGAAATTTTACGAAATATATAATAGTAGAGAAAAGTACAAGTGTTGGTAGGATACTCCAACAACATTAATAACAAAGGTAAATTCTCTACTTCACTGACTCAGGAGTTCAAAACTGATGAACGGTTCCAATTACTCGCCATCCTGTCCCTAAGTTTAGGTCTGGTACAACGAGGTCTCGCATACACTGATTACTTACACAGATTACTGAAGACGCACAACCAGGATCCTCCTCTTACTACCCAAATCCTGACACCTTGCGAGAATTATCAACGAAGACGACACCTGGTACCAACTTCCCTTCAGAACTTACAGGTGTGGGTCTACGACAAGAAGTAGTAAAAAGGGGACTAACCGAAAGAGGTGAGACGGGACTGGACCCAAGACCAATGATCCCCAGACGAGACCCAACGAACCGGGGACACAAATCGGACTGTTGGTACCGAGAAGAGTGTTACATGACACATGAAAATAATTGAACGAAGAGAGGGTCTAACGGTTTCAGTTTTTAGAATAAACCCGAAATCGTATTTAAATCTCCTGACCGTATCGACGGAAACGTTGATAGAGACGACTCTCGGACACACACACACGGGGAATAATATTAGTGATAACGACTTTATAACACCGAGTTTGACAATCCATATTTTACGCGGAGAAATCAAAAAAACAAAATTAAAAAACCGACACGACTCAGAAGCGGACGCAACCGGAAGGAGAGCAACGAGGTACACTCGAGGCATCAACGCGAGGGTCTGCGACCTCGTGTCCGAGTCCCCAATACACCGCGCATCTGAATCAACGAGGAGTCGCACACCCTAGAAGGACCTAGATCCTAGTTTGGGTACAGAGGACGTAACCGTCCGTCTAAGAAATGGTGACTCGGTAGTCCCTTCGGGACTTTGCACGGAAAAAACCTGTTATATGTCTGTCTCACAAAAGGTCCTCGGAGTTCCAATCCACCGTCGCAGACGAGGTGTCTGGTCAGATGGCCTGTGTTTGTCGATCACCAGCCTCGAACTCCGAGCATTTCCGTCCTGAAAAACAGAAAACATAAGGAACAGAAGACCGGGGTCTTATCACGAAACCTGTCTCTTCCACGAGACAAGTGTGGACACCTGAATTAATTAGAGGATCGATTCATGCCGACAGGGGACCGGGTTCCAAAGGAGAGACCCAAAGTATGAAGGACAAGGTAGACAGGGAAAAATATTTGGTGATCAGAAGAGTAGGTAGTTAACTAGACTTAGGAAGAAACACTTATCAAAACCGTAGACATGGAGGACTCCGTTACTCGTAAGACTAAAATACTTCTTCTCTAGAACGGAGGACATGCAAGATTTCGTGGGACTCATTAGTTTCCACCCTCCTCTTCAACTCTCGTTTCGTCTCTTCTTATACCTGTCTACTCCCCCGTTTTCTCTCGGTCCCTTGTCCCCTTCCCCGGAGTGAACCCTCCTCTCCTTCGACAGAACAGTGACTCTAGAACTACACGACTACTGTGACACTCCGAGACCCACTTCCGTACTAAGACAGTTAATCGTTTCACTGAAATAAACCACTCTCGTCACCGAGTCTCCCATCTACTGCGTCATCCAAGAAAGTAGGAAAGTAAGTCCCAGTTAAGAACTATGCGTGTAGCAAAACCTTCGGTTCACTTTACATGGACCTCCGAACCGAACGTAAGGTGAGTTGTCATCTTATCAGTCATAACTAGCAGTTACTTGTCAGTCACTTATCCTCGGAACTCACGGAATTATCAAAGGGACCACCGAGTCTACGCCCTCTGGACCCAGTCCTTCTAGGGGACCTCTTCCCTTACCGATGGATGAGATCATAAGAACGGACCTCTTAAGGTACTTGTCTCCTCGGACCACCCGATGTCAGGTACCCCAATGTTCTCAATCTGTGCTGACTCGTTGATTGTGACTGCCGAAATCATCAGTCGGAGACACGGAACTCACTTCAAGGAATTGTACACCCGGAGTCAAAGGGATGGCCAGTTCGTCCCTATCGTTATCAAGGTAGGAGTGTCACGACGACACTTCTTAAAAGTCTCTTCAATCTCTATTGTGGTATTCCCAAAACATTTACAGTCGCCAACAATAACCGTGTAGTGGTTCCACGGGTGAGAACACGGAGTACCACCATACGAGTCACCCATCGGTTGTACAAAAGAGATTTTTTATAATCTCGTACTGAGGTCCACACTCCACCCACAACTCCTCCTCAACTCGAGGATGTTCGAGAGAACGTGAGGAACACACCTTGCATAATTCATGTACATCTGGGGTGACGTCACTGAAAGTCGTACGCAAACTTAAGGAAGTCGTGAAAGATAGCCACAGTAAGTAAAGCCTGGATGAGAGGATACGGAAGACAACAAATAAGGACTGGTAAGTATACCGTGGAAATTACTCGGTTTACAACCCAATTCGTTACTTTGTTGTCGGGTCAACCCGATGGCGGGGACGGGACCTCCTCGAACTTCTTATGACCCCCCCTACTTCCTACCTCCACACTTTTTGTCCCGTAACCTTATTTTAGTGTTCAATGAATCACGACAACTCTACCTTCAAAGTCCCATCTTTTATCACCCTCTTCTCCGACCATTCAATCCCTCCATAATCCCTCGTCTCCCGTAATATACGGTACGAGTTCTCGAATTTAGGTCACTATGTCCACTTCTCTTTGGTCACTATATCCACTTCTCGAACTTAGGTCACTATATCCACTTCTCTTTCCCAACATTTGTTCCCCCACTATCCCGGTCGGTTGAAATCTATTTCGTAACACAGGTGACACACTTCCTACTCAAACTCTGTTCCCGACCTCCGTCCTTCAGTCAATCCTCTAATGACTTATAAGACCGTCCTCTATAACTTCTCGAACTTCATCCTCTCACCGTCCATTTCTACCTCTGCACTCTGATAAAAACTTTTTATAACTCCTTCATTAAGTGACTCACGACACGACACGAATCAGTGAGTCAGCACAGGTTGAGAAGCACTGGGCCTCCTGACATCGGGTGGTCCAAGGAGACAGGTACCCCTAAGAGGTCCGTTCTTAGGTAACTCTCTGTCCCTAATAACTCTTGTTAGTCTCTATTGCAGATCTAAAGACCGAACCGACCAACAACAACAAGTTAGTGATTCACTACAAACTGAGAAACACTGGGGTACCTGACATCGGACGGTCCGAGGAGACAGACACTCTAAAGGGTCCGTTCTTATGATCTCACCCAACGGTAAAGGAGGAGGTCCCCTAGAAGGGTCAGGTCCTTAACTTGGGTGCAGAGGACGTAACCGTCCGCCTAAGAAATGGTGACTCGGTGGACCCTTCGACACTGACTACCATAGTAATACGTCATATCCTCTACGGAATCCAAAACCTCCCTTCTACTAGTCAAGTAGAAACATAAACGTTTCAAATTTCTCCGATACCAGGTAGGACGTTCCTACAGGTCGTAAACCTATATATCCGGGATCTCAACTCGGGTCTCCAGACTTACATCCACCTCAGTGACTTCTACCGATTTTGTAGTCTCACCTACTCTAACCCACTCCCATATGTCGTAATTTTTTTCTCGTGCTCCAGTCCTTGGACCGTCTTGTTGTAAGTCACATAAAAATCTTCCGGTACGTCGGTGTCGCAGGGGAGTAAACCCGAAGGGACCATCGAGTCGACCATTTCTTAGGCGGACGGCACGTCCTCTGGGACCAAGCTAAGGACCCAGTCCTTCTAGGGGACCTCCTCCCTGTCGGATGGGTGAGGTCATAAGGACCCGAAGGGACCACCGAATCGACCATTTCTTAGGTGGACGTCACGCTCTCCGGACCAAAGTTGGGGACCCAACCCTTCTAGGGGGCCTCTTCTCTTGTCGATGTGTGCGGTCATAAGACCGGATCTCTTAAGGTACCTGACACATCAGGTACCTCAACGTTTCTCAGTCCGCACTGTCTCGTCGAAAGTGAATCTCCCCCTGTAGGAGTTTTCCTCTACTTTTTCCTTATCACGTCGACCACTCCTCACCATATATTTGAGTCCTCTCACATATAGTGCACATCGTTCTATTCCTGACTTGTCGTGGGACTCCAAACCGTTGACCCTCAAGGACCGAAAAACAATTTCAACAGTGTCACCCTACCACACACATCTCCGTCACTCACCCTACCGCCCCCTCCTCTCCGACCGACCTGTCCTTCTTTGTCGTACGTACCCTTTCATCCTTCCACCGCCCTCCCGAGCGTAAGGTCTCTCGCCGGGGATATGCTCGCCATTCAGATAACCTCTAATCAAAAGTCACGAACATCAAGACATCATCGACAGGAACACAAATGTTACATACACGAGCCACCCGAGTCAGTAATACAGGTCGAGAAACACTGGGGTACCTGACATCGGGTGATCCGAGGAGACCGGTACCCGAAAGGGTCCGTGCTTGTGACCTCACCGAACGGTAAAGGAAGAGGAATGTTAAGTATCATACCAGATCATTATTATCATTAATAATGATGATAAAAAATATTTCTCAGATACTTTAACTTAATACCACAACGGAAAAATTTTGGATATGTAAAAGGAGATGTATTCTCACTATACTAGTCACCCAAACGGAACACATACTCATTTGGTATACACATATTATATTTAACCTAAGAACACTTCCTGTTTATCCTTTATTTCGGTACACTAATGGTCATGTAAAAAAAAAACACCACTTAAGAAATAACAAACATTTATATGTGTAAATTACCGAAAATAATACGTCTTTTTACAGGGAAAATAACTCATACATAGTCAAATATATGTAATTATAATTAAAGACAAGACTATACTCAACCTCACAGAAAATTATCTTAGATATGCTTAACTTGCAGTTTTGGAGTCCTATAACTTTTTAATTCGCTTTCAACCCGAATTAATTTTTTGGTTTCAGCAACAGGTCGAAGAAATTAATCTCTTGTAATCTGTTAATTAAAGATACTTAGTAAAGAAAACCTTCTTACCCAGAGAAGACGCAATATCTGAACTGACAAACACAACCTATATCCCGTAAACATCTGACCCATAGTCGGAAAAAACACCCTAAAAGTCTACGACCTGTTTTCAATGAGACAAGTACTGAGATTAGTATCTTAAATTCCACGAACCCCGAGACAACGAACGTAGTGCCCGAACAGACATCATTCCTGTACCGCATTAAGAACATGAGAATCCTCAAAAGTTCGATCTTCTGACACTTCTTTCCAGGTTGAATTCTGACTACTCTCGACCTTCATCTGGACCATCGGAACTTTCAGACTTTTGATTTAGGTGGAAGGGACCAATAAGACGAAAAAAAAAAGCCGGTACGGAGCTTCGAACGTCCTAAAGTTAAGGGACTGGTCCCCAATTTGGACCCGGTGCCGACAGTCGAAAACAACAAAGTAGATCTAAAATAACACGAAAAGTCCCTACTGAACACATCCCAGGGGTCCCGGAGAACTCTCTCGTGAAGGACTGCCAAGAATAAAGAGAGGTTTAATCCTCACTGAACCTTTACGGACTCACAAAAAGAGAGGATCTCTGAAAGGGAGACCTGAATCATTCTCTCAACTTCCTCTGACGCAGCAATGTAGTCCTTGTCTCGTCCCAGGATCTGTGGCCGATCCTCAACGTTTTTCGTCAGTTGTACCCGAACCCGAACCGTAAATCCCCGACTAGTCCTTCCAGCCTAGAACCCGGAACAAAGTCTACTCAGTAGTAAAAATCGGAAGACCAGTTCTACGACTGTTCATGGACCGACACACGTTCCACCACCTACTTCTAATCTACATGTCCTTTAGAGTGTCTTTGAAACCTCTCTTTTTCGTCTTTTTCCCTACCAGATTTTGGAGTCTCTTGCCCCACCTTCCTCCGAACAACCTTCCTTTTTGTAAAACTGACGAGTCCAATCTTCTTCTCTCTCTTACTCAATTCACCAATGACCATTGGTGAACCTTTAAAATCCCCCTTTAGACCACCCTAAAAAGGATTTTTGACCTCATTTGGAATCCCTAAACGTAGAGTTTGGATTAAGTGAAACCTCAAACGTCACTTTTCACTGTGTGCTCACAAATAAACAGAACTTCGACTAAGTTTTTTCTGGAATGCAACCACATCGGGTTTCTGGAATGTTTCTAAAGGGGGGACAGGGAAAGGGGGAAAATTTTAAATACTCACTCAAGAGAGAGTGGAGGAGTAGAAGTAAAGTAATAAGTCTCCCAGATACGTCTTGGAGTAACCCACCTTTCTTTAGTCAGTAGGAAATTGTTACAACGTGGTGCTTTAACTTAAATTTACAAAAAAAATGAAGAAACTACGAAGTAGAGTGAGTCTAGATTCAACATTCCTCATTATTGTCTGCAGTTTGAACTAAGAAAACTACCCCACCTGACACGATACAGAAAAAAAAAAAAGGGGGTCCCGGTTTCTCCCCTAAGGAGACTTGGGTAGTCTAAATCCTTTGTCCTTTGTCTTCTAGTTCGTTTTCACTATAAACTCTTTTATACTTTCATACACATTCCTACTCTTTCATTGTCTTCATAAAGTCTTTTCTAGTATGGAATAGTTACGCTAGTTTTGAGATTCGTGAACTTCATGAAACATCTATAAATGAACTATCAATCGATTTACAACGACACGAAATTCTTTACTATGAAAGTCAAAATGTTTTACCAAAAGGAATCACCTAAGTTCCAACTAACAAGGACAGTGACTTCACAGAAAGAACTCTATTTAGAAAACGGAACCGTGGAAAAGTCATGTTTATGAAGACCATATAAAAGATTTAAAACAAAACAAAATAATTTTGCTGATCTACGATGGAAGTTCCTTGTTTCAGTTAAGTAACTTATTTCAGATAGCCCTTTTGACATAAAAAAACGAAACGGTATAACTCAGAGATAGTTGTGTTCATTTAGTCCCCGATTATATATTTTTATCTCCGAAAGGGAAGTGGAGGTCTCTGATACACCGGACAGTGGAGGATAAGGGAAAGTTTCACCGTTTGATCAGTACTAACGGTCGACTTCTTATAAAGACTAACTAAAGTCATCTCGTAACCTTGAATAAATGGTAATCTTAGTTCCCTTTTTTGTACAACACAACATTTCACCGGTTCTGTCCAAAGATTCCGTGTTTCCAGCCTAATAAAGACACTTGTATTCCTCAGAAATTGTAAAATTTAACATGGACCCGGGACCATTCAGGGTCACTCTGTAATGATAAACTCGGAGGAACCGTGTTGATATTTGTCTGTTGAAAGAACCGAAGTCTCTGGTGACACGTTTTTATTTCGTTTGTTTTCGAAGTTCTTCGGTTCTTTAACTCAGACTCGAGTAGTGTCAAATACACGGGTTCACTTTTACTGAAACGGAAAACTACAAAGAGAGGTGTCGTATAGGTCACCACCCTAAAAGGTATTTTATCGAGAAGACATTTGAATCTTTTTACGTCTGATGAAATTTTCGAATTACAATTCAGACAAGGAATCAGACCTAAGTCTCAAAAATCGGGGTTTCTAAACGAAACTATGTCCTTCATGTAAAAGAGATTTTGATGGGAGAAAAAAAAAAAATTTCACTATCTCAATTTCTGGTAGTATTACATTGGGTAAGAATTCCTATGACAACTCCACGTTTGACTTATAATGACTAAGAAAAGGAGACCCTTGTTCTTCACTTTCTGTGGAAAGGGAGGTACAGTCACCCATTAAAGTTTTATTTTTCGCTCTCAGTTTCCTTGTCAATTATTGTATTAGGTATACAAAGAGGTACTCGTCCCCTTTTTTTTCTAATTCCTCTTTGATAATCTAGAATCGATACTGGTCAGAAAGATACCCTTTTCTAATTAAGCTCACCTGATTGATATAGATTTTAATCTTGACACCCTTTCCTAATATACGTTGTTTTACGTTTTCTAATTACACCTTCGTACTTCGGATTCCTAATCTATGGAAATTTTATAATTAGATGTAATCTGTCTCAGTGTTTCAAGGTACAATAGTTATTTCTTTATCTCTTTGTTCTTATAGTCAACTCGGCTTCCAAAACAATTAATCAGAAGTCAATTATTGATCAAAACATTCTGTGGTAGATCGAACCTACACGTCGAAAAACATATTCCATAGCCACCATTGGACATTAAAGGCCGACGAGGAATGAGTAATCCTCTCCACGAATCTAAGTGTACCATCCGCAGTGTGAAACCAATCGAAAATTGGAATCTTCCGTTTGAACTAACACTGACCTTCCAAAAAAAAAAGTTCGGGTGTTATTAATAATTAAACGAAGAGACCTTATCGATGATCACCACCTGATTTACCACTCTACAAACTGGTGTCTTCCCACGGACAGAACTTTACACATTTATGAGGGTTTCAGGGAAATCCCTTTTGACAATTCCTTCAGACATTACCGGTACGGGATTTACTTGGTGGTCAAGTATAGGTTCACACCTAACACCCCACACTCCTTCCACACTTTTTATATAGGTAGCTTAATTTAATTTAACTAAAAACATCTGACACTATATTCTGAAATTACCGCCTTAGATCCAAGAAAAGTACAGTAGACTTTACGCATCTGTTTACAAATGTTAAGGTAGAGTTCGTATAGACAATTTTTAACAGGTAAAATGTGGTTGTAGAAAAGTTTACCAGAGATCCTACCTCATCCAAAAGGATAGGGAACTCTAACCTCGGTTCCTGGAACTCCAACTGGAAGAGTCCCACCTAAGACTTTCGGGAGAATGTGGTGGGGCTGAAGACAGAACTTAAGACACCCTGTACGACAGGATATTCTCGACGACAATCGAGGATACGGACATCATTCTCCGGATGTTAAGCAAAGGGTTAGAGAACAGTTTGTCAGTAAACCAACCGAACCTACTGACGCACCGGCGACACGGGAAGGGGACACGGTAGTCTCCAGACCTGCCCTCCCTCTCCTGGATCAGGTGGACCTACCCGGCCAGCCTTCACCGAGAACACACACAATAAAAACATCATCCTCTCTCAAAAGACGAGAGAAGGGACGATGTCGAACAAATCAAGGTCACCCGACCCTATATTCATAACTGGTCTCCTCGTTTAGTCCCGACACGTTTTATAAAAGTCACAATGTATGAAGACAGAGAAATCCTTGAGTAAAAAAGGGGCGTGAACTCACGTCTTCGGGAAGTTTCTATCAGTCGTAATTCCAACACCAAAGTGATGGTCCAGGAAAGGACAACAAGTCAACGAGTCACCTAGACTGAGAAACGTTGGGGTTCCTGACGTCGTGTGGTCCGAAGGGATAGGAAGTGGTCGAAGACCTCGAACGAGTTTGCGTACAGGAAACTCAGCCACTACGGTAGGTTGGTGGAGTAGGAGACAGAGGGTGAAGAGGTGGACGGGAGTTAGAAAAGGTCGTAGTCCCACAAAAGGTTACTCAACCGAGAAGTGTATTCCACCGGTTTCATCACTTCAAAGACGAAGGAATATGTTTATATAAAATATGTGTGTATGTGTATGTATATTAATAATAATTGATTATTATGAACATACCGTGAATTGATAAATGGTCTGTGATTCGTAAAATGTGAATAATCGAGTAAATTAGAAGTCTCGTTGGTTACTTCATCCCCACAAATGTCTACTTCTTCGACATTCACTGATTCACGGAATTGGTTCCAGTCTATCGATTCCCATCTTGACACCACACTTGAGTCCGTCCGTCGAGGGTCTCAGACACGAGTACTGATAATAAAAAATTTTTTGACTTGTATATATGTATATACATAAAAAAAAAAAGGGGATGTCCTTTTTGGG